>JAVYIG010000143.1:398995-661495 GCA_035222895.1 Strongylocentrotus droebachiensis
ATCTGATTTGTTCATCTAATTGGTTCCACAATTGTATCCTAGCATAAGATAACATGTTCAGTGACCATATCAATTTTACTTTAAATAAATTATGAGCGACCCAAAAAACTTGCAGCCTTTTCCCCACATGACCTGATAATCTTAAAGGTAATACATAGTTTTGGGAATTTTTGAAAATTGGGTGGAAAGTGATTCTTCACAATGTTGATATATTTGGATGCCCCTGTGGATGTATTATAAGCACTAGAAAATTTAGCACCTGAAACACTTCTGCTTTCGTGTAAAATTGAATATAAAAATCTACCGGTGCTCCCGGTAAATTTTGATTCATTTCAAATAGCGCCTACAGATGTACAATAGTAGCTGCGACCAGAATATGTAGTTGTGATATATAGTTTCCAAACGGGATTAGCTAATCAGTCGAATTTAGTCTAGAAACATTGTTTTATAGCTGAATTAAAACTTGACCTAGAGAGGGAGCTATACAACATAGAGAGTGTATTATTTACAATTTTATAACTTTATAGACTCGATTTCAACCGCGACAACGATCACTGAATATTGTAGGATCGCATATATATGCTTCCAATATGTTCATTTGAACCAAGTTCATGACCCCATACCAAAACTTTGTATTACCTTTAATGTACATGTACTTTAAAAAGCTGCCATTGCAAAAGAAAACATGCCATGTGCTAGTAAATGGGGATTAACAACAACAAAGGCCTCTTACTTGACTCCCTTATCTGTGTCTTATAAAATCCATAATTATAAACTGCATGTGTTTATATTGTTTTATTTCACAGTAACTTTTATTTTTAGATAGTTGAGCAAGGATTTTATACAGTTTTTTTTTGTGGCACGTTTTATTACCAGAACTCAAGATGACCTTGATATGATTTACACAAGATAAACTCTTGTAAAATAAATTCCATGACAAAGATATTATGCATATATTTCCTTCCATGCGATCGTACACACTGCCAGTACATTTGGAATAAAACAAGTAATCTATTTTTGTAATGCAATATTTCTTCTTTAATTGATGTAAGCATATTTTGCAACTCATGTGTTATTGCATTATCTAGGGAGTGGGTTTGAGCGATACAGCAGTATTAATGTACACTGCATGTGAGCTGAAGGGGACTTAAAAAATTGCGTAATTTGGGTATGAAGCGTTACTTATTATCTTCCTTCTACTGTAC
Source organism: Strongylocentrotus droebachiensis (assembly GCA_035222895.1). NCBI lineage: Eukaryota > Metazoa > Echinodermata > Echinoidea > Camarodonta > Strongylocentrotidae > Strongylocentrotus > Strongylocentrotus droebachiensis. The sequence continues at coordinate 400,201 of JAVYIG010000143.1, forward strand.
TAACTCTCTAACATGCAAAAAAATCCTGAACAATTCTCAAACCACAAAGATATTAATGGTTTTCTAAGAAGGGGACACTGGTCAACACCCTCTAACAGTGATCAACAGTAAATTCTCCCAACCAGTTTTGAATTTTCCTAACCGTTTTCCATGAAAAAAGGACATAAAACGGGCAATAAAAAATCTGTCAACACTCAAATGTCTGGAATGGTATGTAGAGCCAATTTATTGCTTTGTGACGATTAACATTCACCTAAAATGTAATAAAATTGTAATAATATAGTTGGGAGAATTAAGGAATCGATCAGATCAGTTTTTCCCAATTTGTATCATTAATAATAACAATTAAAGATAATCTGGAAATTTGAGTGAAAAGGGACCATTATTCATGGTACAAATTGGGGAAAACTGATCTGATCGTTTCCTTAATTCTCCCAACTATATTATTACAATTTAATTCCTTTTTTTATAGCCTGTTTTATGTCTTTTTGTCATGGAAAATTCAAAAATGGTTGGGAAAATTTACTGTTAATCACTGTTAGAGGGTGTCATACATCGACGCCTTCAAAGAAAACCATAGATACAGAGCTGCCAACTAGTACGGATTTCCCGTAATTGGTACGGAAATTAACGACCATTACGGAATGTTGTTTAAAATTACGGATTTTAAAAAAAAAAAAAAAAAAAATGATGATATGAAACTCATTATTTAACAACTTTGTGTGAGTAAAATCACCAAAAATGTCAGATAATCATGTGTCTGTGCAATGTTGGCGTGTCGTTTTTATTAGAGTCATAGCGCCGCATAGGAAATTACTGATTTATACCCAAAATTACTGATTTTGAGCCTTGTGATTACTGATTTTCGGTTCTGGAGGTTGGCAGCTCTGATAGATATCTTTGTGGTTTGAGAATTTTTCCAGGATTTTTTGCATGTCAGAGGGTTAGTAGAAGGAATATAGTAAGTAACATTTTATACAAAAAATTAAGCAATTTTTTTCATCAACCTTCAACAATGTTACCAAGCCACTTTAAGGAATCGATCAGATCAGTTATTCCCAATTTGTACCATGAATAATGGTCCGTTTCACTCAAATTTTCAGATTATCTTTAAGTGTACATCTAGCATTGAAGTCACTACCTTAGCACCACTATCTCTCATCTGAACAATGTTACCAAGTCCCTTTACACATGGTGTCCCATGCTCATGAGAGCTGCTTAACTTTATGCTAGGTTTATTCCTTGCCTCAATTCGTTCATAACATAACAGTGATCATATGCATATTCATTGTGGGTGAAAAGAAAAAGGACAGTAAAACACAGTACACATACAAAACCTGTGCATTAAACCACCATGGTTTCCTAATGCCTAGTTCACACCGACGCCGAATGTCACGCTTTAAATCGGCGATCAATTCGGCGTCATTTTTTCAGAAAATCTCACAATTTCCTGAGATATGTTATGCTAAGTTCACACCGACGCCGAATTAATGGCGCATTAAATCGACGAGCAAAGCGGCGGCAAAGCGTAACAAAGCTTAATTAAAGCGTAAAGACCGTAATAGAGCGTGAGAAAGCTTTGAGCAATTCGGGACATTCAGCAAGAGCGCCAAAATTTTAAACTCTGTTAAGCTTTCCTACGCTTTGAGCAAAACTTTGATAAGCTTTGTGACGCTTTGATAAGCTTTAATACGCTCTCCCCGCTTTACGCAATTCGTGACAGATCGCCTCAAATTTTTAAACAGTTTAAAAAAAATTGGCGCTCTTGCCGAATGTCCCGAATTGCTCAAAGCTTTCTCACGCTCTATTACGGTCTTTACGCTTTAATTAAGCTTTGTTATGCTTTGCCGCCGCTTTGCTCGCCGATTTAATGCGCCATCAATTCAGCGTCGGTGTGAACTTAGCATTACACAAGTGTGTATGAGGCTTTACAATGTTCAAATGTAGCAATACAAAGGCAGAGTGGAGCAATACAGGAATACTTGGGTAAAAAAGTAATATATATTCTTAGACAAAAACTAAATAGAGAATTGAAATCATCATTCAAAATGACCAAAGTTTGGATAGTAATGGAAGTTACTTGATGAAAATGGTATTTCTTGTTGTGTTGGTTGAAAAAGATAGAAGAACCAAACATTTGTTGAATATTCATGATTGTTGGCCCTTTTCTTGTTTTCATTCATCGATGCTGTCCCCAGTGTTCACAGCCTATATGATTTGAATATACTTGTGATGATCAACAATGTGTGATTTCATGTTCATTACATTGAGCATATTTGAATATTCATGAATATCAACTGTTTTTATTTGAATATTCATGAATATCAACTGTTTTTATTTGAATATTCATGAATATCAACTGTTTTTATTTGAATATTCATGAATATCAACTGTTTTTATTTGAATATTCATCAATATCCAGTGCATATATGTGAAAGTTCATCATTATCAGCTATTTACTATATTTATTTTGTTTCCGAAGAGGAAAAGAATTGGGATATGAAGGGAACACACTGATATGTTACATGTATACCTACCGGCCTGTTAGATATGCTCTATTGATGTTACTGCTTACATATTTTCCTGCTCTTAGACTTGTTTATAACCTATGTAATATGTTAGTTCATGCATTGAGGGAGCAAAACGGCCTTGATTGTATGCAAGATGACTGTAAAAGATGAAGACCAGTTATGGTCATGTGATTGCATTATGAAAGAAACGTTGTGGAATCGATCAGAAAAAGGTTGATCATCTAGCATGTAAGTATTGGTGTGTACTACAAGGTTCTGGAATCATCAAAATGATAAGAAATTTGGCCCAGTCTTCGTAAAGTTACAAGCACTGTACACAGAAAGATGTACATGTATATGGGACTACGCACACGTGCGCGACACGTGCGTTTATCTCTCACATACCATTAGATAAACTAATTTACCAAATATATCAATAAGTAGGCGGTTGCCCGGCAAAATTGTTATCATCATGTATTACCGTAGTCAAAACATATTCTTTCACATGATTGGTAATAAGAGCTTCCATATTATTTTTTTGAAATTGGGGCGTTTCCAATACTGGTCTTTACCTTTAAAAACCACTTTGGGGCTCGCAAGTGTACAATTGTATATTTATCCAAGTCCATTGCATAATAAATTGACATTCAAGGGAATTTGAATATGGAATCATGAATCAAAAAACCTTATATGTCAAGTTCCTTACAAAACTACAGTATTTTGTTGGACCGTACAGCAAGGCTTTTCATTCCTTTTTTTTTTACGGGGGAGGGGGCAGTGCTCTTGCTGGGCACAAAAATTTTCATAATATATAGCAGAACTTTTTTTTGGTTGTTATGCTTATGTTTTAAACAGTAAGAAGTACATGTACATGTATATAGAAATCGTTTAAACACAAAATATACCAAAGTTTTGGAGTAATTTACAAGAAATTACACTTTTTGCCTTCAAATTAATGTTATAAACCCACAATCTAACTCTCCATCAAACCCAATGAAAATTGGTTTTTCTTTCAATGAAATGAATATGTTACGATCCTGTTGGAAAAAGAAAGCACATGTCAATAAGTTTTGTATTATAATTTTTGTTATTATCATTTAAACTTGCCAATGCTTTTAATTACTTTTTTTCTTTGTTCTTCTGTTTCTTGAATTTTTCTTTTTTTTAGTATGCTTCTTGTAAGAAATTGTGTATTGGTAATACACATAATTGTTTTGTTCCCTTGAATTTAGACATGAAAATACTGAATATTGCTGTATTATGATTATAGTATAGTGTAGTGATTTGATTGAAAGCAATACCAATTATTTACTTATTTAATATTATACCTATTTCAGGAACCATGCATTAATAGGAACCATTATCAAACCACAACGAAAAGGATGACTTGACATGATTTCAATTATTTGTATGAGAAAAAACATTTCGAGGGAATTGCCCATTTTTTGGAAATATGTGTACATGCATTTATTCATATTTCTTTATTAAATTTTTTTGTATTTATTATTGTTATGAAGAAAAAATATTTAGAGGGAATTGCCCATTTGCAGGAAATATGTGTACATGCATTTATTCATATTTCTTTATTAATTTTGTTGTATTTATTATAAAGAAGACAAAATATCTCAAGGGAATTGCCCATTTGTTGGAAATATGTGTAAATGCATTTATTCATATTTCTTTATTACCAGTAATTTTTTTGTATTTATTATTATTATGAAGAAAAAATATTTCCAGGGAATTGCCCATTTGTTAGAAATATGTGTACATGCATTTATTCATATTTCTTTATAATTTTTTTTTGTATTTATTATTATTATGAAGAAAAAAAAGCGTAAAAGGGATAGTTGAGTTCCGTTGCAGAGGGTGCTACATAAAATAATTTTGTTGTGAGATGATGAAAAACTGAGTATCAAATTTGAAAGAACATACAATTTAAATGACAAAATCATCTTTGTTTGATCAAAATCGGTTCAGAGACGGCTGAAATATCCATAAATATAACCAGAACTAATATTTGTGTACCACCACAATTATTCAATAATTTGAAAAAGCCGTTGAAAAAACGATATAGCGCATTTTACGTTGTATTTCAGCCAATGCCGATGTTGGTTTTGTTGTTGGCTTTTTTGTGTTGGTTATATTACACACAACCAGCCGGCCTATGTATTGTTACTATTGGTATGATCGTATTGGCTAAATTTCACACATTTTGGGGTCTAAAATTACCTTCATATTAGGTTCTAAAGGGCACTACAAATGTCATAGATAAGAATAAGAGCAACAACCATGCACTTTGAAGGCATTAGCAGTCTGAAAACAGAACTCAACTATCCCTTTAAAAAAAAGTGAATTGAAGTTGCCAAAACTGAGGAGTACATATCTTCCTGTACCATGTTTAATCAGAAAATTGATTTTTATTTTTTTTGTTACTTTGAAATATGTAAAAATCTAATTCAAGTGCTATGATAAAATTTAACCTAAATACATATGTATTGGTGTATACCATCATGTATTGGAATTATTGAAATGATAGGAACTCGGCCTAGCTATGCTCAAGGTCACATACACTGTACACAGCGATATGTATTTATATTTTATGCCATAAACATGTAGAGGTGTTGTGGACTAGTGGATAAGTCACCCGACTGCAGATCACAAGGTACGGGGTTCAAGTCTCGCCGCAGCACTAATGTCCTTTGGCAAGACATTGATCTACATTTGCCACTCTCCACCCAGGTGTTAAACGGGTACCTGATATGCTTGAGTACTAGTTACTTTGGCAGCTCGGCTACGACCAGGGTAATATGTGTAAAGCGCCATGAGCGTCAGAACCTGATGGATAAATAACCATATTATTACCGGTATTATAAAAGTTGTGCGCCACAACTTTATGCTGTCATATTTGAATAATTATGGGGGTATTTAAAGAACCATTAGTTTCAGGCGACATGTTTTCTTTGATACTCTTGCACACTAAAATCATGAACATGGAAATAATGAAAATATTCACCTTGTTCAGAACTCCATATTCTTTTTAAATGCAATGGTCAATTTGATGATATAGTACATGAATGCTGTAAAATATGATGTTCATGGTCATTCCTTGTTAACAGGAAAACCACTTATACAATGCTTTGTCAATACCCGAGTTTCGATCATTTTCCTTTCGTATTGTCCCCCTAAAATGATGACTTTGTAGTGAGTGGATGATGACTACTCCATTGATGAATGAGATGTGTATTATATGTTGTACATGTACTTAATATGAGCATAGTAGGTGTTCATTTAAGCTTAGATGGTGTACAAGTAAATCATGGCTTGGTTAGGTCATCAGGTTGAAACACATGTACTCTCAGCTTTTTGTCATAAGCTGATTTTCGTTTGTCACAATGTCCTCCTCTCCCCTTTGTTATACAGATGAATGCATTTTGTGTCATATTTAATGTATTTGGGCAGTATTTTTATGAAAACAAATAACTCTTCTGCCTTTTTAGAATGCAACAATAAAGTACATTTTTATGAAATAATCAGACATTGAAGAAGTGCATTACTTTTCAGTTTTCGGTCCATTTGATTTATATTGCAACATTTCTTATTACAACAACAGGAAAAAAAAGAAAATACACTCATTCAGAAAATAAAATAGAATTATACATATCGAAGGACACAACTATAATTAACACTTGTTATTCTCCTTCCCTTCATGATTTCCTTAAAGATACTATGTCCCTTATGCAGCAAACGTCGAATTCTGTAGAACTTTGCAGGAATTATGAATGTGTCATGTATGTCCTATCTGTGAAATTTAAACGTTAGCAGTGTCCTAATATTCAAATTATGCAAGAAACTTAATTGCTAGACTTCACTGTCAGAAACATTATGATTAATAATCAAACGTTCAGGAATTAACTTGAATGAGTTTTGTACAATCATAAAAAAAGAGAAGAATCTTTTGAAAGTCTGCATGATGAATGCAATTTTGTTTCTCTCAGAATTATCCTTTATCAAAAAGATACTTATTAATCAAGTCATCTCTGAAGCTGCTGAGGAGATTTTGGTGAAATTATTCTATTCACTTTATTTATTTATTTTAATTTAATTAAAAAATAAAAAAAAATTGAAGATATTTCGGCGTTGGCGTTAAAATCGGCACTGTGTAACGAGGTATTTTACAGGGAGAATCCTCTGAGGTGGCTTAGTGAAATTATACCGTTACATGCCGGAGTAAAAGTGTCATTTTTTTTAAATATCTTACATAACTGGGGCTCCTGCACATATGCAACGCCTGCCCGCAATCACACCTATATGCTGGGGGCTCCTACCCTAACACCTATATGCTGGGGGACTCCTACCCTAACACTTATATGCTGGGGGCTCCTACCCTAACACCTATATGCTAGGGGCTCCTACCGTAACACCTATATGCTGGGGGCTTCTACCCTACCACCTATATGCTGGGGGCTCCTACCGTAACACCTATATGCTGGGGGGGGGGGCTTCTACCCTAACACCTATATGCTTGGGGCTCCTACCCTAACACCTATAGAGAGTGGTGAAGTGTGACGTCATCAAAAATCTAGTTTGAGAATTTCTCAATTTTTTCATCATATTCCGAAAGAACATCAAAAATAATGTCCAAATGTTGAAAACCAATGGAATATGTTAAGTATTGGCTGAGATATGACCATCTGAATGAATATATGTCCTATGGGAACTCAGTGTTATATGCTCTGGCTCCTAACCATTAGGAACCAGAGCACATAACACCGAGTTCCTATATGGGGAGTATACTTATTCAGATGGTCATATCTCAGCCAATACTTAACATATTCAATTGGTTTTCGACATTTGGACATTATTTTTGATGTTCTTTCGGAAAATGAAGAAAAAATTGAGAAATTCTAGAAAATAGATTTTTATGACGTCACAGCTTCGGTACTCTATGCTGGGGGCTCCTACCCTAACACCTATATGCTGGGGGCTTCTACCCTAACACCTATATGCTGGGGGCTCCTACCCTAACACCTATATGCTGGGGGCTCCTACCCTAACACCTATATGCTGGGGGCTCCTACCCTAACACCTATATGCTAGGGGCTTCTACCTTAACACCTATATGCTAGGGGCTCCTACCTTAACACATATATGCTAGGGGCTCCTACCCTAACACCTATATGCTGGGGGGCTCCTACCCTAACACCTATATGCTAGGGGCTCCTACCCTAACACCTATATGCTGGGGGGCTCCTACCCTAACACCTATATGCTAGGGGCTCCTACCCTAACACATAATTGTATATGCTAGGGGCTCCTACCCTAACACCTATATGCTGGGGGCTCCTACCCTAACACCTATATGCTAGGGGCTCCTACCCTAACACCTATATGCTGGGGGCTCCTACCCTAACACCTATATGGTGGGGGCTCCTACCCTTACACCTATATGCTAGGGGCTTCTACCCTAACACCTATATGCTGAGGGCTCCTACCCTACACTGTTAGAACGGTGTTTAAAATATCACTGTTTAAAAGAATGTTGTTTAAAAAAGTAAACAACGTTGTTCAAAATCGAAAAATCAGTGCTCGATTGACTTAAAAAACTATATGTATTAAAAGACAAAAATATTTAATTAAACAGAGTTGTTTAAAAAGTCCCGGGGGCGTCGTTGATATTTTCTCAATACGCGATTGCAATTTGCGCACACACATGCGATATGCACAAAGTACGTACATAATACATGCATGCAAGAATGCAGTGCTAGTGTGCACTGCAAGCGCTAGTGCAGTGCAGTGCAGACGAAAATGGCGGAACACGGGGCAAGGCGACGACTTGGTTCTTCTCGGCTTCGCCGATGGGGTTTAGGTGAAGTTATAGAGACAAATAATAATGTTGTCTGTCACTGCCATGAATATGATGAACAAAATTGTTGAAGTAAATTGGCAACAAGAGCCCTTTTTAAACAACTCTGTTTAATTAAATATTTTTGTCTTTTAATACATAGATGTTTAAGTCAATCGAGCACTGATTTTTCGATTTTGAACAACGTTGTTTACTTTTTTAAACAACATTCTTTTAAACAGTGATATTTTAAACACCGTTCTAACAGTGTACGACGCCCCCGCTCTCAAATCACATCTATGTGAATATTTTTAGGGCGCTCCAACCCTTATAATCGTTCAGTAGATCCTAAGGAATATACTAAGTGTGGCATTTTTACAACAATAAATCAATGTTATATAGGTCTATCTGGCGCGGATCCAGGATTTTCAAATAAGGGGGGGGGGGGGGGCGGAAATTTGAAAATCGCGCAGACTTTTCAACTCAACATACCAATACTGACAAGGTCATATTAGAAGCACCATACCGGTACCTACAAGCAGGTGCACGTCACGTCTCTTTCCCCGTTTTAAGGTTATACAATTTTTGACATTTTCATCGGGGGGGGGGCTGAAGCCTCTTGCCCGTAGTAGTCATTTCTCTGGTTTCAGCATTGGGCTAGTGAGCGTAGCAAGCGAGAAAAAATTAAGCATTATATATATTTTGTGAAAGTGATATTTATCACCAAGATAAACGAGAATAAATACCAAAAGTTCATATTCGGTCAGCTCGCTGTTCCCCCCTCCCCCCCCCCCCCCCCCCATTACGCGCGAAGCGCGGAAGCTTTGATGTTCCATTAAATTATTAGAGAAAGAAGAGGATTCGTTGTACTTTTCTCGCATCTTAATACTTGTCTGGATTCAGTCCCCCCCCCCCCCCTCCCGCGCGAAGCTTTGACCTTTCATTAATTATTAGAGAAAGAAGAGGATTCGTTGTACCATTCTCGACTCTTTATCCTTGTTTTAATTCAGTTCACCCCGCCCGCGCAAAGCGCGGTAGCTTTGACCTTTCATTAAATTATTAGAGAAAGAAGACGATTCGTTGTACCATTCTCGATTCTTAATCCTTGTCTGAATTTAGTTTCCCCCACTCGAGCGAAGCGATATAAGCTTTGACATTTCATTAAAATATCAGAGAAAGAAGATGATTCGTTGTACTAAGTTTAGTTTCCGCCCGTCCGCGCGAAGCGCGGAAGCTTTGACATTTCATTAAATTATTAGAGAAAGAAGACGATTCGTTGTACCGTTCTCGACTTATCAGAATTTACAAAAATTGTTTCTCTGTCTGCTCCTTTTTCCTCTTACTGCCCCCACCGCCCCTGGATATCCGCCTGCCTTAAAGGTACTATGTCCCTTTTGCAGCCAACCTCAAATGCTGTAGAACTTTGCAGGAATTATGAATATGTCATGTATGTCCTATGTGTGAAATTTAAACGTTAGCAGTGTCCTCATATTCAAATTATGCAAGGAAACCCGTTTACTTGCTAGACTTCACTGTCAGACACTATTGAGTGACTGACTGGCTTTTTCTTCTTCTTTGGTATATACATGAAAAGAGTTGTAAAGGGTACATGAGCATTTGTCTACATCAATAACCCACTTCTTGTGATGGCCAAGATTAAACTGATTGAATCTTTGCGCAGCATAAAACGTATGACCATTTGGTACAATTGTCTGAAAATCAAGACTATTACTTTTGGGCTCTATAGCCTTAAAGTCGATTTGACAACTAATAGTCGTTATTTTCCCACTTGAAGACATTTTCAAGCCCCACCTTTTTTAGGGAAGTTCTAAATTAGTATTATCTTTCAAATGCAGTTGGAATTTATTTTTTTCATTTTTTTGGCCTGCAAATGGGACATAGTATCTTTAAAGGGAAAATGAAACAATCATGAGTGTGATTAGGAGCACACCGGGCGCGGATCCAGGATTTCTTAGGGGGGGGGGGCCAAATTTGAAATTATGCGAGCCAAATATTTGTACGTAATGGTGACAAGCAGTGGCGTAATGAGCGGGGGGGGGGGGGGAAGAAAAAACCCCACTCTTCGTGCAGGCCCCTCTAAACGTTTTTCAAAGTGGGTGGGGGAGGCTAAAGACATTTACGATCTGGTAGAGCGTAGCATAAATTGGCGTGGAGTTTAGGGGCAAAGCCCCAGCGGGGGTCAAGGGGCGGAGCCCCCGGACGCTCAGGGAGTATGGGCCAATAATTATGGTCAGATAAACATATTTTGATGCCTTATTCATAACACTGGCAGGTCACTAATCGGCGTGGGGTCCAGGGGGCTGAGCCCCCTGAAACTCTGGGATTTGAGACATTTTATAACGGTCAGATAAGCATCCAGAGGTGTCTTAGGCCCCCTGGTGGGGCGAGGGGGCGGAGCCCCCGGAAGCTCAGGGGTTTAAGCATTTAATAACCGTCAAATGGCATCTAGGGACCCACCTTAGGGCCCTCGGTTGGGTCCAGGGGGCAGAGCCCCCGGAAGCCCAAGTGTTTTGTGCATTAAATTACGGTCAAAAGAGTATCCAGGGACACCACCCTTGTTTGGGTCCAGGGGGCAGAATAACCGGAAGCTCAGGAGTTTTAAGCGTTTAATTAGGTCAGATAAGCATTTTTTTTTTATACCTTATTATTTTGTTACACTGAAAGGTCACTATTCTTTTTTTTATTTCTCTCCTTCTTTCTATTTCCCTTCAAAAAATAGGCCCCCGAGCCCCACCGTTCCGCGGGCCCTGACATTTAGGCCTCTAAATAAGCATTTGCCATTTCCCAACAAACGCATCAAAAAGTATAATTTACTAAAAAAAAGTGAGGAAAAATCTCGGAAAATTACGTAATTTTAGCAACATTTGTAATTCATCGGTATTGATTTTTTTTGGGGAGGGGGGCAAATGCCTCTCCCCCGGATCTACAGCTTGTTGGCGGGAAAACTCGCAACTGATCTCCCCTACATTTCTTCTTTTTCTTGTTTTTCTATCCCTTTCCCTTCCCTTCCTTCTCTCTCTTTTAGGTTTGCTGGGGGGGGGGGGGGGGGGAGGCAAGTTATTTTGCCCTCCCCCGATCCACACGTTGTTCGCGAGATTATTCGCAACGATTCCCCCTTCTTTTCAACTTTTTTTCCTTTCTTCTTCCTCTTTTTTGTTCCCTATCTTCTCTTTTCCTTTTTTTCTTTCCCTTTCCTTCCTTCTCTCTTTTTTCTTACTGGGGGGGGGGGGGGAGGCAAGGCCCTTTCGCCCCCCCCCCCCGATCTCCTTCTTCCCTCCTTTTCTTTTCTTCTTCCTTTTTTTTTCTTTCCCTTTCTCTCCTCTTTCCCTTTCCCTTCTTTTCCTTCTCTCTCGATCTCTCACTCCCTTTTTTTTGGCGGGGGGGGGGGGGGGGGGGGTGGGGGTGCAAGGCCCGCTCGCCCCCCCCCCCCCCCCCCCCAGATACGCGCCTGGAGCACACAATATTGTTAGTAGAAATGAAAAAGAAAACAAAGATCTATTACACCAACCATGGATAAATCACGACCGGGAGCGTGGGCGGAGTGTCATATCATAGTTATGTGTTTATGGGTGAGGGGGCAAAGCGACCAAGCGAGATTTTGCAATGTTGAATGCTGAAATTATGCATTCTAGAAAATGCCTAAGCCCAATATGTAAGTTCTTTCCGCTATATTTCTTTCTAGCTATATTTCTAAATTTCCTGGGGACGGTCCCCCTATAGGGCCCAGGATCGCCGCCCCTGTCCATGATTACTACCAACATGAGTTCAAATATAAGCACAAGCGAGTTGGTATGAGCTGCAGGGCCGTAGCCAGAGTTTGATGTTGGGCCGGGGGGGGGGGATACATACATGTAATTGATCGACGTCCTGGGGAGGGGTCTAAAAAGTTCAACCAATCTTGGAGAAAAAAATTGGGGGGCACGTCCCCACCCCCGGGCCTGATGAGCTGAAGCCAAATGAAGGGTAAAATAAGAGTTGTGAAGCGGCCCCTCTACCGTTAATTTAAAATTAGATTATTGAGGATAATATATAGCTTCTAAAAGACATCCAAAATATTGTGCCTTTTTCAAATGTCTCATCAAAGAGTGATGACCTTTATAAAGCGCAGGGGCTGTTTTTAACGTTTAACTTTGAACCCGCGGCTCGAGATTTTATGCGGTCGGCCCTCTCTATTCTATAACGTTACCCAAGCCTTCTTGAATGACCCCAAATCTCCCGATTACAGTTTTTCCCTTATTCGTCGTTACTGTCACTTAGCGCCATTTCCTTGTCTGTCCCCCTTTCTCGCCCGACTTTTTTCTCCCCCCCCCCCCCTCCCACTCAGTGTTATCTAGGGTACGCGTTTGCATGGTTCCCTCTCTTTGAAAGCACCCCTTGGCTTTAGTGAACGTATCTCCCCTATTCTGAAAAAACTACACTGGTTACCTCCGCGCTAGAATTGAGTTCAAGATCCTTGTTTTATCCTTGTTTTTTTTCCCTTCTTTTCTCCTTAGATATCTATGTAGGGGTTGTTATTTTTAGTGATTCACTGAGTGCACTTATTGCATTACAACAACAGAAGGACGAATCTTTTATTCTGGAAATTCTCACCATGACTACTCACTTAAAGAGTAAAGGAGTTGATATATATGTAGAGTGGATACCTGGACATTGTGGAATAAAAGGGAACGAGATGGCGGATTTCCACGCAAAGGCCGCATTAGTTAAGAAAATAGAAGTCAATAATAATCTAAATATGTCAGAAATGAAAAGCTTCATTATCACAAGTTCCAAACTCATTTGGCAAGAAAGGTGGAACAAAACCAACTCGTATTTGAAAACATTTCAAAAAGATGTTAATAAACAATATATATGTTCATTAGAGAGACAACATTCAACAATTATCCATCGACTCCGTTTTGGAGTCATTGGACTTAACCAGGATCTCCTCAGATTGAAAATTCATGCTACTGGTTTCTGTAATAGATGCCCCAGTGAAATAGAAACTGTAATACACTTTTTAGTACATTGCCCTAACTATATTATAGAAAGGGCTATGTTTTTAACTGAAATAAATGAATCCCAACCGGAAAAAATTATGGAATATTTAAAAAAGAGTGAGTCCATTATACAAAAAGCTATTGTTCGTTTCGTTCACAGAACGAAACGGTTCCCTATCAGGAAGTAATACCTCCCTTGATGAACAATAAAACATAATACAATATTATAAATATGCTAAATTACACTCAGTACATTAAATATAATAACATAATGTAATAAGAAAAATAAAAATAAATAAGAACAGTAAAACATAATACAATATTATAATATGTAAATTATAATCAGTACATTAAAAATATAATAACATAATGTAATAAGAAAATAAAATAAGAAAAGTAACCATAATACAATATTATAAATATGCTAAATTACACTCAGTACATTAACAATATAATAACATAATGTAATAAGAAAATAAAATAAGAAAAAGTAACAACAATGATAAATGGTATGATAAGATTATTGAATATAGAGGCTTGTATGTACTATCTATACATTTACGTATGGTGTGTAAGTGATATAACAAATAATCTGCACGTACTGTATAAGAAACACTAACAAAACCCATGAATGTTTTGCTTACGATATTATTTTTCGATACTATCTTAAAAGATAAATAAATATAAAACGAACTTAAATATTTATTTTTTTTAAATTCAAAAATGAGAGATATAACACGTGCCGTAAAGTATTTTGGTGACAATAGTCAAATTACTGACTAATCGCCAATAAACCAAAACACAACAACAACATCTCTCTCTCTCTCTATTTCTTTTATCTTCTTTCTTTTCACTTTCTTTTCTCTTCTCCTTTTTTTCTTCTCTTAATTCTCCTTACTTTTTGCGCCGCCAAAAGGGGTAGGGGGGGGGGCGGCCGTTTTGGCCGCCTGTTTGCGCCATATATTGTCTATAGAGGTACCTTAACAAATATTTGGGGCCTCTTGGACGACGCCCCTCCCCACATCCTTATATGAATTTGTCCGGGGGCTCCTACCCTATATAATATCGTTCAGTGGTTCCTAAGAAAGCTCTATATACCAAAAATGGCGCTTTTATCCGGCAGTTGTTAACGGTAATCGATAAATTTGACGCTATTAGCCTTAGCTGCTTTCAGTTACCACACATAGCTGCATTACTATACTTGCTGTGTACTAAAAACTGTGCTATTGATTCTCAACATTTCAAACACCACTGTACAAAACTCAACTAATTTCACTAAAAATTGGTACTTTAGGGACAATTCACGACACCTAAATAGCAGTAAAATACAGTTTTTTTTAATTTTCCAATCTTAAAAAAATAATTTTACAATTCAAATTGTGAGTCTACTGTCAAACTTGCCGATCAACCGCATCGGAATAATCGTGTGTATTTGTGCGTTGTGAGTGTATTGACTATTCATGTCCACAAATGCTGCCTATTATCAATTATCACGTACAGTGCATTCGTATTCAGCTAGCTAGGTACGCAAAAGCATTGACTCTCGATCTCGCGAGTCTATGCTTTGCTGGAGTGACGAAAATGAAGAGTTGTTGAAATATGAGGTGAGTCAAACACACTTCGTCTTGACCCTTGAGATTTCGCTGGGATTTTATGTTTTACTTGTAACGCAGACATAGCAATTTGTCATTATTCTAAAGCTGTTACCATAGGTCTAGTAATATTCGGATCTAGAGTCTAGATTTATTTTTAGTATTAGGGGCTAGGGGCCTATGCTGAATTTAATGTTCAGTCCCATGTATTAGTTTCCTTGTGATCGAAGGATGTTTCAAGCCGCAACTCTACATGGTAGCACACATAGATCTACTAGTAGCTGCATTATGATACTATCCTGGCTGTGTATTAAAAGCTGTGCTTTTGATACTTAACATTTCGGCGCTTGTTCAGAAACCTAGACTATTCAAAATTTGACCCGTTACTCCAGCGTGGGGATACCCTACTAAAACATACCCAAAATGAAGGGGCTCGTTCCTAGAAACCAACGACAAGACAGTCGTAACTTTATCCGCCAACTACGGAGATGTCTCTGATCTTCCTAAACCGTTTCACGAAGAGCTAGTACTAGCTAGTATCTCTTGAGATCGATACTATCGGCGAGAAAAGGAGCCGAGACTTAGCCTTAGTCGCAATAGAGATCTACCACCAGATTTTTACAAAATTAATATTATTATTAGGGAAAATGCAATTAGTTAAGTGAATTAGATCTAGTAAACAAAAAGATTGAAAATGATACCAAGAAATAAGAGATGCAATATAGACTCCTACTTCCAAATTTGTGTAGATTATACAATAGAAGTACTTGTAAAATATAATTGTGATTATTTCATTAAATGACCAGTGAATCAGTTTTGTTCTTGAGATGGGTACCCTCCGGATATTTTCATTTGATAGTTTATAAAAATACACCAATAGATCTAGATCTATAGTCTATTATTCTTTTAAAAATACGATGTAATGAAATTTGTGTCCAATGTTTTAAGTGTTGGATGAATAATCAAATCACAAAAGTTCAACATTCCAAACGTTAAAACACATGTTTTAACCTATTCATTTTACACATTTGAAGATAGAATTTATCTCGAAGGCAATATGGGTCTGAAAAGTAAAGAATACACTTCGAACTATGGCTTGCCTGCCGTGGCAGATTACCAATCCCTTCAAGGATTTTACAATATGTAAAGAAACGCGTATTATCCGTTTATAAAAGTGGGAAAACCATATAAACATAGCATATTTTCAAAAGATTTTCTAATGTAAAGAAATGATAACTTCCTGTTTCAGTGAATGTGAAGAAAGATCATAGCTGGAGGATTTATTGTCCTTTCTTGCTAGCCATAGTAGTCTACCCAATAAATGACATGTGATGGCGCTGCCCATCGACTAAATAGTTATGACAGAGATACGACGGTGTCAGAGGCGTCATAACTACTTAGTCAGGATGTTGTCCTTGATGTTAGCAAAGAGGGCTTCGTGAAACACGTAGCGGACAAGTTGCTCACTAACGCTGATTTAGTCAAGCAGTTAGACCCTAGGGCCCTAGGAGTCTAAATATTCATTAAATGTCCAAATACATGTAAAGATCATGAGTAAAAATTTGTTATGTTTATTACCTGTTTTGTGTCAATTTTCTTGTTATTTTTGGAGTATTTTTTGGAAAAACATTGATTTTAGTATAGACTCTACAGGTTTCACGGCAAACCGCTGCACAATACAAGTACATATCGATGGTGGGTTGCGGGCGGGCGCGCGCCTGTGTGAAGTTATCTACTGATGAGGATCTGAGTACTGAAGAAAGGTGTTAAGAAATAAGATTCTTAAGGAGAAAATAGGAAATTGATATCATCAATATAAAGAAAATAATTAGTGGATAGTGAGGACATGACGTCACTTACTCATGAGTGAGTTGCCAATTTGTCTAGTGATTTTCAAAGTTGTTAATGTCATTACAAATTCATAACTCTCATATTAGTTATCCGATTTTGCTCAGACTTTTTTTGATTGGTTAGTCTGATTTTTCTGCTTCTATTGAAAGTAAGTTGTTTTTTGGAGTGGACTTGGGCTTTAAGGGCTTGGTGTTAATATTTTTATGATATCGATTTGTTACATTGCATTGTAAATTGATTACATGTATATGTTTATAAACACAATATTGATGTACATCAATGAAGTTTATAACATGTAGATGAGAAATTACTAAAATATTGACAAAAGATGCATGTTCCTGGGGCACACTCAACACAGCATTACCAGTACCACTGTAGTATGTAGTATGTAGACTTTGTAGGAAAAAATTGGTAAGAACTAAGACACTCCTGATTGATTCTCAAAACTCTCAAACACTGGTCACTGCTGGACAAAGCTCCTCAACATCTGTAGAGAAAACAAGAGAGAAGAGGTTGATAAGTTCCATCCTCCCCACTTTTTTTTTTTGGGGGGGGGGGGGGGATGGTATTCATGTATTCTTTTATTGCATTATCATCATAATTGCTTCTATTTTTTAATATTTTTGTTATATTGGTAATCGTTATGGTCCATCGTCATTGGGCCTACATTTTTTTCATCGGGCCTAAAGACGAGTGTGGTTCTTGAACATACAGGTGTATCTGCATTCATTTGGGATCTTACATGTGCCCTGACATGGTGTGTTATTCATTTCAGACCAGTTGCAGGAAAGTACATGTGGTTGTAGCCGAGTGAGCAGAAGAAGATGGAACATCTCAAAGGGTGTGGCAACACTGGAACAAGTGAGGGCGCTGGTCAAACAAAGTTCATTCAGGAACGGGGCATTTCAGTTGAAGATGGTAAGACAAAGAGCCAAACCTTTCGCACGCTTAGGGATCGTTTAACAATACAAATCTGAGATACATGGCCCTATCAGAGGTGCCAACAAGTACGATAATTAGAGTGGAATACGATAATAAGATACCACCTCTTAAAATACGATTTTTCAACAACAATTTTTTTTTTTTTTTTAAATTTTTTTAATTATTATTATTATTATTTTTTTTTTAAATACCCGGACCCATAAAAACCATGGAATTGCATTAAAACATGAACAAGTAAACCCCCGCAGCCCCAACAAAAACTTTGCTTTACAATTTTCTTTTAAAATTTTAATGAAAGAGCAAACATTTTACTTGACTGTATGTACCAGTATCACATTTTTCTGAAATTTTACTGGCCCGGGGCCATTGGTAGTGTCTAGTTTTCGTGAAAATCTGATTTTTTAGGATACTCAGTCTGTTTTTTTGTGTCAAGAGGTTGGCATCTCTGCCCTACGTGTTATCAGTGTCTGTGATATGGTGTAACATTGAAGCCCTAAAAATATTGTGCTTCAAATGGTCATGAAGTGCGTCAACAAACTAAAAATCTCTGAGTGACAGGTTTTACCACACTCATTTTCCCAAATAGACTGTAATGTTATAAAAAAAACATTAGGAAACCGTTTTTTGAAATTTTGAATGCCAATCATAAATATTTTGATAATCAGACAGGCGGAACATCGCCCTTTTTCTTATGTTAATTGAGAGCTGATTTGATGAGATGACCACCAGTCAGTGAACATGCGGAGAGGTCTTATCCCTCCTGGCCATTCTAGTGCAGATAGGCTTTAATCTAAGTTTTTTCTAGTTTTGATGACACCACATGCACTTCAAAATTATTCATACTTCTCACCTTAAAGGTAAAGGCCAGTTCTGGACATGCGATGCATTGTGAAAGAAACGTTGTGGAATCGATCAGAAAAGGTTGATCATCTAGCAAATAAGTATTGGTGTGTACTGCAAGGTTCTGGAATATTCAAAATGATAAGAATTTTGGCCCAGTCTTGATAAAGTTACAAGCACTGTACACAGAAAGATGTATATGGGACTACGGGACACACGGGTGATATCTATCCAGTCGGGATAGATATAATAATTTACCAAATATATCAATTAGTAGGCGGTTTCCCGACAATATTTGTATCATCACGTATGATTCAAAACATATTCTTTCACATGATTGGTAATACATGTAAGAGCTTCCATTTCATTTTTTTGAGAGGGGGGCGTTTCCAAAACTGGTCTATACCTTTAATAGCAAATTGCTGTGAAAGAAAGCAGAAAATAAGAGAAGCAAATTGTTGAAAGATGTATGATGTAGTGACTGACAACTCTACCATTTGTTCCTACAAGCAAAACAATTAAATTTCAAAAATGTTTTACTCTAGAGTCTTTTCTTTCTGACCAATAACTATGCTATCCATGATATATTTTTAGTAGTATCTCAGGGAGAATGTGCTTAAAGTATTACACAGTTTTGGTATGGGGTCATGAATTTGGTTCAAATTCAATTCAATTCAATTCAATTCAATTCATTTATTTTTCCTCTTTCAATCGTTCATATTTACAATGATGGTACATTTTAACATATTCACATATTTATATACATATAGATCAATTTGCACAATACAATACATTACAAAAATAAACATGATATTGAAAGGGAAGGAGGACAGACTAAAAAGCAGAGCTTGTAGGGTGTAACCCCCCTGTAAAAGTAATTATTATGAATTATTATTTTGTGAGAAAAAAACAACAACAATAACAATAACTGATTCAATAATACAAACAAAAATCACTTTTAAACGCAAAACATTGATAAATACATGTTTATAAAAAGAAACAATAAAAGTTGCATAAAGTCACACTACAAATTATATTTGATTGGGGAATGCAATAGCCTATTAACTATTCAGAAGAAAGCTTTTAAGTCTCCTTTTGAAAATTTGTATCAAATTACACTGTATAATATCATTTGAAAGAGAATTCCACAGTATTGGACCTGTAAAAACAAATGTCTTTTGTGCAAAAGATGTTCTATTTAAAAATGAACATATTGGAAGCATATATGCGATCCTACAATATTCAGTGATCGTTGTCGCGGTTGAAATCAAGTCTAAAGTTATAAAATTATAAATAATAAACTCTTTATGTTGTATAGCTCCCTATCGAGGTCAAGATATTAATTAAATTAAGCTAAAAAACAATGTTTCTTGACTAAAATTGACCCATTAGCTATTCCCATTTGGAAATTATATATCACAACTACATATTCTGAGATTTTCATGGTCGCAGCAACCATTGTACGGCCGTAGGAGCTATTTGAAATTCATCAAAATTTACTGGGAGCACCGGCAAATTTTTATATTCAATTTGTTCTCGAAAGCAGAAGTGTTTTAGGGCTAACTTTTCTTGTGCTTATAATACATCCACAGGGGCATCCAAATATACCACAATTGTAAAGAATCATCATACACCCAATTTCCAAAATTTCCCAAAACTTTGTATTATACCTTTAAGAGAAAAACACAAACAGGAGAATTGCTCGGTACTACATGTACGTCATGATCCACTGACCAAATTGCTAATTTGAGATTCACACAGATGAATAACCAGAACTCAACTTTATCTTTAACATAACATTTACAAGGCTTTCTGTAGATTTTCTTTACCGGTACATATAATATATGTGTAAATGTATATCTGTTATTGAAAGTGACTTCATCATAATACTAAGTAGTTGTTGAGCCCTCTCTGTGTTGCTTTCTATTACAGATACCATTCTAAATCCCTTTAGACCAAAGGAACTTTCCACTGAGAGGGATCAAAGCACCAATGACGGCCCTCGTATTCCAGTCAGCAATACCAGCACAGGTGAAAGCACTCCCTGTGCAGCCGCCAATACATGCAGTACAAACGTGGCAAGAATTTTACCACTGAAGACCCTGGCGAATCGAGTCTATGTGTATTCTATCCAGAAGAGCGCATGTCAGAGGACAAAGGCTTACAATGCTACAGGCAAAAGACAAAGAAGTGTTAACAATGAAGAAGGCATCTGCCAGGGAGATGCACCTGAGAGAGGCAATGATGACAGTAGAGGAAGCGTGCCAAAGACTATTGCTAAGACACCTGTGTATCCGATCTATGCCCAGTCCTTACACCAGAGTCCAAGCAAGAAGGTTGCAAGTAGTAGAAGATCTCCCCATAAGAATGAAAGCTGGAAAGCCAGTAATATTGACAACGACTTGAGTGGTACAGCCCATGGATCAGACCACCGTAGAATTCAGATTTCCACAATTGGTGAAGTGGAAGCTACCCCGGGTGAGAGGGAAGGTGCCACCATGGTGTCCCAGAGGCTTGGGCATCCTCCGTCGGTACAGCACCTTGCTACCTCAGGTGAGAGGGAAGGTGCCACCATGGTGTCCCAGAGGCTTGGGCATCCTCCGTCGGTACAGCACCTTGCTACCTCAGGTGAGAGGGAAGGTGCCACCATGGTGTCCCAGAGCCTTGTTGGGCATCCTCCGTCGGTACAGCACCTTGCTACCTCAGGTGAGAGGGAAGGTGCCACCATGGTGTCCCAGAGCCTTGTTGGGCATACTCCGTCGGTACAGCACCTTGTGAATGGGACTGTGGGTGACGTTAGCAGCTTTGCTCGTGAGATTGAGAACAACCTGCGGGGACGGAACAACTGGTTAGGTGTTTATCCTATTCCCATGTATAGCTCCCTTGATTCCCAGACTCGTCCCAACACGCTGCAATACCCAATGAACTTCCAGTCTATGCATCAGAACAGCCTTAGAGTGGACAGTGAAAATGATGGCAGCAGCTGCACCAGCAGAACCCAAACTGTGTCAAGGGCTGATAATGAATTAAATGATGCAGAGAAGCTGGCTATTGATAAGGCTCAGAATGTTGTGAGGTCTCTTTCATTGAAGACATCATGGAAACCCAAAGAGCAGTTCAACTGCGAGTCCTGCGATAAGATCTTCAAGTACCAGAGTCAACTGAAGCTGCATGAGCTGAAGCACACTGGTGATCGTCCATTCCAATGTGACGTCTGTACCGATTCTTTCCGAAGCCGTAACCAACTCACAAATCATCACCGGAAACACTCAGGGGAGAAGCCTTACGTGTGTAAAGTTTGCGACATGGCGTTTCGCCGAAGCAACCAGCTCAATGTCCATGTTCGCCAGCACTCAGGTAAACGTACTTTCCAGTGCCAGTATTGTGAGGAGGCGTTCGCGGAGAAGGGTAGCTTGTGCTCTCACATGAGAACACATGCAGGTATCAAGCCACACAGGTGTGAGGTCTGCGGCAAGGCGTTTAAGAGGCGTAGTCAGATGACACCTCACATGCGTGTGCATACTGGGGACCAACCTTTCCTGTGCTCTCTGTGTAACCAAGCCTTTAGCCAGAAGGTACACCTACAGTCACACATGAGGAAACACAGTGGGGAGAAGCCGTATGAGTGTGAAGTCTGCCACAAGACGTACCGGGATCATAGCCAGCTCAAGTCACATTTCCGGGTGCACACTGGAGAAAAGAATTACAAGTGCAAAGTGTGCCCGCTGGCTTTTAGGTATCTACCGCAACTCAAAAAACATTTGAAATCATTGCATGCAGATGAAGCGCCTGTTACTAGTTCATAGGTGTTCGTGCTGATGAAACTGCTATGATACTGCCCCCGAATGTTGGTTACAGGAGTTTGAGAGAAAACTGTGAAGAAGAAGACTAACACGACATCTAGACAATACAGAACAAAACAAAACAAATCCTATGGATATAGGTTTATAATGTGTAACAG
This sequence comes from Strongylocentrotus droebachiensis, assembly GCA_035222895.1. Lineage (NCBI taxonomy): Eukaryota > Metazoa > Echinodermata > Echinoidea > Camarodonta > Strongylocentrotidae > Strongylocentrotus > Strongylocentrotus droebachiensis. The sequence continues at coordinate 422,739 of JAVYIG010000143.1, forward strand.
TCATACTGTCCACTATGATGGTAAACGTTAAAAGATTCCATTTTTTTGTTGTCCAAATTGATTGAAATATGGCTGGAGGCATTCTATGGAGTGATTTGTGAATACTAAAGCACCTTTTCACCTTGAAAGTATCCATTGACTGATTTCAAGTTGGGTGTTAGTGTTAGTGTTAAGAGCAGTCGAGAGCTCTTAAATCGAGCTAAATATTTGCTGGTGAAATTAAGAGCCCGATAACGATACCAATATCGATAGCTTAACACCACTGTGACGTCACCACACAGACTTGAAACACTACGATGATTTAAAAATAGCACATTAAAAATAAAGATATCATGAAAAGCACGGAATGAATTTACACTCATTTCTCTGGTTTTATTAAATAACTCATTCTACACAAAATAATATATGAATCACATAGTAAAGGACCTGTTTCACATGTTTGTATTTGATCATTAGACAATTATAGCGTCGTTCGTGCGTTGACTGTTGTGCGGGTACAACACTAACACCAAACTGGAAATCAACATTTGCTTAATCCCTACGGGCTAGTGTTACTGAATAGGACATTTGTACGTAAAATATTAACACCAGCCACAAAGGTCGGTTCAGCAGACGACAATTTTCCAAAATTGATAACACTAGCTACCGGAAGTTGACGATATTCAGAGGTCAAAGCCTTAACACCAGCTGATTTCCATTTCGGTGTTTAGAGCTGTGTTAGTGTTTATTAAACACTAACACCAGCCTTAAACACCGAACTTCAAATCACTCACTGACTGATTGTTTCCCATTAATGCTTCTTTGAACCCTTGTTGGTTTCTCTTCCACCCTGTTTGGTTTCAAGACCAAGGGTGTAACACAGTGCTGAGAAACCCAGTGTTGCATCTTTGACCTACTGTAGTTAAGGATAATGAGCAATTTAGAAGTATAATATTTGATATGTACATCCACAAGGCCCCGTCTTACAAAGACTTTAATACGATAGATTCAAATCAATCCCAAGTCCTCCAATCAATCGCAAGTTTGCAATCTCCTATCTGTTATGTACATAGTTGCGATTGATATCAATCGCAAATAGCTAGGTTTTGATTAATATCAACGCTTACAATGACTTACAATGCACCAATCGTTAAAGGGATAGTTCTGTTTACAGACCGCAAATGCCTTCAAAGTGCATGCTTATTGCTCTTATTCTTATCTATGACATTTCTAGTGCCCTTTTGGGACCTAAAATTGCTATGAAGGTAATTTTAGACCCCAAAATGTGTAAAATTTAGCCAATACAATCTTACCAATCCAGCTCCACTTTCGAAAAAATATGGTGACCGTTAATTAATTAATTAATAACAACAATACATGGGCCGGCTGGTTGTGCGTAATAAAACCAACACGACAAAGCCAACAAAAAATCCATCATCAGCATTGGCTGAAATACAATGTAAAAGGCCCTATTTCGTTTTTTCAACGGCTCTTTTTTCAAATTATCTAATATTTGTGGTGGTACACAAAATTAGAAATCGTTATATTTATGGATATTTCAGCCGTCTCTGAACCGATTTTGATCAAACAAAGATGATTTTGTCATTTAAATTGTATGTTCTTTCAAATTTTACACTCAGTTTTTCATTATCTCACACATAAATTATTTTGTGTAGCGCCCTCTGCAACAGAACTCAACTATATCCCTTTAACAAAATAATGTGTGTACAGCTAGAATCATGTATACAATATAGCCCCCTAAAAACTATACCGGCTCTCTATGGGTAAACAGATACATGTATAAGGGGTATGAAGAAAATAAGAATATAATAAAACAGTGCACTTGACATGGAACCCAATTCGGGCCTGGGTTTCGTGCGAACCATATGCGACCGTGTACATGAGAGTTCACTTTTTCGGTTGCGTCGGTAGATTCAGGTTTAACTGTACTTCACCAACGTATTCTACTCGATCAGTACTCGCAAATCACTTTCATGTATAAGGCCTAAAAAAAAAATGTTATATTGCCCTTTGCGACCTACCCAAAAATCTTGACATTTTTACTGTATTTTAGGAAAAAAAATGTATTAAAGGAGCTACACAAAGAAAATTCACTAACGACTGATAATTAGAACAAAATTCACTAACAACTGATAATTAGAACAAATTACATATGGATGGAAAGATTATCTCTTAAAAAACACGAATAATTTGCTGAGAAATCATATAGATATCATGGAAAGGCGTAAAATGCAATTTTTCAAGACCCTTTTTAGACCCCCAAGCGCCCTCGAACGTAACCCAAACACAGGAGCGTAGCGAGCTCTGAATTGTGACGTCACACACTGGACGAACAGCTCAGCGCCGTGTAGCAGTATGCAGCTAACCAGGCGTGTTCCGTGTGTGACGTCACAAATATTGACGCTCTACAAAGGACCGCTGAAGGCAGAAAATCTGGATTTCAAAACTAACATTTTTGAGAGTTGATTACTGCGGGCCCCAAACATATTTTGAAGAGGAGAGTTGTTGTATTTGATCAGTAAGGCTTCCCCTTCGCAATGATATGAGTTTTGCATCAATTCAAAACACTTTTGCTTCTTAGTGTGATACTGAGAAATATCCGCCCAAAGAGGGAGAAGAAAAAAAGTTTAAAAAAAAAAAAAACAGATTTCTGACCGACCCGGCCTATGTTTTGACACCTAAAGGGCAATACAACATCTTTTTTTGTAAAGGCCTACCTTAATGGAAAGTGTACGTGTTAAGTTAAAATTGCAAAATCTCGTTATAGGAGTAATATTTGAAGCTCATATTATAGTATTGCAACATGAAACTAATGGAAGAATATACAAAACAATAGTTTGTGGGGATTGGTACCCTTCAATGCAGCACTACTATATATATATATATATATATCGGTAGGTCAATGCCAGTGTGAATTGTGTGTGTTTGTGTTTGTGTGTTCACAGGAGTTATTCTGGAATTTGCTTTAACAATTTGAGATTTCAGTCCTCATGAGGAATCTAGTGCAATGCATGTATTTATTGTTGCTTTTTGTTTAATTCGTTTTTTTATTATTTTTACCACAGGTATTATTTTGTTTCCAGAGCTAAAGAGCTAATCAGATATTATACAAATAATACATGTTTGGGAACTGCGAGTGCATTAGTGAATATGCACTGCACTCAGGCTAAGTCACAGTAGGATAATGAACGAGATTTGTCGAGTTCATTGTCTGTCTCAAGTGCAGTGCATTATCACTAATGCCCGAGCTAAAAACATGTATTATTTGGTATAAAGGTATAAAGTAGCGAAATTGAGGATTGTTATCCTCAAAATGCACTCCTCTTAATACATACATGTACAAATTAATGCACGCGCACGTGATCCATTTCAACGCTTCTAACTGGCTACATTCCGGCTTGAACCCATTTCATGAAGTTGCAGTATGTTAATTTTTGTTGTTAGATAATGTGAATGATGTTGGCTTTGTGTATGTAAATGTACTGGTCAGATTTGGCCTTCTTACTGACAAAAACATGTGGTGAACATTAATTTGCCCATGCTGCCCCAGTTAATGAAATAGCCTCCATGACTCTCTTAGAGACATTGATACAAAAGATAAATTTGAGTCTGCCCTTAAAACACACTTATGTTAAACAGATGTTTAATTAGTTTCCCAAAGATGGACGTACATACCCATGAGAATGACTTCATTTTTTGTGCAGTTATGTAGCTAGATATTTTCCATTTTCAAATCATATTAAATAATTATTTGATAAATTAATCTTAAAACTGTGAGGCATACAATATCCTGTTTTCATTATTTTCTTAATTAGAAATAAAACCAGGGTCTTCTTCTGATTGGACGCGAGTTATGGTATCTTCTTACTGGCAAATTTTGATTCGCTCGTCGCAAAAGCAACATTAGGGACTTTTAGATTTGCGTGGACTGATACGTGTGACGTCCATTCAAGGCAGTGCATTAAAAGGACGTCGATCGTAGCAATCCCCATTGTCTTCGTGCGAATCTAAAAGTCCCTATTGAGGAGGCGCGATAGCTCAGTCGGTAGAACAGCGGTCTCGTAATCCGGTGACCCGGGTTCGAAACCAAGTCGATCCGGTAGTGCCCTTTGGTAAGGCATTAATCCTCATTACCAGGTCCCTCAGAGAGGACCTAAAGCCGTCGGTCTTCTGGTTGCTTACTAACAAGCATTTAGTGCTTTCTTAGCGGTCAGGTAAAATAACCACCACTATCATTGACTTTCCTCAATATGATGAATTATTAGATGTCCTTGGTAACACTTTCATGCAAATTGGATGTAATCATTTGCGTTACCACTCTTTTAGATTTTGAGTGTCTCGATCAAACAGTTTGAGTGAAATTAAGCCTCTTAATCTCTTTTGGTAATTCAGGACAAAACCTGATGGATCGTGGCGACCACTATATTTTTAGCCGATAATATTGAAATCTTGAATTTGTCACTTATGATGGTTTTATCAGGGAGGTGTTTTGCCCTGGTTTTATGAAACGCGATAATATTGACATCGTGAATTTGTCACTTATGATGGTTTTATGAAACGCGATAATATTGAAATCGTGAATTTGTCACTTATTATGGTTTTATGAAACGCGATCATTGAAATCGTGAATTTGTCACTTATTATGGTTTCATGAAACGCGATAATATTGAGATCGTGAATTTGTCACTTATTATTATGGTTTTATGAAACGCGATAATATTGAAATCGTGAATTTGTCACTTATCATGGTTTTATGAAACGCGATAATATTGAAATCGTGAATTTGTCACTTATTATGGTTTCAAGAAACGCGTTACCCGCCTCATGATATCTCCATGGGTCGCGAACAAAGATATGATTTCGTGAAACGACTACTTGGGTGCACAAAAACTATATCAGGGGATATTTCAAAAAAGTGAAATTCTGAAGGTTTGTGACCACAATTGATAAATCCCTTGAGAAACTAATGCCAGGAAATAGTGAGAGAAAACAGTGGCTTGAACGGCCTGCCAAAGAAAGTCCGACTTGAAGACGATCTACCATGGTCAGGCACGTAGCCAGAGTTTGATGTGGGGGGGGGGGGGGGCACTTACATGTAATCGATCGAGGTAAAAAAAAAAAAAGGGGTCTAAAAAAGTTCAACCGATCTTGGATTTTTTTGTTGGGGTGGGCACGTGCCCCCCCCCCCCCCCCCCCTCCCGTGGCTACGTGCCTGACCATGGTTGTGGTCAGTGGTCAGTTATGATTAGTTTTGATGATATCGGACGGAACAATTGATTTTCTTTCTTTTTCCCCATTCAAGTATTCTCTATATATCTGTCTAGCATACGGTTTTGTCATCGCCATCTTGATATAGTACTATTTTTAGAATTTCTTTGTTTGTTCATTGGGGTAGGTTAAAGAAATGAATCATGGTTGTAATTTGTATTCTCTGTAAAAAGAACATTATATGGATTGTGATAGTGATGCATCATGTTAACATGTATTACATTGACTTTCGTGTGTGCGTAATTAAGACTTAGTTTTTTTTTAATGACTTTTTTTTCTTTCTGAACTACATGATAATTTGAAAATCAATAAAGAAGAAAAAAAGTTTATGTAAGTTAAGTCAGTTATTCGTTTGTCTATGAAGTAGATTTAATTGTAAAAGACTTGTCGAGGATGCAAAATATATAATTGTGAAAATTGTATGGAACAAAACAGGCAAGATTCTTCTTAGAGCTTGAATATGCTAAATAATTGAAATAAGGTACCGGTAATTCAGGGCCCTGGTGCGCATAGCTTACCATTGATGATAACTCTACGAGGGGGTGTAGACAGGGGCGTCACTAGACCCTTTTCTGTGTGTGTGTGGGGGGGGGGGGGTGTAGAGGCCAACGATTACCGACAAAACTAACTACCAATTACCGACAAATATGTCCCAATATCTACAAATTTAACCCTTTAAACCCGGGGCCGAAGGTTAAATTGTTTTTCCTATGGAATATGCTAAATAATTGAAATAAGGTATCGATAATGGCCCCGGTGCGTATAGCTAACCATTGATGATAACTTTACGATTAATGGCAACTTCCATGGTCACCTTCATTTTGCCTGATTGGCTGGTGAGTGATGTTGCCATGGTAGTTGTTAATGCTGATGGCTAAGTTGCCATCAATGATAAATTTCATGCATGGGGCCCAGATATGTCAAAGAACAACAACTATTCCTGCAATGTTGATTCACCAGTAGTAATTATCAATACCTTACAGCTTTCAAGACACCTCTTTTTGTGCTTTTACTTTTTGCTAGCTGAGAAAAAGTAAATGTGATTAAGCTATCATGATCCGTGTTCTTATACATCATTGCTCCCCCCTAAGTTTTCTGTAGATTAGATGGATATGTTTCAATTAATTCAAATTTGAAACTCACTGAACTTGTGATGTGTAAAAGCCTACATGTGCCGTAGCCATTTGGCTATATGACCCCCAAATAATGGGCAGACAGAGTGAGAGAGAGAGAGAGAGAGAGAGAGAGGTATATAGCCTACAGATAGCATACAGGTCGAAGTGAGAGTGGAGGGGACGGAGGCAGACAGAGAGATAGAGTGACATGAGAGGGAGAGAGAGAGAGAGAGACAGACAGACAGGAGATAGTGGGACAAAGAGACAGGTATATAGCATACAGGCCGAAAGAGAGAGTGGAAGGGGGATGGAGGCATAGAGGGAGAGAGAGAGAGAGAGAGAGAGAGAGAGAGAGATTGGGCGACAGGAGAGGGAGAGATACACAGGGAAGAGGGGGTCGCAAAGAGGCAGGTATATAATATAGTTTACAGGAAGGGGGGTTGAGGCAGAGATAGAGAGAGAGTGAGAGTGAAGGGGGACGGAGGCAGACAGAGAGACAGACAGGAGAGGGGGTCGCAAAGAGGCAGGTATATAATATAGTTTACAGGAAGGGGGTTGAGGCAGAGATAGAGAGAGTGAAGGGGGACGGAGGCAGACAGAGAGACAGAGAGACAGACAGGAGAGGGGGTCACAAAGAGGCAGGTATATAATATAGTTTACAGGAAGGGGGGTTGAGGCAGAGATAGAGAGAGAGTGAGAGTGAAGGGGGACGGAGGCAGACAGAGAGACAGACAGGACAGGGGGTCGCAAAGAGGCAGGTATATAATATAGTTTACAGGAAGGGGGTTGAGGCAGAGATAAAGAGATAGAGAGAGTGAAGGGGGACGGAGGCAGACAGAGAGATAGAGAGACAGACAGGAGAGGGGTCATAAAGAGGCAGGTATATAATATAGTTTACAGGAAGGGGGGTTGAGGCAGAGATAGAGAGAGAGAGAGAGTGAAGGGGGACGGAGGCAGACAGAGAGACAGACAGGAGAGGGGGTCGCAAAGAGGCAGGTATATAATATAGTTTACAGGAAGGGGGGTTGAGGCAGAGATAGAGAGAGAGAGAGAGTGAAGGGGGACGGAGGCAGACAGAGAGACAGACAGGAGAGGGGGTCGCAAAGAGGCAGGTATATAATATAGTTTACAGGAAGGGGGGTTGAGGCAGAGATAGAGAGAGAGAGAGAGAGAGAGTGAAGGGGGACGGAGGCAGACAGAGAGATAGAGAGACAGACAGGAGAGGGGTCATAAAGAGGCAGGTATATAATATAGTTTACAGGAAGGGGGGTTGAGGCAGAGATAGAGAGAGAGAGAGAGTGAAGGGGGACGGAGGCAGACAGAGAGACAGACAGGAGAGGGGGTCGCAAAGAGGCAGGTATATAATATAGTTTACAGGAAGGGGGGTTGAGGCAGAGATAGAGAGAGAGAGAGAGAGAGAGTGAAGGGGGACGGAGGCAGACAGAGAGATAGAGAGACAGACAGGAGAGGGGTCATAAAGAGGCAGGTATATAATATAGTTTACAGGAAGGGGGGTTGAGGCAGAGATAGAGAGAGAGAGAGAGTGAAGGGGGACGGAGGCAGACAGAGAGACAGACAGGAGAGGGGGTCGCAAAGAGGCAGGTATATAATATAGTTTACAGGAAGGGGGGTTGAGGCAGAGATAGAGAGAGAGAGAGAGTGAAGGGGGACGGAGGCAGACAGAGAGACAGACAGGAGAGGGGGTCGCAAAGAGGCAGGTATATAATATAGTTTACAGGAAGGGGGGTTGAGGCAGAGATAGAGAGAGAGAGAGAGTGAAGGGGGACGGAGGCAGACAGAGAGACAGACAGGAGAGGGGGTCACAAAGAGGCAGGTATATAATATAGTTTACAGGAAGGGGGGTTGAGGCAGAGATAAAGAGAGAGAGAGAGTGAAGGGGGACGGAGGCAGACAGAGAGACAGACAGGAGAGGGGGTCGCAAAGAGGCAGGTATATAATATAGTTTACAGGAAGGGGGGTTGAGGCAGAGATAAAGAGAGAGAGAGAGTGAAGGGGGACGGAGGCAGACAGAGAGACAGACAGGGAGGGGGTCGCAAAGAGGCAGGTATATAATATAGTTTACAGGAAGGGGGGTTGAGGCAGAGATAAAGAGAGAGAGAGAGTGAAGGGGGACGGAGGCAGACAGAGAGATAGAGAGACAGACAGGAGAGGGGGTCGCAAAGAGGCAGGTATATAATATAGTTTACAGGAAGGGGGGTTGAGGCAGAGATAGAGAGAGAGAGAGAGAGTGAAGGGGGACGGAGGCAGACAGAGAGACAGACAGGAGAGGGGGTCGCAAAGAGGCAGGTATATAATATAGTTTACAGGAAGGGGGGTTGAGGCAGAGATAGAGAGAGAGAGAGAGAGTGAAGGGGGACGGAGGCAGACAGAGAGATAGAGAGACAGACAGGAGAGGGGGTCGCAAAGAGGCAGGTATATAATATAGTTTACAGGAAGGGGGGTTGAGGCAGAGATAGAGAGAGAGAGAGAGAGAGTGAAGGGGGACGGAGGCAGACAGAGAGATAGAGAGACAGACAGGAGAGGGGGTCGCAAAGAGGCAGGTATATAATATAGTTTACAGGAAGGGGGTTGAGGCAGAGATAGAGAGAGAGAGAGAGTGAAGGGGGACGGAGGCAGACAGAGAGATAGAGAGACAGACAGGAGAGGGGGTCGCAAAGAGGCAGGTATATAATATAGTTTACAGGAAGGGAGTTGAGGCAGAGATAGAGAGAGAGAGAGAGAGTGAAGGGGGACGGAGGCAGACAGAGAGATAGAGAGACAGACAGGAGAGGGGGTCGCAAAGAGGCAGGTATATAATATAGTTTACAGGAAGGGGGGTTGAGGCAGAGATAGAGAGAGAGAGAGAGTGAAGGGGGACGGAGGCAGACAGAGAGACAGACAGAAGAGGGGGTCGCAAAGAGGCAGGTATATAATATAGTTTACAGGAAGGGGGGTTGAGGCAGAGATAAAGAGAGAGAGAGTGTGAAGGGGGACGGAGGCAGACAGAGAGACAGACAGAAGAGGGGGTCGCAAAGAGGCAGGTATATAATATAGTTTACAGGAAGGGGGGTTGAGGCAGAGATAGAGAGAGAGAGAGTGTGAAGGGGGACGGAGGCAGACAGAGAGATAGAGAGACAGACAGGAGAGGGGGTCGCAAAGAGGCAGGTATATAATATAGTTTACAGGAAGGGGGGTTGAGGCAGAGATAGAGAGAGAGAGAGAGAGTGAAGGGGGACGGAGGCAGACAGAGAGATAGAGAGACAGACAGGAGAGGGGTCATAAAGAGGCAGGTATATAATATAGTTTACAGGAAGGGGGGTTGAGGCAGAGATAGAGAGAGAGAGAGAGTGAAGGGGGACGGAGGCAGACAGAGAGATAGAGAGACAGACAGGAGAGGGGTCATAAAGAGGCAGGTATATAATATAGTTTACAGGAAGGGGGGTTGAGGCAGAGATAGAGAGAGAGAGAGAGTGAAGGGGGACGGAGGCAGACAGAGAGATAGAGGGAGTGGAAGGGGAACATAATTATATCATAAATACTCGCGAGCGTAGAGAGCTTAGCGAGTCAGATTTGGGTGAAATTAAAGAAAAAATGCTCTAAATCGCTTTAAACTAGGAGCACTTTTTTATGGGGAAAAGGAATAGGGGGCACATATCCAAAGGGGAAAGAACACTAATTAGAAAAGAAAAAGAACACATGTCAAAGTAAAAAGGGGAATTACCGAAGGGGCATCTTATGACAACGGAAAAGGTGCAATTATCAGAAGGAAAATGGTACTAATTAACGAGGATATTAAATGGGCACGTGTCAAAAAAGAAGGGCCAACTATCAGAGGAGAAAAGGGGCACTTTTTACAGAGTTAAAGGAGGCATCTCTTAAATTTGAATAAGGGCACTCATCGAAGATGAATAGGGGCACTTATACGAGAAAAAAAAATCTCACGCACAAATTATGCAAAAGCGGTAAGTAATACTAATAGCGTCCCGCAGGACACAACGAAATTCCCAAGTTGGGTTCCGGAAGCTGGAGAAGAATCATTTTCGCATTGTTTACTGATTATAATTTTGATAATTTACAAATCTATCCAATCTGTCCATATTGTTTAACAGTAACGACCCATATGTGACACTAATAAACGATATGCATGAAACTAATTTTGTTAGGCATAATTTTGCAGATTGAATGAGCAGATTGAAAAAGAAAATTGTTGACTGACAGTTCCAAGCGCGGATCCAGGATTTCTTAGGGGGGAGGCCCAAATTTAAAATTATGCGAGCCAAATATTGGTACGTGATGGTGACCAGCAGTGACGTAATTGGGGGGGGGGGGGGGGTGGGTGCAGGGAGGGGCGAGTTTCCCCCTCCCTCCTCCGCGAAGCGCGGAAGCTTTGACATTTCAATAAATGATTAGAGAAAGAAGACGATTCGTTGTACCGTTCCCAAAAATAATCTTCGTCTGAATTATGTACCCCCCTCCCTCCCGCGCGAAGTGCGGAAATTTTACGTTTCATTTAATAATTAGAGAAAGAAGACGATTCGTTGTGTCGTTTTCGACTCTTAATCTTCGTCTTAATTCAGTTTCCCCCGCGGAAGCTTTTACGTTTCATTAAATCATTAGAGAAAGAAGACGATTCGTTGTACCTTTCTCGAAATAATCCTCGTCCGAATTTAGTTTCCCCCCTCCCGCGCAAAGCGCGGAAGCTTCGACGTTTCATTAAATTATTAGAAAAAGAAGACTATTTGTTGTACCGCTCTCGAAAATAATCCTCGTCTGAATTTAGTATCCCCCTCCCGCGCAAAGTGCGGAAGCATTTTACGTTTCATTAAATCATTAGCGAAAGAAGACGATTCGTTGTACCGTTTTGACTTTTAATCCTCGTCTGAATTTAGTATCCCCCCTCCCGCGCGAAGCGCGGAAGCTTTTACGTTTCATTAAATCATTAGCGAAAGAAGACGATTCGTTGTACCGTTATGACATTTAATCCTCGTGTAAATTCATTCCCCCCCCCTCCAGCGCGAAGCGCGGAAGCTTTTACGTTTCATTAAATCATCAAAGAAAGAAGACGATTCGTTGTACCATTCTCGAAAATAATCCTCTGAATTTAGTATCCCCCCTCCCGCGCGAAGCGAAAAAAGACGATTTGTTGTACCGTTATGACTTTTAATCCTCTTCTAAATTCAGTTTCCCCCTTCGCGCGAAGCGTGGAAGCTTTTACGTTTCACTAAATCATTAGCAAAAGAAGACTATTCGTTGTACCGCTCTCGAAAATATGATGCTCGTCTGAATTTAGTATTCCCCTCCCGCGCGAAGTGCGGAAGCTTTTACATTTTATTAAATTATTAGAGAGAGAAAACGATTTGTATTACCATTCTCGACTCTTAATTCAGTTCAACCCCCCCCCCCCCTCCTGCGCGAGGTGCGGAAGCATTGACGTTTGAGGGGGCAGAGCCCCCGGAAGTTCAAGGGTTTTAGGCGTTTAATTACGGTCAGATGAGCATTTTTTGATACCTTATTATTTTGTGACTCTGGCAGGACACTATTAAGCTGGGGTCCAGGGGGCAGAGCCCTCAGAACTCAGGGGTTTTAGGCATTAAATTTCAGCCAGATGAGCATCTAAGGGCCCGCCTTAGGGCCCTAGGTGGAATTCAGGGGACAGAGCCCTCGGGGTTTTAGGCATTTAATCATGGTCAGTTGAGCATATTTTGATACCTCATTATAATGTGACTCTGGCACTATTTTTTCTTTCTTGCTCTCTTTCTTTCTATTTCTCTTAATAATTCTGTTCCGGGGGCCCTGACATGTAGGCAGCTCAAGAAGCATTTTTTTGCCTGGCTGTAAATTTAGGAATTTGTCATTTTCCAACAAACGCTTTTACTTTAAAATTTACTTAAAAGTAAGAACAAATCTCGGAAAATTATGTAATTTCAGCATTATTTGTAAATCACCGTTATGGAATTAGAAATAAACCTCGTTTGAATTTTATTTCCCCAAAGTCTTCTTCCTCTTTTTTCCTTCCCTTTAACTATTCTTTTCCTTTTTTCTTTCCCTTTTCTTCCTTTTCTTTTCTTTTTTGATTGGGGGGGGGGGGGGGAGGCAATAGCCTGGGAGGTAAGTCCTTTTGCCCCCCCCCCCCGCTCTCCTTCTTCCCTCTTTCCTTTTCTTCTTCCTCTTCTTTTTTTCTTCCTTTCTCTCCTCTTTCCCTTTTCCTTCTTTTTCTTCTCTCTCCCTTTTTTGGTTTTCTTTTAGCGGGGGGGGGGGGGGGCAAGGCCCGCTCGCCCCCCCCCCCCCCTGGATCCGCGCCTGGACAGTTCATCTTCTGCGCACCTGTACAACTGAATGGAATGTTTTTACCCAGATTCTTGCGATAAAAGTGTGTAATTTTCTGAACAAATTTGGCTTTTATAATTGCCTTTATGGAACTGATTTTATGAATCCACAAACTGCCGAACTCGAAAGCTTTGCCGACGTCCTTGACGATGCCCCACTTCTAACTCATTTTGTTTTAGCCCTTCTTTCTTCCCTTTTCCTTTCCTTTCCTTTCCTTTCCTTTCTTTATTTTTAATTTTTTTTAGAGGCGCCTGGAGACAGGAGAAGTATTAGAAGTCTGTTTAAGTATGTTAAAGGTAATACAAAGTTTGGGGGAATTTTGAAAATTGGGTGGATAGTGATTCTTTACAATTTTGATATATTTGGATTTGGATGTATTATAAGCACTAGAAAATTTAGCCCCTAAAACATTTCTGTTTTCGAGAAAAATGGAATATAAAAATTTACCGGTGCTCCCGGTAAATGTTGATGAATTTCAAATAGCGCCTACGGCCATACAATGGTAACTGCGACCATACAAATCTTAGAATATGTAGTTGTGATATATAATTTCCAAACCGGAATAGCTAATCGGTCGATTTTAGTCAAGAAACATTGTTTTTTAGCTTAATTAATATATTGACCTTGAGAGGGAGCTATACAATATAAAAAATAATTATTTACAATTTCATAACTTTAGACTCGATTTCAACCACGACAACGATCACTGAATATTGTAGGATAGTATATGCTTCTAATATGTTCATTTGAACCAAATTCATGACCCCATACCAAAACTTTGTAATACCTTTAAGTCTATGGGAATACAGGGCAATGAGAACGAATGTTTAGAAAACAGGATTTCGTGTAAAAGTGGAATATTTTGTATACAAAATGAACGGAAGTTTATTATGACAAACGACTGACTTAATGTATAACACGTGTGTCTGTGGGAGTTTGACGTTTTTAATTAACATAGCGAATTTTCATTATCCTCTTTGACTTTTTTTAGAGCAAAAAGTGACTTCTCACACGTGTGTTTATGGGAATTTGACCTTTTAAACATTTTCTTAGAGATTTTTCATTATCCTCTTGACTTTTTCTCGAGCAAATAGTGACTTAAAACACGTATTTCTATGGGAATTTTAACGTTTTGAATTTTACTCGTTCGTTTCTTATGGGAATATTTGACGTTTTGAATATTGGATAGGCATTTTCTTGTAGGACTTGATTATAACACATGATTGTATCTATGGAATTCATTCATCAAATATCATACCTCTTTTCAATCATCTGATTTTAAACCCCTCTCCCACTCCATCGAATTCATACCTCTATCTTTCTCCATCGAATTCATACCTCTAGCTTTCTCCATCGAATTCATACCTCTCTTCTACATCAAATATCTTACCTCTCTTCATTCATCTGATTTTAAACCCCTCTCCCTCTCCATCGAATTCATACCTCTATCTCTCTCCATCGAATTCGTACCTCTATCTTTCTCCATCGAATTCATACATCTATCTTTCTCCATCCAATTCATACCTCTAGCTTTCTCCATGGAATTCATACCTCTATCTCTCTCCATCGAATTCGTACCTCTATCTTTCTCCATCGAATTCATACATCTATCTTTCTCCATCCAATTCATACCTCTAGCTTTCTCCATGGAATTCATACCTCTATCTTTCTCCATCGAATTCATACCTCTCTTCTACATCAAATATCTTACCTCTCTTCATTCATCGAATTTCATACTTCTCTTCATTCATCGCATCTTTACCCCTCTCCCTCTCCATCAGATTCATACCCCTGTCTCTAGTCTCCCTCTCTCTATCGAATTCATACCTCTCTTCATTCACCGAATATTATACCCCTAGCTCTCCCTCTCCATCGATTGAATTCTTACCTCTTTTCATTCATCGCATAATTACCCCTCTCTCTCCATCGAATTCATACCTCTCTTCATTCATCGAATATTATACCCACTCCCTTTCCATCGAATGTCTATACTTTGTGTTTGACTTTCTGAGGAATGTTTACGCCGTTGGAGGTTGGACCAATAGGGACTTTTAGAATGAGTGAACGAGAACACGACGAACGCCGACTGATCATGCGTGTCAACGTACTTAACTGCCCATGTTGGCTACAATTAGAAATCTTTTAGATTGCACTCGACGATATGCATGCAGGAAGTAACACAATAAACATCACGGACAAAGAAAGAGGACATTCCTCATTCTACCCTCAACAAAAGAACATCCCTTCACTGCTAATATGTAAATATGTGTAGAACAGGTGCATGTGACACCTGTTCTACACATTTCAGTATGTAAAGGCGCTTTATAAATGTCAATATGTATCTATGTATTGCATGTACTAGATTTAGGAAAATCAAGGTTGACGCATTCTCGATCGCCGACTGAGACCACGTGACGCAGGCGCAGTGCCTTAAAATGACGTCACACGTTGCAGTCAAAGCTCTTGACGTGCATTTCTAAAAGTCCCTAATATCTAATGTTCGATCAACTAAATAAAGGAACAAAGGGTATGTGTATTTAACCATACCGCGAACCTCGCATGACAACACGAGAAACTGTATTGTTACCTATTTGTAAAGGGTATTGGGGTGAAGAGGCCAGGGGCGTAGACAACGGGGGGGGGGGGGGGGGGGGGAGGGGGGGGGGGGATGAGGGGGATGCATCCCCCCACCTCACAAGGTGGGGGGATGGCATGTACAATCATCCCCCAGGTTTTGGGGAATGATATTTGCTTACTTAATAAGTCATAATGATGATAATAATAGTAATAATGATAATGATAACAATTATAATATTAATAATAATAATAATTATGATGATGATAATAATAATCCTCATCATTATTGTGTTTATTGTTATTAGCCGCATTCACACTGTGAAAGCCAATTCAGACGGTAAAAAAAGAAAATCTTACAAGTATTTTGGAAACCACAAGATAACCACAAGATTAAACAGGCGCGGATCTACGGGGGGTTTAGGGGGTTTAAACCCCCCTTGGGCGGCCCAAAAAACAAACAAAAAAAAAAAAGGAAAAAAAAAGAAAAAAAGAAAGAAAAAAGGACGCACGCTGGAGAGAAACCCTTTCAAGTGCAAATATTGTGAGAAGATATTCAACTCATCTGGTAACTTAACCAAACACATGATAACTCTGGATATAACTGTGTATTTAACTGTTACTTGATTTAAAAAGACGTTATCATGCACTGCTTTTTATGGTCTCTATTGTGTTAATAGATGCCAGGAAAACATCACTTACAGGGTTCAAATAAACACCCCAAAAAAAATCGGCTCGCCGCTTCGCGGCTCGTGGACGATGCTCCGCATCGTCATTATTTTGGTCAACCCCCCCTTAACAAAAAGCTAGATCCGCCCCTGCAGTCATCCCCCCAGGTGTACGAACCTGTCTACGCCACTGGAAGAGGCCAACGATTAACGACAAAACTAGCCACCAATTACCGACAAAATTAAATGTCCCAATATCTACAAATTTAACCCTATAAACCCGGGGCCGAAGGCTAAGTTGTTTTTCCTATGGACTATCTATAGTACTTGCGTATGCGCAAATGGTCATTTTCCTCGACGACATAAATATACGAATTATTTCGTCAACTAAGTCAGCAACATAGCTATATATTATAATGCAGGCGCGGAGCTAGGATCTTAATTTAGGGAGGGGCGGTAGTGAGCAAGCGAATCACTTGGGGATGGGAGATAGGCCTCCCTAAGACGTTTCCATAAATTATTAGGAAAAGAAGACGATTTATTGTACCGTTCTCGACTGTTAATCCTTGTCTGAATGAAGTTTCTCCCCCTCCCGCGCGAAGCGCTGAAATTTTGGCGTTTTATTAAAGTATTAGAGAAAGTAGACGATTCGTTGAACCGTGCTCGACTCTTAATCTGGCCATGTCTGAATTCAGTTTCTCCCCCCTCCCGCGCATAGCGCGGAAGCTTTGATGTTTCATTAACTTATGAGAAAAGCAGACGATTCGTGGAACCGTGCTCGACTCTTAATCCATGTCTGAATTCGGTTTCCCTCCTACCGCGCGAAGCTCGGAAGCTTTGACGTTTCTTTTCTCGACTCTTAATCCTTATCTGAATTCAGTTTTTACCCCTCCTGCGTGAATCGTGGAAGCTTTGACGTTTCCTTAAATTATTAGAGAAAGCAGACGATTCGTTGTACTGTTCGCAACTCTTAACCCTAATTTGTCTGAATTCAGTTTCCCTCCTAGTGCGCGAAGCGTGGAAGCTTTGACGTTTCCTTAAATTGTTAGAGAAAGCAGACGATTCGTTGTACTGTTCTCGACTCTTAATCCTTATCTGAATTCAGTTTTTACCTCTCCTGCGCGAATTTTCACTTTTTTTCTCTTCTTTTCTTCTCTTTTCTTTCCTTTCTTTTCTTTTCTTTCCTTTTTTTCTCTTCTTTTCTTCTCTTTTCTTTCCTTTCTTTTCTTTTCTTTCCTTTTTTTCTTCTTTTCTTTCCCTTTTCCTCTCTTTTTTCCCGACGGCAGCGCAATTTTACCGACAATATCCTGACAGGTGGGGGGGGGGGGGTGTCGCACCTCACCCCTCCCCTCCCTTTGGAGACGCCCGGCCTGCCTGCTGGGACGGAAGCAATGATGGTGATCGCTCAAAAGCTGATTAACATCCATAAAATCCATAATCTGGTCACGAAGAATAGACGCGATCATTACCTTACACACAATGGAGGTAAGGCTTACAGACCAATAGTTTCCCGGAGATGTAGTTTTTTCCTTTTGTGTAGATAGCCCTTACATGAGCAACCTTCCATGAATCAGGAACTATTCCTCCTGTAGTGACTTGTTGAAGATGGTGGTCAATGGATCAGCGATACTATTTGCAGTCTCCTCCAGTACTCTGGGGTGTATGCCATCTGGTCCAGGAGACTTTGATATGTTTACTTTTTTTATTTCTTCTCCACTTCATTAAAACTTATGTCGTATTCTTCTAGGGGTGCTCAATCAAACTTTGATTCGACATCATTATACACCACTGCATTATTTGCACATGCCATTAAGTAGAGTCGGTATAGCCACCATCTTTTGATTGGAGGATTGTTGGTCACATGATATTCAATAGATGTTATATTGCACGGTCGTGCATTTTTGGTTATATGCAGACAGAGTACCTCTCAGCCGTGCGCGCGCGTATCCCTGCGTGTATCTGACGCGAAGGCAATCTGAATGTAATGGAGAAGGCTTGACTCCAACTTTAATTTATCTTTGATATAAGGAGTAAAGCATGATTTGTTGATTAACGTTCTATTAGATCTTCTTCGATGTTGTATAAAACAAATAATGAATGTTTTTCATTCGTTCAATGGTGCGAATATTTTCATTCGTTGAAAGATTAATGTTAATTCTATTCAACTCGGCTGACGCCTCGTTGAATAGAATGTTAATCTTTCAACTCATGAAAATATTCGCACTATTGAACTCATAACCATTCATTATTTGTATAATATTGCACCCTGATTGTTGCAATACCGAGTACGTACACAGACCCCAAATCCAGAGTTTCCATTGCCTAATATTGTTTTCCATTTTCCTTTCTTTGTTTTTTGTTTTGTTCTTGTTTATCATATGTGTGTGTGTATGTGGGGGGGGGGGGGAGTGGGGTACAACTTTGTTTTTATAATGCTTGCTATATTCCTAAATGTCTATACACAAATTGGCGCCATTTTTTATAGCTTGCAGTGTGAGGGTTTTATGATTACAGTAATATATAATCACAAAACGAAAAACAACGTTGTGGGTCACAGAAAAAGCTTTAGTGATAGCCACTTCAACTATTCCATGGTTTTGAAACAACAGTAGGCATACTGGAATATATAAATCATTTATAGATATAAGAAACGATAATTATAATGATAATAATAAAACAAATAATAATGAAAATTATGATAATGATAATAATAAAACAAATAATAATGAAAATTATGATAATAATAATGATGATATTTATGTAATGATATTTACAATTTCTGATTTTCAAACTGAAAGATATAGGCCTGCATCGTCATCACTATTTATATCTCGCTCTCCCGTCTCTCCATTTCTCTCGTCCCCTCTCTCCTCATCTCTCTTTCACACACCAATACATAAACACCAACTCGGCCCTTTCCCCCTCCCTCTTAACACTTTTCATTTCCACTCATATTTTGTTCTCTTCTATGGTATTCCTTTAGAATATTACTACAATAAATCATTATTATTATTATTTATTGGTTTGGTTGTTTGTTTGTAAATGTGTTTTTCTATTGTACTTTGTTTTTCTGTCTTGCTTTCTTGTATTGTCCCTTATCGGTTTTGGAAAACATATTTCCAGATTTGTGGACAAGAATAAATAAAATTGATGATTGATCAATGAATCCAAAGGGTTCTTGCCCTGTTTACTGGCGACTCACAAATATGGGCCTTACTCGAACTAGGATGTCTCTACCGGGACCTGGGGGGGGGGGGTGTTTCACAAAGATCCTAAGTTGAACTTAACTCTAAGTTGGACTTAAAAATTATGGAGAGCTATTTGTAACCTTAAAATTTAATATAATTATTCAAAAGCAAAAGTTATTCTAGACTTTTTGTAAATTGAACATTAAGAACATGAAATCTCCTTGATATTAGAAAATATGAATGATTCGAATCAACATTTTATGCCTTTTAAAATAACTTTTACGAAATATTTTCATAGATGCTAACGGCTTCCCATGACTTTTAAGTCCAACTTAGAGTTAAGTTCGACTTAGAACCTTTGTGAAACACCCCCCTGATCTCATATGTCCCGGTAAACCCCAGTGCTTTCTTCGTTAAACAAATATATATATATTATCTTCTTGTTACGTATACAATGTGATAACCAAAAAGTGAGAAGACTAAGAACTTTTCTTGTTTTGTTTTGCTCAAATTTGTTATTCATTTCAAAGAAACAAACAACAACAAAAAAAAGCAGAAATTACAATAATCTGAAGGGAAAAAATGCGTCAGTTTCCCGAGGCATATTTGAGGGAGCCGTTATTGAAATCGAAATGAAGTGTAAGTACTATTAGTGATATCCATTGAAAAAAAGATACTATATAATATTGAATTTTATACATCTACCTTGATTATAAAGAACATGAATACTGAAAATGAAACTTCAATGAAAAGCAGAACCATGATATTTGTTTAACACCAAGAATTAAGTTTATTGCACATTGCCAAAAAAGTTTTATAATGGTACATTTCAAGTCATTTATGACTGTCTTGTCTTACAGTAGAATATGTGTTAGAGCCTTTCAATTCTAGATAGATGTGATAATCTTTCCGACTAGTTGAATTGAACATTTCACAGGGGCGGATCTAGCTTTTTGCTAAGGGGGGGGGTTTGACCAAAATAATGACGATTTTTTGGGGGGTGTTTATTTGAACCCCGTAAGTGATGTTTTCCTGGCATCTATTAACACAATGGAGACCAAAAAAAGCAGTGCATGATAACGTCTTTTTAAATCAAGTAACAGTTTAATACACAGTTATATCCAGAGTTATCATGTGTTTGGTTAAGTTACCAGATGAGTTGAATATCTTCTCACAATATTTGCACTTGAAAGGGTTTCTCTCCAGCGTGCGTCCTTTTTTCTTTCTTTTTTTCTTTTTTTCTTTCTTTTTTTCCCTTTTTTTTTTTTTTTTTTTTTTTTTTGGGCCGCCCAAGGGGGGGGGTTTAAACCCCCTAAACCCCCCCCGTAGATCCGCGCCTGATTTCTGCCGCTCTTCACTATGGCAAAGAACCAAGATTAATGCTGTTTAAATTCGTTGTGACGGCAAACAGAACGGGTGGTACGTAATAGAGTACCGACGTGTGACGTCATGCTGGCACAGTGGACAAGGTTGCTGGTTCTATACAAGTTTGTGCTAAACGATGGCGTGGTGATCACACCAGCGCTAAACACTGAATTTGCCCCGGTCTAGTCCGTTGCTTAAATGAATGAGTTCGAGGTTTTATAGAAGTGACAAGAGTATTGCCTCAAAATCTTGATGATTTTATGAGCAGCATACTTTTTAACCATAATGCTATCAATGTTTCCGATCAAGATCATGTTAATGCCTTTAATATAAACAAGTTATTCCTTTGCTCCTCGTCGGTAATGAACGGTAAATTACTGAATTGGTTGAGATTTTAATTTCGGAGCAACAACTCCAATGGAATGTGCACATTCCGGACCAGCCAAAGATATGTGCAGATTCCATGCGAGAACTGTTGCTCTATCCAATTAACTTAAAAGCTCTTGAGTTATTTTTTATTTTTTCTTGTTTAGGGATGGCATCAAGTACCATCTTATCATTGCGTGACATTTGAATTAATGGAAATACTTCAATCATGTAAAGGAAGGAAAACGTAATGGTGTCAATTATATACATGATTAAGCATTGACATAATTAAGTATATGATATAAATATCATAAAATGGAGATTGAAGATTTTTCCACCAATTAACACATTATAATGACTGTGTGCTTATAGATATATACAACAGATACAAATTCCTTCAAATAGAAGGTTTGTTGAAAAAGAAAAAGGAAATTTCACCCACATTCAGTTCAATTTTCATAACGGATGTCAGTAAAGATTGCTTTAAATGTTAAGTTTATCTCAGACACAATGTTAACGAGTTTGAATCTATAGTTTACAGTTTAATAGTTTGTATATTGCACAATAATTGGACAGAGTTCCAATAGAAAATGGTAATGCTGATAACTATACAACGTTCACAGACCTCCTCAGCGAATCTTCAAATAACATGAAGTGCTTGGATGCCAACGTAATTGATTCTTTGTCTTTAAAGTATAATTGAAGTTTACAGCATTAATACCATAGCGACAGTAAAGTGTGATAGTTTTCTTCAAAATGGCGGCAGGTGAACCAAAACGTAATGACAGATATTTGAAGATCTCTGTATTATCATTCCAATATAAACACTATGCCCTTTTGCGAACAGAGATTTCAATTTATGTGTCTAGTTTGAGGAGAGTCACTTCCGTTTGTATATATATATAAGGTGACGAGAGTTCATAGGTCACAGGTCAATTGTGGACAGCTTTTCCCCGCTCCTGCGTTGAGGTTGAGAAGGGCCATTTCCATATAGGCGTCAAAGGTAAGAAGAGTTTAAAGGTCATAGAAAAGAGTCGGGTCTGCACACTAAAGTAAGTCAAGTGTTTCAAATGTCAGCTGGAAAAAAAAAAAAAAGGAAAAGAAAAGGCAAACACTTTGGTTAGAATAGAGTAGGATAATGAATGTAATAACTATTTGTGAGCTATCCATAGTAATATCCATACTATTTTTCTTTATTTAAGTGAACCGGTAACATTGTAAAAGGTTGACCAAAGAAGTGCGTAAGTATTGTACGACATGTTACTTTTATATTCCTTTTACTGTACAGGCCCTCTAACATAACAATTATTAATTATAGGTATTTCTATATCGCCGTCTATCTAGAAATTCTATTCCGAGGCGCATTAATTATTACCCCGGCTTTAGCCTAGCTGCCATTACAGCGCTCCAGCATTTCAAGGGATTAATTCTTGCCAGGTACCCATTTACCTCACCTGGGTTGAGTGTGGCAAATGAAGATTAATGCCTTGCCATAGGACATAAGTGCCGTATCGGGGATCGAACCACGACCTTTGAATTTCAAGTCAAGTGCTTAAACCACTTGACTACAACACTTCTACAACATGCAAAAAAATCCTGAAAACAATTATTGAACCACAAAGATATTTATGGTTTATGATTTCTTTGAAGGCGTTGTGTAACCCCCTTTAACAGTACATTCCTACCAGATTCAACCTTTTTCCAAACCGTTTTTCAATGAAAATAAGGCTTAAAGCAGGCATTTAATGTTCTTGTTCACACTTTAAAGTTTGGAATGGTATATAGATGAAATTCAGTGCTTTGTGACGATTTACATTAACCTAACATTAATTTTATTTGAATTATAATAATATAGTTCGGAGAATTTAGGAATCGATCAGATAATTTTTTCCAATTGTTATCAGTGATAGTGGTCTGTTTTCACTTAAATTTTCAGATTATCTTTGATTGTACATCTAGCACTGAAGTCACTAATTAAGTACCACTTTCTCTTATCTGAACAATGTTAACAAATCCCTGAAATGATAGAACAATCTTTGATTGTCCATCTAGCTCTGAAGTCACTACCTAATTACCACTTTCTCATATCTTAACAATGTTACCAACATTTCTTAAATGATAGAACAATTTTTGATTGTCCATCTAGCACTGAAGTCACTACCTAATTACCACTTTCTCTTATCTTAAAAATGTTACCAAATCCCTTAAATGATAGAACAATTTTTGATTGTCCATCTAGCACTGAAGTCACTACCTAATTACCACTTTCTCTTATCTGAAAAATGTTACCAAATCCCTGAAATGATAGAACAATCTTTGAATGTATATGTAGCACTGAAGTCACTACCTAAGTACCACTTTCTCTTATCTGAACAATGTTAACAAATCACTGAAATGATATAACAATCTTTGATTGCCCATCTAGCACTGAAGTCACTACCTAAGTACCACTTTCTCTTATCTGAACAATGTTACCAAATCCCTTAAATGATAGAACAATCTTTGATTGCCCATCTAGCACTGAAGTCACTACCTAAGTACCACTTTCTCTTATCTGAAAAATGTTACCAAATCCCTGAAATGATAGAACAATCTTTGAATGTATATGTAGCACTGAAGTCACTACCTAAGTACCACTTTCTCTTATCTGAACAATGTTACCAAATCCCTTAAATGATAGAACAATCTTTGATTGCCCATCTAGCACTGAAGTCACTACCTAATTACCACTTTCTCTTATCTGAAAAATGTTACCAAATCCCTGAAATGATAGAACAATCTTTGAATGTATATGTAGCACTGAAGTCACTACCTAAGTACCACTTTCTCTTATCTGAACAATGTTACCAAATCCCTGAAATGATAGAACAATCTTTGAATGTATATCTAGCACTGAAGTCACTACCTAAGTACCACTTTCTCTTATCTGAACAATGTTAACAAATCACTGAAATGATAGAACAACGTAAAAGCAATGCACATTATAAGAGCAGCGGTATCACAAAAGGCCAGTTTGTAAATACAATATGCGCATGAGCACATAAAGGTCATTTGTCCAAAATTTTAAACCAAGCGTTTCGAATACTGGATACGTGCTCATGAAAGATTGAAATGTATGTACTTATTATTCATTAAAGACCGTCAATACTACTTGACCAGAAGGAGTTAGACCACACAACGAGGTCACTAACAGGTGGCTATCTCATTAACTCAGCTTTCAACTAACATAAGAAAAAGAGGATCATGGGGGACCAACAGGCACCGATTGGGGAAATTTTCTATATAGAGGGAGCAAGCAGCTACAAGTAGGACAGTGGGGCTTTAAGCACCGACAGTACATGTTTTTGTACACGTGCAAAGAGTTGGACTTCTCTATGTACGTGTAAAAGATCTTTGTACATTTTGGGTCACTTTTACTATGTGCTAACTGTTAGCAAGGCATAATATAAAGGAAGTAGGATAGTCCACATGGCAGGATTAAATATTCAGTAATCACAAAGTACATGCAGGTTCGGATAATATTGGCCGCCTGTTTGTGTAGTTTATTCCTATGTGCATTCATTTTTTAAAATATAAATAATGCTATTTTTATTGTTTAGAGCCAAACCGTGCAAAGGTATACCTTTTATACATGTCTATTAAAAAAAAGCGACGTGCTCTGTACATGCTAAAATTATTTAAGCTACATTATTTCTTAAGCTACATTTAAACACTTTAACGATTTGTTTCTCATCACATTTGCTAGACATTCCTGTCGGATACTGCAGTGCTTTTAGGGAGCAAATACTAGGGTTTTAACACCCAACACTGTAAAATCGGTAAAAGATAAATAACTAAATACAAATGAAAGTACCTAAAAGTGTTCTATATGAGACACTATATGTATATGCTTTGGAACAGATGATTATACAAATGAAAACAAAACTACCTAATATTGCTCCCTACTTTTGGGTCGGGAAACATGGTTAAACAGGTGAAAATGAAAGTACCTATTGTGCTCCCTGAGGGACGCTACTTCTCTAGTGACAAAGAGCATACAGCACGTAGCTTCTCGTAGCAGCATTCCATGGCGATTCCATCGGAATTCAGAAGGCAGCAGTCTCTCTCTGCGTTATTTCCATTGACCTGACTAGAGAATACGATGCTAAGTAAACAATGAGAATTGAGAAGACATGTATTTAAAAACTCGTAAGTACAGATTTTGATTTGGGAATATTTCCTACTTTTTATATTAACGTACACCAGGGGCGTAGACAACGGGGGGGGGGGGGGGGGGATGAGGGGGATGCATCCCCCCACCTCACAAGGTGGGGGGGGGGGGGGGATGGCATGTACAATCATCCCCCCCCCCCCAGGTTTTGGGGAATGATATTTGCTTACTTAATAAGTCATAATGATGATAATAATAGTAATAATAATAATGATAACAATTATAATATTAATAATAATAATAATTATGATGATGATAATAATAATCCTCATCATTATTGTGTTTATTGTTATTAGCCGCATTCACACGGTGAAAGCCACGGTAAAAAAGAAGAAAATCTTACAAGTATTTTGTGGTTATCTTGTGGTTTGGAAACCACAAGATAACCACAAGATTAAACAGGCGCGGATCTACGGGGGGGGGGGGGGGGGGGGTTAGGGGGTTTAACCCCCCCCCCCTTGGGCGGCCCAAAAAACAAACAAACAAAAAAAAGGAAAAAAAAAAGAAAAAATGAAAGAAAAAAGAACGCACGCTGGAGAGAAACCCTTTCAAGTGCAAATATTGTGAGAAGATATTCAACTCATCTGGTAACTTAACCAAACACATGATAACTCTGGATATAACTGTGTATTTAACTGTTACTTGATTTAAAAAGACGTTATCATGCACTGCTTTTTATGGTCTCCATTGTGTTAATAGATGCCAGGAAAACATCACTTACGGGGTTCAAATAAACACCCCCCAAAAATCGGCTCGCCGCTTCGCGGCTCGTGGACGATGCTCCGCATCGTCATTATTTTGGTCAACCCCCCCCCCCCTTAGCAAAAAGCTAGATTCGCCCCTGAGTCATCCCCCCCAGGTGTACGAACCTGTCTACGCCACTGACGTACACTGCAATACACACAAGAGTACTATGATGTTTATTTCTAATTGGTCTATTTTTTATTTTTTATTTCAACAATAATCTGGGTTTAGGTTTTATAGGTCACTATATAGTGCTTAGTACGGGAATGACGTGTAGGAAATCAGCCGCAGGAAAATTATTGCTGAGCCTGTGTCATTCAACCCCAGATGCAAGTGCACGTAGGCGTGTCACAAATATTACTACTTCTACTATTAATACTAATACTACTCGTACTACAACTAATACTATTACTATTCGTACTACTACTACTACTACTACTACACTGTCGCTCATATAGTTGGAATATTTTTGTTTTACCCCAATTTACGGAATTATTTTAAAAATAATTTATTCCTAATAGATTTAGATAATAGTATACATTCTCAGATTTTATTGAATAATTATTTGCCAGAGTGTGTTTTGCGTGACTGCTAAAGCATGTGTATGATACTATGCTTATCAACTAGGGGACCTACGCCCTTAAGTCATAAATGACAGTAATGAGGATTAATGCCCCACAAAAGGGCACTAATATAGCACATCGACACGGTTTTGATCCTGGGGCCTCACAGTTACGAGGCCATTGCTTTGTCACTGAACCATGACTGTACGCAGCGGGGTCTAGGGTAGGGAGCAGTTTCCATAAAAAAAAACCAAAGAAAATGCAATAAATTTTAAATAATTTATTGCATGTTACCCCGGTCCCCAACATAAACAAATCCACTGGACGGTCATGCATTATGGCTCAAGGCATGGGCACACAGAGGATTTTGTTATGTTGGGGACCGGGGTAAAATATATAGTATAGCAAAGCGCTAATCAGGCATCGATTGCAACAACCCTACCACCTTCACACACACACACACACACACTCACACCCACACACTCACGCACACACACCCCCACACACACACACGGACACTCTCGCGTTCATGTACATGCACATTGCATGGCATAGGCCTATATATGGTTGTCTTTTCTGAACTGAATTGCCATTTTGGGTCATTAGCATTTTGACATGATATAATGTAGTACAGAAGTTGTTTATAAATTGTTCATTTTCACAAAGAGGGATTATTATTAAGCAAGCAATTTATTTCATTTGTCACATCTCTTTAATCAATTTTTTCATGATACGTTGCTGCCTGAAGCATGTGAAATGCATGCCAATATCTTTCGGATCCATGTCCAATTGAATAAAAAAAACAAAGCTTTACCTTTGTCAATACGTTTCCTTTCTAAATTCCTAATTCAGCATCAACAATATGTTTCTCTGGCCTTGTGACTTTTAAGATGAGTTAGAAATTTAAAAAGAAAACCTTTTTTGTTGCACCTGCACGGGGTGGTAATCACCTCGAACGTTCTTGCAGGTAAGGGGGAAGTATTTTCTTGAGGAGAATACAAGGCGGCCTCGTCGCAAGTCTATCGTAAGAAGGACGTGCGAATCACAACCCGACCACAGTTGCGGACCTGCAAAAAGACTCGCGGCGAGTTGTGACCGTTTAACATTTATACTCACTCATGTAGGAATGGTGTTTGGATCTTCCTTTCCTCGACCTGGTCATGACAGCCAATCCAGGAACGTTCGCTCACAAACGTACTGTCTTCGCCAAGGAGTCCAAGGAGTTGGCTACGGGTGCTCCCGGCCCGGAATACCAATAAGCTTGCCCCGTCCTTGCGGCATTTCTGTCGGGTACATATTGAGCATCGGTTAAACATTCATTCACTTTTATCAATACTATTAACTTCTATCAACATTACGAACATGCTACAAATATATATATATATATTTTAAAAGCTAATAGTTCTATTTCTTATTGGCGGTATATTTCTTTGTAATAATACTGTTTTGTTATGACATCTTGTATTACCGGTATATATTTTATAAATATTTGTTTCGGGTTGCAAACGTGTAAGAGTTCTTAAAATCTTTTTTTTCTCAGACATGTATTCTTTTTTAAATGAATGCAAATCTTAATTTTGTTGTTGATTGATGCATATTTCATTATGATTTTTAATTTATCATAAAATGACCAAAAATTAGAGAAACTTGTCTAAACTCTTAGGACATTCTCGATGGACAGTCACCTTATTAGACGTATTTATGCATTTCACGTATTTGCAGGGTTCGTAGCTTATAACCCTTGGTCATAATCTCTGGAGTTGAAACTAGCTAGGGAAGACTTTGACCCTACATTCATCAACGCTTCTATTATAACGGGAGCTCTTTGTCTGTGCACCTAAAATTTGACTTGAAATTATACAGGATTTTCTTTTATATTCATGTATAATGCTGAATTTGATACAATTCAACATTTTTTAAAGACTTAAAGTGTGGCAAAGGTTCTGTCATTATTTAAGTAAGAACAATTTCATTTTTACAAGAAAAGGCGGTGTGACCATTCTGACATTCCAAAAAGACAGGTTCCCTTGTCAGACCACTCGTTATTTCGAGCGCAATTGTCACGTGAATTTCGAGGATTTTAAATAAAAATGTCTTCAATTAGAATTTTCACGATAGACTTTAATATTTTTTTCACGGATACTTAAAGCTTCAATAGAAATTAAAAACTTTCGTTAACTGTTTTTTGTCTTCTTCTTGATCTTCTGCTATGTTTACGTGTGGCGCACACAAAGTACCTGCTTCGAAGACACGGACACTTTAGCTATTTTATATCATTAATTACTTCAACAGAAGCTAAGCCTCGTTCAGATATCACACTGCAAAGCCGCTGCAGTTTTTGTTAATGATGACGTAAAGTGGAATTCGCTTCGTATTTGTGTATCGAATTATAACACAGAGCTCAGTTAACACGCGCAGGACTTGGTTTACTGACTGTATAATAGGGCCCGACAGTACCTTAAAAGGACGTCACATTGCCTTAAAAGGACGTGACATTGCCTTAAAAGGATGTCACACATATAGAGGTCTACGTTCTCGTCGTGTAAATCTAAAAGTTCCTATTATCTCACCTTCTCACTGGCTTCCCAGGTATCGGGTGTCTGGAGTAGACGGACACAGGTATCACCCATCTGTATGTAATGTTGTGGGCATCCTGGGAGGCAGCAAGATAGAGGGAAATATGTGATCATTTATCCAGTATTACATTTTTTGTTTGTTTATTTTGTGTCATCTAATTATTTTCGTTCTTTCCTTATTCATTCATTTAATTCTATCACATGATTATTCAGAGGGGTGTGTAAATTACTTCAAAGCTGATCCACCACAAAGATATAATTAGATAAAAGCTTACATATAAACTATCGAAAGGTCTTTGCCTGAACTGAAATAATCAGAGAAAAATCAGACAGTATTCGAAATGACAGGACAGAATATGATTGTAACATTATTATAAACACTTCACAAAAGAAATGCACAAATGATTATGTCAATCAGCATGTTACCACAATATTTTAAGATATGAAGGTCAACATTCTATTTCAAAAGACCTCTAAATCTGAGAATTAAATAAAAGTTAGAGAAAAGAAGAGAAGAACGATGGTAATAATGTAAACGCTACAATCAAAGAGATGTTATACGTCACAAATTTGAAAAATTTTGTAGACTTTTTTGGTACAAATAATATGACTGTTGCTAACTATTCACTTAAGTTCTCAAGTAAAAATCGCTTATTTGCTTACGATTCAGTTCACATATTGCGGGAAGTTTATCGTGGCAACACTCTTTTCCCCATCCGTCAGACCCTATGTTCACACATCGGTCACTGTCTGAAGATTTGGCTTGAAGTTTAGAGAAAGTCGACCTGGAATAGAAGAAAAACAAAATCAGTCAGCTTAGCTAAGTTGACGTCAGGTCACATCAGGCAGTGTTAATTCAGTCAGTTCAGCCTCAGTTCAGTCAGTTCAGCCTCAGTTCAGTCAGTTCAGCCTCAGTTCAGTCAGTTCAGCCTCAGTTCAGTCAGTCCAGTCTCAGTTCAGTCAGTTAAGTTGAGGTCAGTATATGCTCATTTGAGGTATATTTAAAAGGTTAAGGTGATCAGTTCAGGGCAGTGCAGGTCAGTTTAAATTTAGTAGGTTGAGGTCAGTTGAGGTCACTTTAGCTCACATAAATTCAGTCATTCCCGGTTAGTTCAGTACAGTCATAATTTCTTATCACTTTTATTCAGTTCAGTTCAGCAAACATAAAATGTGCATGAAAGTTTTGAGTACAGTCTTACAAGATTTTTAATAACAAGGTTATACGATGTAATGTATATAAAGAGCATAAGTTCCTAAGTGGGAAGACTTGAAAAAGGCTACGCTTGTACTTTGATCCTCAGAATACCCCACATACAAGTAAGGTTGATCGTAGACCTAAGCCTAAGGTCAAACAACCCTTAATCCACGCCAAGGGCTTAAACGTGATCCTACCCCTGATCCCAACCCCAAAGGTTGATCGTAGACCTAATCCTAAGGTCAAACAACCCTTAATCCACGCCAAGGGCTTAAACGTGATCCTACCCCTGATCCCAACCCCAAAGGTTGATCGTAGACCTAATCCTAAGGTCAAACAACCCTTAATCCACGCCAAGGTCTTAAAAGTGATAACACCCCTGATCCCAACCCCAAAGGTTGATCGTAGACCTAAGCCTAATGTAAAACAACCCTTAATCCACGCCAAGGGCTTAAACGTGATCCTACCCCTGATCCCAACCCCAAAGGTTGATCGTAGACCTAATCCTAAGGTCAAACAACCCTTAATCCACGCCAAGGGCTTAAACGTGATCCTACCCCTGATCCCAACCCAAAGGTTGATCGTAGACCTAATCCTAAGGTCAAACAACCCTTAATCCACGCCAAGGGCTTAAACGTGATCCTACCCCTGATCTCAACCCCAAAGGTTGATCGTAGACCTAAGCCTAAGGTCAATCAACCCTTAATCCACGCCAAGGGCTTAAACGTGATCCTACCCCTGATCCCAACCCCAAAGGTTGATCGTAGACCTAATCCTAAGGTCAAACAACCCTTAATCCACGCCAAGGGCTTAAACGTGATCCTACCCCTGATCCCAACCCCAAAGGTTTATCGTAGACCTAAGTCTAAGGTCAAACAACCCTTAATCCACGCCAAGGGCTTAAACGTGATCCTACCCCTGATCTCAACCCCAAAGGTTGATCGTAGACCTAAGCCTAAGGTCAAACAACCCTTAATTCACGCGAAGGGCTTAACCCCTGATCCCAACCCCAAACCTCACCCTAGGCGTTTTCTTTCGTATGTCCCTTACCATGCCCCTAGTCCTTTAACTCTGAACCTAATGCGCTCTAAAGATTATTGCCTCATCAGAATTTCCTGCAGATACGCTGATAAACTAACATGAAAGTAATATTTAAGTAACAATTCAATACAAATAAGTAGCGCAAAGATTTAACATAAGTACATGGTGTGGTGTATTTTTAATTTGCCCCTTTTATAAGATAAGATGCATTTATAGGTCTCTTGTAAACACAAAAGAAATTTGTACTGAACAATTTTTGCACAAAAAAAAGAACACATAAAATGCTTAACCTGGTTACATAATTGAGAGCAATATTACATGAAGGAAAAAAATACGCAAAGAAGAACAACTAACAATTGACAGTATAACCCAAATTTTCATTGAGTTGCAATGCCATTTTAACAGAGGGAAGGGATAGCATTTAAATTATCTCATTCATATCATGTTATCATTTTTATTATCATTATTATTATTAATATTATTATTGTCATTATTATCATTGTTATCACTATTGTTAAGTTATTATTAATATTAATACTAATATCATTACCATTACTTCCATTATTATTATCATTACTATTAATGTTATTATCATTATTGTCATTATCATCATCATTAGTATAACCTTTTATTGTTATCATTACTATAATTCTCATCATTATCATTACTATGATTGTTATTGTTATTATCATTATTATTAATCCTATTATTATTACTATGATTCTTA
Organism: Strongylocentrotus droebachiensis; assembly: GCA_035222895.1. NCBI lineage: Eukaryota > Metazoa > Echinodermata > Echinoidea > Camarodonta > Strongylocentrotidae > Strongylocentrotus > Strongylocentrotus droebachiensis. Next base: position 454,666 of record JAVYIG010000143.1, read on the forward strand.
TTGTTATTATCATTATTATTAATCTTATTATCATTACTATGATTGTTATTGTTATTATCATTATTATTAATCTTATTATTATTTTCATCAAATGAGATGGAATCAAATCGAATCAATTCAAACTTACGTGAAAAGTTCAGTGGTTTGATAGTTACTACTCGAGATTAGATCGTGTCGGTTAAACCATGCTGGCTTGCCGTCTGTCGATTCAGATTTGTAGAATGCAAGCAGAGCATTATTTTGTGCATCGTTCAGAGATGGGGCTAGGTGACCTTTCAGCCTTCTGCATTCCTTCAAATTTAGTGGAAAATGCGTGGTTATTTTTATCTCTTTTTATAAATTTATTTATTTATTTTTATGGAATTATACCATTATTATTATTATTATAATGGGGCTAGGTGACCTTTGAGCCTTCTGCATTCCTTCAAATTTAGTGGAAAATGCGTGTTTTTTTAAATATCTTTTTATAAATTTATTTATTTATATATTTTCATGGAATTTTACCAAAATTCCACTGCTACTACAACTACTACTCCTACTACCAATATTATTAATAATACTTCTGTTACTACTACTACTGCACTACTTCTACTACAACTACTACTACTATTACACCACTACTACTACTACTACTACTACTTCTACTACTACTACTACACTACTTCTACTACAACTACTACTACATCACTACTACCACTACACTACTACTACTACTTCTACTACTACTACTACTACTACTACTACTACTACTACTACTACAACCACTACTACTAACATTACTATGGACACACAACTGCTACTAAAACTACTACACTACTACTACCACTACTACTAACATTACTATGGACACACAACTGCTACTACCACTACTGCACTACTACTACTACTACTACTTCTACTACTACACTACTACTATTACTACTACTACTACTACTTCTACTACTACACTACTACTACTACTACACTACTACTTCTACTACTACACTACTACTGCTACTACTTCTACTACTAATACACTCTTAAAAATGTCTAGTCAGATTTGACTAGAAACTAGTCAAACTGACTAGAATAAAGGATCCCAGGGGCACTTACTAGTTTCTAGTCCTTTTGAACCGAAAAAACTAGTCACGAACGATAATGGATTAGATTACTAGTCAAACTTGTTTGAAAATGGATAGATTTCTAGTCATAATGAATAAAATCTAGTCAAAAAATGTGACTAGAAAATCTGATCAAAATCTGACTAGGTATTTTTAAGAGTGTACTACCACTACTACACTACTACTTCTACTACACTACAACTACTACTACTACTACTACACTACTACTACACTACTACTACTACTACTACACTACTACTACTACTACTACTACACTACTACTACACTACTACTACTACACTACTACTACACAACTACTACACTACTACTACACTACTACTACTACTACTACACTACTACTACTACTACTACACTACTACTACACTACTACTACTACTACTACACTACTACTACACTACTACTACACTACTACTACTACTACTACACTACTACTATTACTACACTACACTACTACTACACTACTACTACACTACTACTACTACTACTACTACACTACTACTACACTACTACTACTACACTACTACTACACTACTACTACACTACTACTACACTACTACTACTACTACTACTACACTATTACTACTACTACTACTACACTACTACTACACTACTACTACTACTACTACACTACTACTACACTACTACTACACTACTACTACTACTACTACACTACTACTATTACTACACTACTACTACACTACTACTACTACTACTACACTACTACTACTACTACTACACTACTACTACTACTACACTACTACTACTATAATACTACTGCTACTACTACTACTACTACTACTAAACTACTACTACTACTACACTACTACTACACTACTACTACTACTACTACTACACTACTACTACACTACTACTACACTACTACTACACTACTACTACTACTACACTACTACTATTACTACACTACTACTACACTACTACTACTACTACACTACTACTACTACTATAATACTACTGCTACTACTACTACTACTACTACTACACTACTACTACACTACTACTACTACTACACTACTACTACTACTACTACTACTAAACTACTACTACTACTACACTACTACTACTACTACTATAATACTACTGCTACTACTACTACTACTATTACTACATTACTACTACACTACTACTACTACTACACTACTACTACTACTACTACTACTAAACTACTACTACTACTACACTACTACTACTACTACTACTACTAAACTACTTCTACTACTACACTACTACTACTACTACTATAATACTACTGCTACTACTACTACTACTACTACTACAACACTACTACTACACTACTACTACTACTACACTACTACTACTACTACTACTACTACTTAACTACTACTACTACTACACTACTACTACTACTATAATACTACTGCTACTACTACTACTATTATTACTACACTACTACTACACTACTACTACTACTACTACACTACTACTACTACTACTACTACTAAACTACTACTACTACTACTACACTACTACTACTACTACTATAATACTACTGCTACTACTACTACTACACTACTACTATTACTACTACAAATACTACTACTACTACTGCAACTGCTTCTGCCGCTGCGTTTGCTATTACTACAAATACTAATACTAATATTAATCATATAAAAATGAAAAGCATAACAAATACTTCTACTAATTTTACTACTATTGATAATACTGAGGGCGAATTGAAAGGTACTCATAAACTATACCTTCTCCTCGTTTTAATGATATGTGGATACTTGAGATTAGTTTAACAAGTGCTACCTCTGCAATGGTTGGTCCAATATATCTATGTAAACCTTCATTTGTTCACATTGTGGTCTTGTCACCAAAGAAATGATTCTTCATAGATTATCGCTGTCAGTAAGATATCCTTCAAATATGCCTTTCCAGTGCACATGCACAGAGCCATCAAAATGCCTTTACATAATTTGCCTAACCTTCATCTAGCTGGCTCTCATATGGCGAATACTACTATTCGCTATTTTTGATTATTATTATTATTATCATCATCAATATTGTTATCATTATCATCATAATTTTTCTCACTATTGTCGATAGTGTTATTTTGTATGGATTAATATTAATTCTATTTGTATTGTATTGTATATTTCACAGTGTTTAATTGACAAATTCAAACTGATTGTAACCTTCTCCAATACCCCAATGTGGGTGACATGAGAATAAATTGTCATTGTCATTGTCATTGTCATTGTCACTACCAAATAAAAGAATAATTTTGATGCACCATGTTGTGACTATTAAACCGAAACCAAGTTGGCCGAACTCTGTATATAGATCGCTTTGGTCATGTGCAAACATTTTATTGTTGAGTGAACATTAGAGGTCAAAGGTCAAACTTACAGTGCATTGGGCTTCAAAGGAATCCGGATTGGTTATAAACCTCAGGCAACGACCTTGGTAGAAGACGTACCCGCTAACATTATCGCAATCTTATGTCACAAAAAAGAGAACAAACATATAAGAATTCAGCATGAATTTACTATTGACAACTTCCTAATGTCATTGCATTTTGCCCCGATCCCCAACATAAAAAATTACTCTATGTGGGCATGCCTTGAACCATAATGCATGGCCTACAGAGGACTTTTTCCTGTTGGGGGACCGGGGGAAAGTGCAATGAATTATTGATCATTTATTGCATTTTCTTTGTCTTTTGTATTTGTGGGGGCGGCGACGTACAGTGAGTGAGCTGAATGAGAAATGACACTACAAACCTTCAAATACTCTAGATGCAGATATGGGAGGGAGGAAAGTGACTAAGCTGAATGGGAAATGACGCTACAAATCCTCAAATACTCTAGATGCAGATATGGGAGGGAGGAAAGTGACTAAGCTGAATGGGAAATGACACTACAAATCCTCAAATACTCTAGATGCAGATATGGGAGGGAGGAAAGTGACTGAGCTGAATGGGAAATGACGCTACAAATCCTCAAATACTCTAGATGCAGATATGGGAGGGAGAAAAGTGACTAAGCTGAATGGGAAATGACACTACAAATCCTCAAATACTCTAGATGCAGATATGGGAGGGAGGAAAGTGACTGAGCTGAATGAGAAATGACGCTACAAATCCTCAAATACTCTAGATGCAGATATGAGAGGGAGGAAAGTGACTAAGCTGAATGGGAAATGGCACTACAAATTCCTCAAATACTCTAGATGCAGATATGGGAGGGAGGAAAGTGACTAAGCTGAATGGGAAATGGCACTACAAATCCTCAAATACTCTAGATGCAGATATGGGAGGGAGGAAAGTGATTGAGCTGAATGAGAAATGACGCTACAAATCCTCAAATACTCTAGATGCAGATATGGGAGGGAGGAAAGTGACTGAGCTGAATGAGAAATGACACTACAAATCCTCAAATACTCTAGATGCAGATATGGGAGAGAGGAAAGTGACTGGGCTGAATGGGAAATGACACTACAAACCTTCAAATACTCTAGATGCAGATATGGGAGGGAGGAAAGTGACTGAGCTGAATGAGAAATGACACTACAAACCTTCAAATACTCTAGATGCAGATATGGGAGGGAGGAAAGTGACTGAGCTGAATGAGAAATGACACTACAAATCCTCAAATACTCTAGATGCAGATATGGGAGGGAGGAAAGTGACTGAGCTGAATGAAAAAATGACACTACAAATCCTCAAATACTCTAGATGCAGATATGGGAGGGAGGAAAGTGACTAAGCTGAATGGGAAATGACACTACAAACCTTCAAATACTCTAGATGCAGATATGGGAGGGAGGAAAGTGACTGAGCTAAATGGGAAATGACACTACAAACCTTCAAATACTCTAGATGCAGATATGGGAGGGAGGAAAGTGACTAAGCTGAATGGGAAATGACGCTACAAATCCTCAAATACTCTAGATGCAGATATGGGAGGGAGGAAAGTGACTAAGCTGAATGGGAAATGACACTACAAATCCTCAAATACTCTAGATGCAGATATGGGAGGGAGGAAAGTGACTGAGCTGAATGGGAAATGACGCTACAAATCCTCAAATACTCTAGATGCAGATATAGGAGGGAGGAAAGTGACTGAGCTGAATGAGAAATGACACTACAAATCCTCAAATACTCTAGATGCAGATATGGGAGAGAGGAAAGTGACTGAGCTGAATGGGAAATGACACTACAAACCTTCAAATACTCTAGATGCAGATATGGGAGGGAGGAAAGTGACTGAGCTGAATGGGAAATGACACTACAAACCTTCAAATACTTTAGATGCAGATATGGAGAGAGGAAAGTGACTAAGCTGAAGGGGAAATGGCACTAAAAATCCTCAAATACTCCAGATGCAGATATGGGAGGGAGGAAAGTGACTGAGCTGAATGAGAAATGACACTACAAATCCTCAAATACTCTAGATGCAGATATGGGAGGGAGGAAAGTGACTAAGCTGAATGGGAAATGGCACTACAAATCCTCAAATACTCTAGATGCAGATATGGGAGGGAGGAAAGTGACTAAGCTGAATGGCAAATGACACTACAAACCTTCAAATACTCTAGATGCAGATATGGGAGAGAGGAAAGTGACTAAGCTGAAGGGGAAATGGCACTACAAATCCTCAAATACTCTAGATAAAGATATGGGAGGGAGGAAAGTGATTGAGCTGAATGAGAAATGACGCTACAAATCCTCAAATACTCTAGATGCAGATATGGGAGGGAGGAAAGTGACTGAGCTGAATGAGAAATGACACTACAAATCCTCAAATACTCTAGATGCAGATATGGGAGAGAGGAAAGTGACTGAGCTGAATGGGAAATGACACTACAAACCTTCAAATACTCTAGATGCAGATATGGGAGGGAGGAAAGTGACTGAGCTGAATGAGAAATGACACTACAAACCTTCAAATACTCTAGATGCAGATATGGGAGGGAGGAAAGTGACTAAGCTGAATGGGAAATGGCACTACAAATCCTCAAATACTCTAGATGCAGATATGGGAGGGAGGAAAGTGACTGAGCTGAATGGGAAATGGCACTACAAATCCTCAAATACTCTAGATGCAGATATGGGAGGGAGGAAAGTGACTGAGCTGAATGGGAAATGACACTACAAACCTTCAAATACTCTAGATGCAGATATGGGAGGGAGGAAAGTGACTAAGCTGAATGGGAAATGACACTACAAATCCTCAAATACTCTAGATGCAGATATGGGAGGGAGGAAAGTGACTGAGCTGAATGGGAAATGACGCTACAAATCCTCAAATACTCTAGATGCAGATATGGGAGGGAGGAAAGTGACTAAGCTGAATGGGAAATGACACTACAAATCCTCAAATACTCTAGATGCAGATATGGGAGGGAGGAAAGTGACTGAGCTGAATGAGAAATGACGCTACAAATCCTCAAATACTCTAGATGCAGTTATGGGAGAGAGGAAAGTGACTGAGCTGAATGGGAAATGACACTACAAACCTTCAAATACTCTAGATGCAGATATGGGAGGGAGGAAAGTGACTGAGCTGAATGGGAAATGACACTACAAACCTTCAAATACTCTAGATGCAGATATGGGAGGGAGGAAAGTGACTGAGCTGAATGGGAAATGGCACTACAAATCCTCAAATACTCTAGATGCAGATATGGGAGGGAGGAAAGTGACTGAGCTGAATGGGAAATGGCACTACAAATCCTCAAATACTCTAGATGCAGATATGGGAGGGAGGAAAGTGACTGAGCTGAATGGGAAATGGCACTAGAAATCCTCAAATACTCTAGATGCAGATATGGGAGGGAGGAAAGTGACTGAGCTGAATGAGAAATGACACTACAAATCCTCAAATACTCTAGATGCAGATATGGGAGGGAGGAAAGTGACTGAGCTGAATGGGAAATGACACTACAAACCTTCAAATACTCTAGATGCAGATATGGAAAGGGGGGAAAGTGACTGAGCTGAATGGGAAATGGCACTACAAATCCTCAAATACTCTAGATGCAGATATGGGAGGGAGGAAAGTGACTGAGCTGAATGGGAAATGGCACTACAAATCCTCAAATACTCTAGATGCAGATACGGGAGGGAGGAAAGTGACTGACCTGAATGAGAAATGACACTACAAATCCTCAAATACTCTAGATGCAGATATGGGAGGGAGGAAAGTGACTGAGCTGAATGAGAAATGACACTACAAACCTTCAAATACTCTAGATGCAGATATGGGAGGGAGGAAAGTGACTAAGCTGAATGAGAAATGACACTAAAAACCTTCAAATACTCTAGATGCAGATATGGGAGAGAGGAAAGTGACTGAGCTGAATGAGAAATGACACTACAAACCTTCAAATACTCTAGATGCAGATATGGGAGGGAGGAAAGTGACTGAGCTGAATGGGAAATGACACTACAAACCTTCAAATACTCTAGATGCAGATATGGGAGGGAGGAAAGTGACTAAGCTGAATGGGAAATACAAGTCCTCAAATACTCTAGATGCAGATATGGGAGGGAGGAAAGTGACTGAGCTGAATGAGAAATGACACTACAAATCCTCAAATACTCTAGATGCAGATATGGGAGGGAGGAAAGTGACTAAGCTGAATGGGAAATACAAGTCCTCAAATACTCTAGATGCAGATATGGGAGGGAGGAAAGTGACTGAGCTGAATGAGAAATGACACTACAAACCTTCAAATACTCTAGATGCAGATATGGGAGGGAGGAAAGTGACTGAGCTGAATGGGAAATGACACTACAAACCTTCAAATACTCTAGATGCAGTTATGGGAGGGAGGAAAGTGACTAAGCTGAATGGGAAATACAAGTCCTCAAATACTCTAGATGCAGATATGGGAGGGAGGAAAGTGACTGAGCTGAATGAGAAATGACACTACAAATCCTCAAATACTCTAGATGCAGATATGGGAGGGAGGAAAGTGACTAAGCTGAATGGGAAATACAAGTCCTCAAATACTCTAGATGCAGATATGGGAGGGAGGAATGTGACTGAGCTGAATGAGAAATGACACTACACATCCTCAAATACTCTAGATGCAGATATGGGAGGGAGGAAAGTGACTAAGCTGAATGGGAAATACAAGTCCTCAAATACTCTAGACGCAGATATGGGAGGGAGGAAAGTGACTGAGCTGAATGAGAAATGACACTACAAACCTTCAAATACTCTAGATGCAGATATGGGAGGGAGGAAAGTGACTGAGCTGAATGGGAAATGACACTACAAACCTTCAAATACTCTAGATGCAGATATGGGAGGGAGGAAAGTGACTAAGCTGAATGGGAAATACAAGTCCTCAAATACTCTAGATGCAGATATGGGAGGGAGGAAAGTGACTAAGCTGAATGGGAAATGGCACTACAAATCCTCAAATACTCTAGATGCAGATATGGGAGGGAGGAAAGTGACTAAGCTGAATGAGAAATGACACTACAAATCCTCAAATACTCTAGATGCAGATATGGGAGGGAGGAAAGTGACTGAGCTGAATGAGAAATGACACTACAAATCCTCAAATACTCTAGATGCAGATATGGGAGGGAGGAAAGTGACTGAGCTGAATGGGAAATGACACTACAAACCTTCAAATACTCTAGATGCAGATATGGGAGGGAGGAAAGTTACTGAGCTGAATGGGAAATGGCACTACAAATCCTCAAATACTCTAGATGCAGATATGGGAGGGAGGAAAGTGACTGAGCTGAATGAGAAATGACACTACAAATCCTCAAATACTCTAGATGCAGATATGGGAGGGAGGAAAGTGACTGAGCTGAATGAGAAATGACACTACAAACCTTCAAATACTCTAGATGCAGATATGGGAGGGAGGAAAGTGACTAAGCTGAATGAGAAATGACACTACAAACCTTCAAATACTCTAGATGCAGATATGGGAGAGAGGAAAGTGACTGAGCTGAATGAGAAATGACACTACAAACCTTCAAATACTCTAGATGCAGATATGGGAGGGAGGAAAGTGACTGAGCTGAATGGGAAATGACACTACAAACCTTCAAATACTCTAGATGCAGATATGGGAGGGAGGAAAGTGACTGAGCTGAATGGGAAATGGCACTACAAATCCTCAAATACTCTAGATGCAGATATGGGAGAGAGGAAAGTGACTGAGCTGAACGGGAAATGACACTACAAACCTTCAAATACTCTAGATGCAGATATGGGAGGGAGGAAAGTGACTGAGCTGAATGGGAAATGACACTACAAACCTTCAAATACTCTAGATGCAGATATGGGAGGGAGGAAAGTGACTGAGCTGAATGGGAAATGGCACTACAAATCCTCAAATACTCTAGATGCAGATATGGGAGGGAGGAAAGTGACTGAGCTGAATGGGAAATGGCACTACAAATCCTCAAATACTCTAGATGCAGATATGGGAGGGAGAAAAGTGACTGAGCTGAATGAGAAATGACACTACAAACCTTCAAATACTCTAGATGTAGATATGGGAGGGAGGAAAGTGACTGAGCTGAATGGGAAATGACACTACAAACCTTCAAATACTCTAGATGCAGATATGGGAGGGAGGAAAGTGACTAAGCTGAATGGGAAATGACACTACAAACCTTCAAATACTCTAGATGCAGATATGGGAGGGAGGAAAGTGACTGAGCTGAATGAGAAATGGCACTACAAACCTTCAAATACTCTAGATGCAGATATGGGAGGAAGGAAAGTTACTGAGCTGAATGGGAAATGGCACTACAAATCCTCAAATACTCTAGATGCAGATATGGGAGGGAGGAAAGTGACTGAGCTGAATGGGAAATGACACTACAAACCTTCAAATACTCTAGATGCAGATATGGGAGGGAGGAAAGTGACTGAGCTGAATGAGAAATGGCACTACAAACCTTCAAATACTCTAGATGCAGATATGGGAGGGAGGAAAGTGACTGAGCTGAATGGGAAATGGCACTACAAATCCTCAAATACTCTAGATGCAGATATGGGAGGGAGGAAAGTGACTGAGCTGAATGGGAAATGACACTACAAACCTTCAAATACTCTAGATGCAGATATGGGAGGGAGGAAAGTGACTGAGCTGAATGAGAAATGACACTACAAACCTTCAAATACTCTAGATGCAGATATGGGAGGGAGGAAAGTGACTGAGCTGAATGAGAAATGACACTACAAACCTTCAAATACTCTAGATGCAGATATGGGAGGGAGGAAAGTGACTGAGCTGAATGGGAAATGGCACTACAAATCCTCAAATACTCTAGATGCAGATATGGGAGGGAGGAAAGTGACTAAGCTGAATGGGAAATGACACTACAAATCCTCAAATACTCTAGATGCAGATATGGGAGGGAGGAAAGTGACTGAGCTGAATGAGAAATGACACTACAAACCTTCAAATACTCTAGATGCAGATATGGGAGGGAGGAAAGTGACTGAGCTGAATGAGAAATGACACTACAAACCTTCAAATACTCTAGATGCAGATATGGGAGGGAGGAAAGTGACTGAGCTGAATGACACTACAAACTTTTAAATACTATTAATGCACTTTACCCACTTTTCGGGCACAAATCATCAAAATGATAATTTTTAACTTTTCTCCCATAGCTCTTTCTATCTTTTCCATCTTTTGCATTTCGGCACCCTATGTCACCCACCCCCCTGTCACCCCCTTAGTCACCCCCACCCCCTATGTAGATACACAATTGAGAACATCCGTACCGGTAACGCCTTCGGGCCCAGTTTCACAAATAGCAGGACGGCGGGTATAACAACATTCGTTGGTCCATTTGCCGTTCTCCGCATTTACAGACACACAGTCGGGTCCAGGTCCTTTGCCACTCGCTTTTTCTGGCTTCCCGTTCTTGAAGTTATTGTAGGAAAGCCTGAAAAACAAAAACATAAAATTATTACAGAACTCTCTGTCAAAGATGTTGTTTTTATACTACCCTGTATGAAGAACAAAAACTAAATAAATAAGTAAATAATTAAGTAAGTATGTAGATGAATATTTTTGTTATGAATGCATAAAAAAGTTGTCTGAATAGCTAAATAAATATAAAGATGAATTAGATATACATATACATATATATATATATATATTTACATACCTCTCTAAAGTTAGTTGAATAAAACTAGTCATCTAATTGGTCGAAATTGGAGTCATGATTTTAGTCATGCTCGCAAAGAAAAAAAAACAATGCCCGTTGCCCTGGGTAACGGGCATAGTTAATTAAAAATAGGCCCGTTGCCTCGGGTATAGTTAAAATTTGCTGAAATCCCTATTGGTTTACGTGAAAAAAAAGGTTCTTTGTGCGAGCGCGAATACCATACAGTGTGTGTACGATTCCCGAATGATCGTAAAATTCAGGCAACTTTCCATCGAAGATTAACATACAGTGTCTCAGATTATCTGTGATATTTCAACCAATCTTTACTCAAGAAAAGGATAATAAGGCAAGTATTTTGTGTAGACTATATTGTGAATTCGGTATATAAAAGTTATATGGACTACTAACTCCCGACCCCTCGGGGCGCCGAGGGGTGATTGGGGTGGTGGACATTAATGCACCAAATGTGGTTCTCAAATGAAGTGCCTGAAAATGCGCCTAATGTGGTTCTAAAATTGCAAATGCTTCCTACTCAGGGAGGGGGTTCTGAACGTATCATTTTCAAGAGTAACTGATATAATAATAATAATAATAATCTTTTAAAGTCCACTCCAAATTTTATTGAATTAAACCTAAAAATGGAAATTCTTTTTGCCCAATTGATCGTGAGCCCGGCAGCCACTGAGCAGCGCCAGATCGCATTGCTCTATCCCCTAATGTTGAACGCCAAACAAGGTAGCAGCAACTCCCGTCTTTTAACGTCTTTTGGTATGACGCGACCGGGGTTCGAACCCACGACCTCCCGGTTGTGAGGCGGACGCTCTACTGACTGAGCCACCACACCGTCTAATGATACCTTATTCATACCTCTGCGGTCCAAGATAACGATACATTTTTTCTTCTTCAAACATTATTTTACCAAGTTATGTCCGTCCAGTAAGAATTGCTGATTTATTTATATTAACTTTTGTCCATTTCAATAGAAAAGGTGTCAATGTCAACTCAGACTGAAGATTGGTAATGATATTCCGGTCAATCCAATCACAACATTTGATTTCGACCATTGTGTCTAGGGACAAAGCCACTGGCGATGACCACATTCATTGTCGCCTTTTAAAAATGACGAAATAGGTGATAACAGAATCGTTGAGCGATATCACAAACAAATCTTTGACCACGAGACGTGTACCCAAATGGCTGGAGAACAGCTCGAGTAATTCTAATTTTTAAAAGCTGGTGATATGTCTGATCCAAGCAATTACCGCCCAATTTATATTTTATCTGTTGTTAGCAAAATCATAGAGAGGGCTGTACATCACCAATTTTATGAGTTCATTAACGCTAATATTATCTTGAACTAATCAGTCTGGGTTTCGAGCGAAGTATTCTACAACAACAGGACTCAGGAAATTTATCAGTTATTTATCATGGAACATTGAAAACATAAAGATCTCTGATGTCGCTTTATTTTCGTAAGGCATTTGACACCGTTGATCACAATCTTGTTGATCTATATTGAGTCCTTTAATATTTTTCAATCTATGTGAATACTTTACCAAGTTGTATATATGGTGGTAATGTGGATATGTATGCAGACGATACCACTTTAACCGTAAATGGAAGTAGCGTAGCTTTGCATTGCAAGAATTAATGGTATGGGTTAATCACAGCCGCGTTTTACTAAACACAGACAAAACATGCGTCATGGTCATAGCTTCGCGTGCAAATTTAAACAAAATAACAACCTTCAACGTTTCTATAAATCGGAAGGTACTGATAAGAGTTAACGTCGTCAAATTTCTTGGTACAATAATTTGTGAAGAATTGAATAATGGCCCAAGCACGTTGACAAAGTAACACAAGTAACGCAAAGGAGCATCATCGTTATAAAACGAGCTATTAAGGACAGTTCACCAATAACTTCTTTAAAGTTGTTGTATAATGCACTCGTATCGCCTAACTTTGATTATTGTTCCTATGTGTTGTCAAATAGGTATCGGGAACAAACGGATAAACTCAAGAAAATTCAAAATTGAGCTGCTAGAATAATTTCAAACAGAAGTTACGAGACTCCATCCAGTGAATTGATTAGCAATCTGAAATGGATGCCAATTGAGAAACTTTTTTAATTTCAGCGTGTAAATATGATGTACAAATGCACATATAATTTGGCGCCATCCTATTTACAAGAAAGGTTAATTAAAGTAAGTTACATTCATCAGCACAATACGAGGCAAGCAGTTGAAGGTTTATTTTCTGTGCCAAAGTAGACAACATAATGTTTTTAAACATAGCCCCTCGTATCTTCAATTATAGCATGGAATTAGTTGGACAGATCATTGAGAATGACAAGCTAAGTGAACACCTATAAATACATGTCTAAACAGTCTTGCAATATCGATTCCCAATAAGATAAAATGACAAAAGGAATTTTGTTTAGTGTCTTAACACAAGTTTTACTTTAATTCCTTTTTAGCTTTCCAGTACATTTCTCTTGAAAAAATCAAACGATTGGTTAATGATGCGCTTGCAGAACAACATGATAAAATGTGGTTTTCATATACATCCTCATTGCTAGGAAAATGTCACTTGATGTTTTTTATCAAAATTGACAAAGTTAATTGAGATGCTAGCTGTATCTCTTTTTAATGGAAATCCTCTGTCATTATATTTGGTAGGTATGAACATGTGTTCTTTCTTGCATTTACTAAATCTATGAGGGTGGTCAACCTCACTCTCATTATGCGTATGTAATGGTGCAACAGAGACCTTATATATCGTGAGACAAGAAATTGGTGGGCTAAAGATAATTTAAGGTTTTCCTGTTGACTTATACAAGACAAGAAATAAATGCAAGAAAGAACACATGTTCATACCTACCAAATATAATGACAGAGGATTTCCATTAGATTTAGTAAATGCAAGAAAGAACACATGTTCATACCTACCAAATATAATGACAGAGGATTTCCATTATATTTGGTAGGTATGAACATGTGTTCTTTCTTGCATTTACTAAATCTAATGGAAATCCTCTGTCATTATATTTGGTAGGTATGAACATGTGTTCTTTCTTGCATTTACTAAATCTATGAGGGTGGTCAACCTCACTCTCATTATGCGTATGTAATGGTGCAACAGAGACCTTATATATCGTGAGACAAGAAATTGGTGGGCTAAAGATAATTTAAGGTTATCCTGTTGACTTATACAAGACAAGAAGTTGGTGGGCTAAAGATAATTTAAGGTTTTCCTGTTGACTTATACAAGACAGGAAGTTGGTGGGCTAAAGATAATTTAAGGTTATCCTGTTTACTTATACAAGACAAGAAGTTGGTGGGCTAAAGATAATTTAAGGTTATCCTGTTGACTTATACAAGACAAGAAGTTGGTGGGCTAAAGATAATTTAAGGTTATCCTGTTGACTTATACAAGACAAGAAGTTGTTGGGCTAAAGATAATTTAAGGTTATCCTGTTGATTTATACAAGACAAGATGTTGGTGGGCTAAAGATAATTTAAGGTTATCCTGTTGACTTATACAAGACAAGAAGTTGGTGGGCTAAAGATAATTTAAGGTTATCCTGTTGACTTATACAAGACAAGAAGTTGGTGGGCTAAAGATAATTTAAGGTTATCCTGTTGACTTAATACAAGACAAGAAGTTGGTGGGCTAAAGATAATTTAAGGTTATCCTGTTGACTTATACAAGACAAGAAGTTGTTGGGCTAAAGATAATTTAAGGTTATCCTGTTGACTTATACAAGACAAGAAGTTGGTGGGCTAAAGATATTTTAAGATTATCCTGTTAATTTATACAAGACAAGAAGTTGGTGGGCCAAAGATAATTTAAGGTTATCCTGTTGACTTATACAAGACAAGAAGTTGGTGGGCTAAAGATAATTTAAGGTTATCCTGTTGACTTATACAAGACAAGAAGTTGGTGGGCTAAAGATAATTTAAGGTTATCCTGTTGACTTATACAAGACAAGAAGTTGGTGGGCTAAAGATGATTTAAGGTTATCCTGTTGACTTATACAAGACAAGAAGTTGTTGGGCTAAAGATAATTTAAGGTTATCCTGTTGACTTAAACAAGACAAGAAGTAATTGGTGGGCTAAAGATAATTTAAGGTTATCCTGTTGACTTATACAAGACAAGAAGTTGGTGGGCTAAAGATAATTTAAGGTTATCCTGTTGACTTATACAAGACAAGAAGTTGGTGGGCTAAAGATAATTTAAGGTTATCCTGTTGACTTATACAAGACAAGAAGTTAGTGGGCTACAAGACAAGAAGTTGGTGGGCTAAACATAATTTAAGGTTATAACAGGAGTGAAAGCTTAGATACACATGATTCGCTTAAGCATGAATCTGAATTCAACATTTAAAATGATTTAAGAACAAAGTAACACGTGTATAATATTGCTTGACCCATTACAATTAGTGCATCATCCTGCACAAGGGCAATTAGACGGCACTGTTTAAAAACCAGGTTGCTCAGTCACCCGTTGCGAAAAATTATGAATAGGGTAACGTTAGACAGAATACAAGTTACACTGTACATGTTTTACAAACCTGTTTAACTCAAAGTCAGTAAAGACATTGCTGACAACAAGAGCTTGGGGTCCAATCCACACGTCGTTTTTGAGGTTCTCAGAGTGATATCTTTGTAGAACTTCGGCTTTGTCTTCGGAGCGAGGTATGGCCAGTTGTCCCTTCTTGGCCTTGCATTTCTAGAAGGTAATGTTTGAATCTGATATTATTACCAAGAACTATATGTGGATAATAGGGTTAAGCTTATAAAGCGTTTGGGGAGCTGCGAATTATATGTTTACTAGAAGAATGCTGAGGATACCGTTGACAGATGGAGTGAGTAATGAGCAGAAGTGAGAGATGATATGTAAGAGATGGATTCAGCAGATGAAATTAATGGGATATCCGATACGAAAAGGAGGTTTGGGGAATGCTAAATTTCTATCTCAAATTTTGCCCTGAGCCAATCAAATGCCACGATTTCAGTAGCTACTAAGAGTTATTGATGACAACTTTTATTAAAACAGGGCCCTCATTATTGATATCAAGGATGGGGGAAGAGGCGGGTAGTGGAAGGAGTGTAAGTATAGTCAGCAAAGATGGGGCAATTAGGATCGAGAGAGGATAGGAATGAAAGGCCAGGGAATGAAGCTGTTGGCAATGCAAGAAACAAGGAGTTATAACGCAAATAGGTAAAGAGAGATATATCTATATATATAGAGAGAGAGATAGACCAATAACTTACAGCGCTCATGTATACAACAATTTCAACTCACTAACGGAATTTCTTGCATTTCTAGCTTATGTATGAAATAGATTTGTTCAAAAAGAAAGACATTATCAACAAATAAACAATGAAATAACAACATAAAAAACAAACAAAAATAAAATAACTTTTTATCAACAACAACAAAATAAATTAACTTTTTATTAACAATAAAAATCAATCAGAGTATCTTAGTATGACGGAATCACCTCACACACTGAATTGCTTACGCTATTACTATGTTTAATATACAGACAACTAAAAATAAGAGAGCGTTTTTGTATGAATCAATAAAGGTTATTGACTAGATTTCATGTCGAGAAAAGAGCTATGTTTAAACAAGTTCAGATTGTTTCGAATTTACGATTACTCAATCATAGGCTCATTCACATACCACTGAACATTCAACAACCTTTGTGCACGGTAAATTCGATACAAGAATTAGTTGAGCCTCGTACAGACATGACGCGGCAAAACCACGGCGGTTTTGTATGATTACGTAACGTGTAATACGTTTCACATTTAGTTTCTGTATCTTATATCACATCAGAGCTCAAGTGAATACGCGCGGGACCTTTGTTGTGCGCAATTGCTATACATGTACAGAAACCGCGTCATTTTGTAACAAGCCTTTAAAGGTAATACAAAGTTTTGGGAAATTTGAAAATTGGGTGGAAAGTGATTCTTTACAATTTTGATATATTTGGATGCCCCTATAGATGTATTCCTTCAAGCCCCTTCCACACCGGGCCATGCGTAGAGTTGCGAAGTGTTGCGTACCGACTACCCCGAGCGTACGTAACTATACGCGGCTGGACGCAAAGGGGAACGCGAGATGGACGCACACAATTAAACATGTAAGCAAGAACCTCAGTAAGCGACTTCGTTGAAATAAAACATTGCACGGGACAGTTTGCACCATTCGGGTCGTTATTTGATGCTATTGATATCCATGGCCCTGTCCTATAACCAGGCGCGGATCCAGGATTTCTTAGGGGAGGGGGCCCAATTTTTTTTTTTTTTTTGCTCCCGATATTTGAAATCGCGCCAGCCGAAAAGTCGCTCAGTGGGGGGGGGGGGGGGGGGGGGTAGAGAGCACAATTTTTTTTTTTTTTTTTTTGCTCCCGAAAATTTGAAAATCGCGCCGGCCGAAAAGTCGCTCAGTGGGGGGGGGGGGGGGGGGGGGTAGAGAGCACAATTTTTTTTTTTTTTTTTTTGCTCCCGAAAATTTGAAAATCGCGCCGGCCGAAAAGTCGCTCAGTGGGAGGGGGGGGGGGGGGGGGGGGGTAGTGAGCACATTTTTTTTTTTTGGTCCTCAAAATTTTTTCAATTTGCACCCCCCCCCTTGAGCGCCAGGGGGGGGGGCCCAACCGCCAAAAAACGTAAAAATCACGTGATTTTACATGATTTATTTCTCAAGGGGGGGGGGGCCCGGGCCCCCCGGGCCCCCCCCCCTGGATCCGCCACTGCCTATAACAGAGATGCGATTGATTACAAGTGACTTTCAATTCATATCGATCGCAAATCTTTAGTACACACGGTTGCGATTGACATCAATTAATTGTAATGTATCGCTAATTCTCTTTCGAAGCAGGACCCAGAGCATTCAATTAATATATGCATGTTTATTCAAATTCATATAACAATTTCTTCGTGTACGGAGCATCATTATTTCTTCTATTTTTGTGTATTTTCTTGAACTCCGAGCGGAAATCTAGCCTTTCTTAAAGTGCATGTTCATAATACATTAATTTATATAACACCAAAGACAAGGAAGAAGAAAAGTTTTATCATACAGTTTTCATGTTCCCCTTTCCCGCGTGGTCTGTAAACGAAATATTAAACCAAGCTTCCCCTTTCCCGCATCGTGTGTAAACGAAACATTAAACCAAGCTTCCCCTTTCCCGCATCGTGTGTAAACGAAACATTAAACCAAGCTTCCCCTTTCCCGCATCGTGTGTAAACGAAACATTAAACCAAGCTTCCCCTTTCCCGCATCGTGTGTAAACGAAACATTAAACCAAGCCTCCCCTTTCCCGCATCGTGTGTAAACGAAACATTAAACCAAGCCTCCCCTTTCCCGCATCGTGTGTAAACGAAACATTAAACCAAGCCTCCCCTTTCCCGCATCGTGTGTAAACGAAACATTAAACCAAGCCTCCCCTTTCCCGCATCGTGTGTAAACGAAACATTAAACCAAGCCTCCCCTTTCCCGCATCGTGTGTAAACGAAACATTAAACCAAGCCTCCCCTTTCCCGCATCGTGTGTAAACGAAACATTAAACCAAGCCTCCCCTTTCCCGCACGTGTGTAAACGAAACATTAAACCAAGCCTCCCCTTTCCCGCATCGTGTGTAAACGAAACATTAAACCAAGCCTCCCCTTTCCCGCATCGTGTGTAAACGAAACATTAAACCAAGCCTCCCCTTTCCCGCATCGTGTGTAAACGAAACATTTTTTTTTGTTGATTTTATTTCATTTCTGCATTTTTTCCATATAAAATATAACTGAATAACAAAAAACATATAAATGTAAGGTATAATACAACATAAATAAACAATAATTTCTTCATGTCAAAATGTTTTTTTTACATAATATATGTACACATAATAACGAAACTTAATATTCCATAACATATAATCATAAATTTAAAGTATTAACCGAACTATTCTGTTGGAAAAGTGCAGGAGACCGCAATCTTAAGCAAAGCTTGACAAGGATGGCGGCCTAAAAAAAAAAAAAAAAAAAATATATTAAGGTAAACCTTAAAATGAAAAAGTGTTTAAACGATCTTTGTGTATGAGTTCGTGAGGGTGTTGTGCAAATGTACATATATATATATATATATATATGTATTGTGTGTGTGTGTGTGTGTGCGTGTGTGTGTGTGTGTGTGTGTGTGCATGTGTACGCGATCGTGCGTGGTTGTATGTGTTTGTAACGAATATATGAAAGTGCACGTAGCTCTGTGTGGTATAGAGGAGTGGAAACCATTAAACCAAGCCTCCCCTTACCCGCATCGTGTGTACGTAAACGAAACATTAAACCAAGCCTCCCCTTTCCCGCGCGTTGGTGTAAACGACTTACCCGTGCCTGTACTTCCCATATGTCGGCCTTGCTTATTATGAGGAAGCAATATTTCCCTTCAAAAAGTTCAAAGCCTCTTGGACATCTGAGGGTAGTTCCTTGGGTTGAACTTTTTTCCGCTATAGGGATGCGCAATAGAAAATAAAATAAAAAGAATATGACTCGTCAATTCTCTCCCCATATTTATAATATCACCAAAGTCAACGAAGGTCCGCGTATTACAACAGTTAGACTTTCTGTAGATAAGTACAAATATTTGGTTTTAAAGGTAGTTTAAGTCCAACTCCTGCGCTTCCTATTACACTGTAGCTAAGGAGCAACTATGAAATATTAGGCTGAATTCTCAGGGATCTGCCCGAATACAGGAATATAAATTGTGTACCATGAAAACACAGAGTAACACAACGAAAGACGGAAAACAAAAACGATAAGAACACAGAGTAGCATAGCGAAAGACAGAAAGTGAAAAATGGTAAAAGTATATTAACAAAGAGTAACATAACGAATGTTAGAAAGGGAAAATGATAGGACGGTATATATAAGGAATGTATCAGGGAAGGAAAAAAAGAGAGGATATCAACACAAAGTAACAGAACGAAAGACAGAAAGTAAAAATGATATCAACACAGGGTGGCTTAGCGAAAGACAGAAAGTGAACAAGATAAAAGGATATCTACACAGAGCAACATAGCGAAAGACAGAACGCAAAAATGATAAAAGGATACCAACACAGAGTAACACAATAAAGAAGTAGAAAGAGACAATGATAGCACGTTATATATAAAGAATATATCAGGGAAGGAAAAAAGAGAGGATATCAACACAGAGTAACACAACGAAAGACAGAAAGCAAAAACGATAACAACACAGAGTAACATAGCAAAAGACAGAAAGTGAACAAGATAAAAGGATATCAACACACAGAGTAGCATAGCGAAAGACAGAAAGCGAAAGTGATAAAAGGATAGCAATACAGAACAACTTAACGAAATACAGAAAGAATAATGATAAAAGGGTAACGAAACAGAATAACATAAGGAAAGGTAGAAATCCAAACTTTTGAATTGATAAATACACAGAGTAACATAAAGAAAGGTGGAATTACAAAATAATAACAAGATACCCACAGAGAACAACATATGTGAATGGGACCTTGGCTTTTAAAGCTTATCTGACATAATTTATAGGAGGGATTAGACCGCCCTGCAAGGTCACTGGACAGATGGTTATCTCATCAACTCAGCTCTCAGTTAACATAAGAAAAAGAGGATCATGGGGGACTAATGGTCACCGATTAGGCATTGGTTGTCATATAGAGGACGCAAGTAGCTACAAGTAGTGCAGTGGGCCTTTAACACAATACATACCTTCGCAAGTGGGTGGATCTTTAGACCACTTTCCAGCGCTTCCTGTTTTGTCTTCAACACACACGACCGCCAGATCATCATTAGAGGCGGTGTATCCGGGTTTGCAGGTATAGGGATAAGTACTGTAAAGGTTCCATGTACGTCCACCAGGCACTTCTAGTGTATTAGTTCCTTCTCTAGGATTATCACAAGTGATCACTGTATTGGGTAAAGAATAATGTGGAGGACTCATGTAGTTCAGCAGTTCAATGAAGATACACAATATAAATTAAAATTAAAAGAATATGATATGCCTCATCAATTCTTTCCTCAAATTTATCATCTCACCAAACTGAACGAATGCCCGCGTATTTCAACAGTTAGACTATCTGAGGATAAGTACAAACATGTGGCTGTTAAAGGTAGTTTAAGTCCAATTCCTGCGCTTCCCATTACACTGTAGCTGAGGAACAACTATGAAATATTAGGCTGGAATCTCAGGGATCTGCCTAAACACATGAATAATTGTGCAGCGTAAAGACGGGTTGAAATTATGCTACATTTGCAGGTCCTTCCACGCAAAGGAATGAATCTACAAAAGAGGATTGAGACAACGTTAATTTTATTTCTCTACGTCACTAAAGGATTCATTTGTGAACCATGACGATATAGCCGAAATACAAAATTTCAATTCGAAATGAATACAAATGGGGAAAATAGAATCACTGTCTTTCCCGTTGGACGGACCTCCCGAATAGCACAGAGTAACTAGCGAAAGACAGAAAGTGAAAAAATTATGAAAGTATATCAACACAGAGTAACATAACTAAAGTTAGAAAGCGAAAATGATAGCATGTTATATAATTATAAAGAATATATCAGGGAAGGAAAAAAAGAAAGGATATCAACATAGAATAACACAACGAAAGACAGAAAGCAAAAAGGATAACAACACAGAGTAACATAGCGAAAGACAGAAAGCGAATGTGATAAAAGGATAACAATACAGAACAACTTAACGAAATACAGGAAGAATAATGATAAAAGGGTAACGAAACAGAATAACATAAGGAAAAGTAGAAATCCAAACTTTTGAATTGATAAATACACAGAGTAACATAAAGTAAGGTGTGGTATGTGGGTAAAAGGGGGAGAGTGGATGATTGGGTTCAGATACACTTACGATTGCAGGACTTTCCATCGCCCTCGAATCCTTCATTGCATTCACACTCATAACCTCCTTCCGTGTTGTCACATTGTGCGTTAGGATCGCAGGGGTCCTTTCCGGACGTGCACTCATCGATGTCTAAAAATGATAATGATAATAATATTACTTCTACTAATACTCAGGCGCGCTGGAGGCAGTTTAAGAATTGGGGGGGGGGGGGGGGGGAGGGGAGATGGGCAAACATTCCAGAGGCTCACCCTTCAGGAGGATTGGCGTAATGAGCATAAACGTTTAGGGGGAAAAGAAAAATATGCATCACCATCACTTCTACATGTAACATGCAGGTCGAGCGGAACGTTTTTCAAAGCGGAGTATTCATGATAAAGGTAGAGCATAGCGAGTGGAGCGTAATTTGGGGCGGGATCCATGGAGTTTGCACTGGCGGCGGTCAAGGGAAGGAGCCCATGAAAGCTCAGGGGTAGGCATTAAATTATGGTCCGATAAGCATATTTAGATACCTTATTCGTGACATTGAGAGGTCACTAATTGGGGAGGGGGGTCCAGGTGGCTGAGTCCCCAGAAGCTCAGTGGTTTTAGGCATTTAATTACGGTTAGATGAGCAACCAGGGGCCCGGTTTGGCCTTGCGAGAGTGCATAAATCGACTTGCAAAACTCGCTCGCACTCTTACAACAAACTTGCTGCAAGCTTGTAGGATTGAGGTCGGAATTCCAGTTGAAACCAGTAGGCAACTAGTACCAGTTGAAACCAGTAGGTTCAACACAGAGTAACATAGTAAAAAACAGAAAGCGAAAGTGACAAAAGGATAACAATACAGAACAACTTAACGAAATACAGGAAGAATAATGATAAAAGGGTAACGAAACAGAATAACATAAGGAAAGGTAGAAATCCAAACTTTTGAATTGATAAATACACAGAGTAACATAAAGGAAGGTGGAATTACAAAATGATAAAAAGATACCCACAGAGAACAACATATGTGAATGGACCTTGGCTTTTAACAAAATACATACCTTCGCAAGTGGGTGGATCTTTAGACCACTTTCCAGTGGGTGCGTTACCGTTTACTACACAGACGGTATTCAGTTCATCAGAGGTGGCGGTGTAGCCGGGTTTGCAGGAATAGGTATAATCCTGGTTAAGGTTCCTTCGTCCACCAGACACTGCTATTGTATTAGTACCTGCTCCAGGCTTAGCACAAGTGATCGCTGTATTGGGTAAAGAATAATGTGGAGGGCTCATGTAGTTCAGCAGTTCAATGAAGATATACAATAGAAAATGAAATTAAACAAATATGCCTCATCAATTCTTTCCTCAAATTTATTATCTCACCAAACTAAACGAATGCCCGCGTATTACAACAGTTAGCCTTTTTGTGGATAAGTACAACTATATGTGGCTATAAAAGCAGTTAAGTCCAATCCTGCTATGCCTATTACACTTTAACTAAGGAACAACTATGAAATATTAGGCTGAATTATCATGGATCTGCCCAAACACATGAATAATGGTGCACGATGAAGACGGGTTGAAATTTTGCTACATGTGCATGTCCTTCCACGCAAAGGAATGAATCTACAAAAGAGAATTGAGACAACCTTCATTTTTTCTTTACGTCACTAAAGGATTCATTTGTGGACCATGACAAGATAGCCAAAATACACAATTTAAATTTGAAAAGAATACACATGGGGAAAACAAAAGAATCACTATGTCTTCCCCATTGTACGGACCTCCCGAATAATATAGAGTAAACTAGCGCAAGACAGAAAGTGAAAATGATAAAAGTATATCAACACAGAGTTACATAACTAAAGTTAGAAAGGGAAAATGATATGACGGTAAATATAAAGGATATATCAGGGAAAGAAAACAGAGAGGATATCAACACAAAGTAACAGAACGAGAGACAGAAAGTAAAAACGATAACAACACAGAGTAACATAGCGAAAGACAGAAAGCCCAAAGCCCTCAAAGATAGGTTTTTATAATTGGATCAATTTCACAAATGGTCCCAAGTTTTAATTAAAAAAACAAATGTTATTAGATCAAAATGTTGCACTCATTATATCGAATCACGTTTTTCTCACGAAGATTAATGCAATGTTTTCAAAATTTGGTAACATAAAACAAAAAAGTATACCCAGATGTTGTGTCCGGACAGGTTAAAACAGCAATTTGAAGAAGTTTACAGGTAATATTTCATCCGATGCATATGATTTTAATTCTGATGATATACAGTCATTTACAGGGTCTCCGATATTAAAGCCTTACTTCACTACTTATAGCTACTTGCGCCCTCTATATAGCAAACAATGCCTTATCGGTGACCGTTGGTCCCCCATGGTCTCCTTTTTCTATAGTTGATTTGATGACATAACCACCTGTCAGGGACCATGCAGGGAGGTCTAATCCCTCCTGGCCAAACTAGTGCAGATAGGCTTTATAGTCTGCTATTAGGTTAGGTGACTATTTAAAAAACTCATATGCATGTATATAATCTACTCACCTTTGCATTCTGGCATATTTTCCCAAAAACAACTATTTTTTCCAAGTTCCTCGGGACCCCCATCTGCGTCCTTGAAATTCACTCTGGATTTGCACGTGATTGGACCTGGATCACCGACTGACGCGAAACCATCATTACAGGTGACTGTAGCTTCACTGCCGATCAAGGGAGATTTACTGGTCATCTTACCGTTTTCAATGTTTTCAACAGAACATCTCCTTTCTGCCATATAAAAGAGAAAACATCAAATTGTAACTAGACGTAGTACATTGCTACATGGACATGGTTATTTCATATATGTATAAATCATGTATCAATATGCACACTGTCGCTCATACATTTTTTTTACCCCAATTTATGGAATTATTTTGATAATTTTGATAATGATTTATTCTCTAAACTTTATTTTTTTACCAAGAAATTTCACATCAAAGTTACAGATATATTTTACAGAGGAACCTGCGGCTCATAAAACATAAAACAAACCCCACGAAAATGGGATACTTATTTTGCATTTCCTCTTGATAAACTAAACGTTACCCTTTATTTACTTGTTTATAGGCAAAATGGGGTCAAAATTTGTGGAAAATGTTTTTGAAAGTCCGCGAATAGGGGGTCATTTTCGACTCCGCTAACGATCATGCGTTTAATATCGCTTGAATATGAAAGAACTGTAGTACCAAAAGTTAATCACAACATAATTAGGCCTCTTGCATATTTGGCGAGGCAACACAGCGGTGTTTATTTTTAGATGACATAAAGTGTACAACAACGTCACTTTTCTGTATCTAAATATCACAGAGCTACGTGAATACACGCAGTTGCCATTCTACTGTATTTCATTAATGGTCTTTAAACATAAGCATAACAAATTACCATATAATTATGTCTCTATTATTAAATGTAAAACAGAAATGCATAATTATAATACCAGACATCCAGAAAATTACTATGTCGAAAAATGTAAAACAGAAATGCATAATTATAATACCAGAAATCCAGAAAATTACTATGTCGAAAAATGTAAAAATACAGCATCATCTTTTTCTTTCAAATCAAAAGGACCGTCAACATGGAACTCTCGTCCTCATTATATTAAAACAATTTCGTTTCTTAATTCTTTTAAATCGAAACTTATGTTTTTTTTTTCACATACTCTACAAAATAATTAATCCATCCAAACTTTTTTTAACTTTTATAACTTTTAAACTTTTTAAACTTTTAAACTTTTTTTGCCATAATTTTTTTTCAATAAAAATTTTGGTATTTTAATAAGCTGGGAATTGCCTCGATAGAACCTTTATTTGGTTCTTTTGCAATTTCCATTTCATGTTCATTATATATTTTCCTTGATTTCTTACTCTTGTCTTTACTTCTCTTTTTAATTATTATTATTATTTAAGGAAATATGTTAATATTTGTACAATGTTTTTCAATGTACTTTTTTAAAATGGACTTGAATAAAATAAAATTGAATTGAATTGAATTAAATTCATTTACACATTTTTATCCCCGGAGGTTTAACGTGTCATATCTGAACAAGCATTTACACATTGGAAAAAACAATTCTGTGGTAAAGAGACATTGCTTGACAGTAGGACTATTACGGCGCCCTTGTTAAGCAAATTACATGATAGGAATATGGTATACATCCCCTGTGACAAATACGAATAATAGCTTACACTACACCAGGGGCGTCAATCCTTTTAAAAAATATGTTGGTGGGGGGGGGGGGGGACACAATGGTGTCAAATATGAAGTGGCGTGTTACAGGGTTGTGTCTGAGGGGGGATGGGGCCCACTCAGAAGTCGAAAGAAAATTGAATTTTCAAACTCATTTTGCGCGATTTGGTGCATGCTTTTTAGTAATATTTGACTGAAAATCATTGACAAGATTCCAATGAACTTTTTCTTTAAAAGAGAAATTTTCTATGTCACTATTACAAAGACTTGGAGACATAACCATTTGCTATGCAAGCTTTATTATTGTCATTTTTGTGTGAAACGATTCCATGGAGTATCTTGATTACAAAAGTTAGGTTTAAGATAAGTTCTTACATGTACCTGTCTTGTTATTCACTATCGCTAACATAACGTTTTGGTACTTTATTTTGGTATATTTTAAGATATTTATTTCATAATTTTCGTCTAATATTGAATGTCCATCCTTCGTGATACTGTGTAAGGCAAACAAAAGAGGCAACTTGTAAGTCATGGCTATAAGCTGTTAAAATGAAACTATATACAATATTATATTAAGTATAAATAAAATGTATGTCAGTGAGTAATAAGTGAACATCTAGATATTGATGATTATGAGAACTCTTAAAAATCTCACAATTATATACAAGGTAACATTCCATATTCCCTTTACCATACCGGTTAGTATGATAACTTTCCATTGATCATCAATGAAATGTCTACAAATTGCTCAGTCCCTCTCATATTAACGATAAGGAAAAAAACATCTTAAATTTATCTTCACTTGAAATGAAGTATGACATATCTCGTGGTTAGTGAATCCAACATTTCAGTAAGTCGAAATGTTACAACTCGGCGATAATCATGTGTTATGCTTGAAATCAGAGAGTTTTAGGTATATAATGTTTAAAGTTGGCAACAGAAATATCTTTCTTTTAATGCCACAGTGTCTGAAATAATGCCTATGAAACACAAATATCATCGATCTTGTCGAAAGGTAAAACAAAAATGAATGGAAAAAAAACACAGCAATGGTTATGAAACTTTAGACTGGTTGTCAATAAAGGTATTTTAAATCTTATTTTCCTGGCGTCGGTCTAACGCAAAATGGTTATGCAACAAAGTTAGATGGATAGAACATTAAATGGAGGCCCCATGTAGAGAAGAGTCACTACCTTTGCACGCTAAGAACCCACTGCACTATTCGTATAAGCAGTGGCATAGACAGGTTCGTACACCTGGGGGGATGACTCAGGGGCGGATCTAGCTTTTTGCTAAGGGGGGGGGTTGACCAATAATGACGATGCGGAGCATCGTCCACGAGCCGCGAAGCGGCGAGCCGATTTTTTTTTGGGTGTTTATTTGAACCCCGTAAGTGATGTTTTCCTGGCATCTATTAACACAATGGAGACCATAAAAAGCAGTACATGATAACGTCTTTTTAAATCAAGTAACAGTTAAATACACAGTTATATCCAGAGTTATCATGTGTTTGGTTAAGTTACTAGATGAGTTGAATATCTTCTCACAATATTTGCACTTGAAAGGGTTTCTCTCCAGCGTGCGTTCTTTTTTCTTCTTTTTTTATTTTTTTTCCCTTTTTTCCCTTTTTTTTTTGGTTTGTTTTTTGGGCCGCCCAAGGGGGGGGGGTTTAAACCCCCTAACCCCCCCCCCCCGTAGATCCGCGCCTGTTTAATCTTGTGGTTATCTTGTGGTTTCCAAACCACAAGATAACCACAAAATACTTGTAAGATTTTCTTTTTTTTACCGTCTGAATTGGCTTTCACCGTGTGAATGCGGCTAATAACAATAAACACAATTACAATAATGAATAGGAATATTATTATCATCATCATAATTATTATTATTATTAATGTTATAATTGTTATCATTATTATTATTACTATTATTATCATCATTATGACTTATTAAGTAAGCAAATATCATTCCCCAAAACCTGGGGGGATGATTGTACATGCCATCCCCCCACCTTGTGAGGTGGGGGGATGCATCCCCCTCATCCCCCCCCCCCCCCCGTTGTCTACGCCCCTGCGTATAAGAGTAGGGGAAAACCCCGGTGTAGTGGTCCACCTGCACACAACCCCAGTACAAGTTAGCGACATGCGGAATACCGCCCTGCTGACTCCAAATTTAGAAGATTCAGAAGATTCATGATTATACCAACCGTATATAATTCTCTGCCCTTTCTACTTCTCATGCATCTGGTATATTTTGTAATGGTTCTAAATCAGAATTTATTGGCCCGAATTTACAAAGGAGGTTTGAATGGGGGTATTGGAGAAGTTTACAATCAGTTTGAATATGTCAATTTAACACTGAGCAATATACATTTCAAATCGAATTAATGTTAATCAATTAAAAATAACACTATCCACAATAGTAAGAAAATAATATAATAATAGTAATAATAATAATAACTAGAATTTAAATCGTCACGAGGACGATTAAGGTGGTCTGAAATATGAGCATGATCCCGGCATCTAATCGAGAAATAAATGTCACATTTGTGATAGCTTATTGTCTCAGCTACAACATACTCGATGCTCAGCGAAAACGAAGCTCAGACGACGGAGATATTGCTCGTGAAAGACGGAAATGTAGAATCCAGTTTTCAGAAAAAGTCATGTCCCATAGACAATACACGCAAAATGTGAAAAATTGACATGCCTCCTTTAATCGCAAAAAAAAGCCATGATGTTTTCATCAAAATGAAAATTCGTGGATACTGCATCTGTAGAGAATTGTCTTAGCTAAAACATATCAAAATTTGGATGAAAATCGATCAATATTTACAGAGATACAATCAATTTTCCGTAAATATGCTGACGTCATAATATGCAAATTGAAATTTTGAATTCGGAGGCCATTATGATGACGTCATGAGTTAATTGAGGGTCAAATGAGACATGAAATCATATTTCCGACTCATACTTTATCACGATATGAAATTTTTTTGGGGGTCATCTTGCATCCTAAAGAGCTACAATGGATTTTGTATAGGCATGTTTTTGCCCATATATGCTATGTATTGCACGATCTCGCGCGTACGGACATGTATTTTAAACGGACGCTAATTCCGTCAATAATGGTCATGAAAAGATAAACATGGTATCAAATTGTTCGGAAAAAGATAAGGAATATCCTGTCAAAAATTCGGGTTAGGGAATTTTTTTTCGTTTGGCCGCTACGAACGAAAACGCGCAAAAATGCGTGTTTTGCGCGATTTTTATGAAATGCTTAAAATGCCCTGAAACGTGTGCAAACAAAATTTGGGACGAATTTGAGCATTTTAAAATTTTGATGCGCGCGTACGCGCGCGTCGAGGTGCGCGCGCAGAATTTGTTGACATTTTTCGTTGACCTTTGACCTGAAGTTGATGTATACCAAATATGGTTGATTTTTGACGACTAGTTATCAAGATATGATAATGACCTGATTTTTACAAAATGGCGCCTGTATGACGTCACGATGACCCCATGACCTTGAAAAAGGTTTCGGGAACTTGATATTATAGGGCCTAATGACTAACAGAAATTTAAAGGAAATTGACCGAGTCGATTTCGAGTAAACGTATACACAAAAAAGTGTACGGAAAAAATTTAAAAAAATCGAGTTTTTGTACAATTCCAATTAAATTACTAGAATTTAAATCGTCACGAGGACGATTAAGGTGGTCTGAAATATGAGCATGATCCCGGCATCTAATCGAGAAATAAATGTCACATTTGTGATAGCTTATTGTCTCAGCTACAACATACTCGATGCTCAGCGAAAACGAAGCTAAGACGACGGAGATATTGCTCGTGAAAGACGGAAATGTAGAATCCAGTTTTCAGAAAAAGTCATGTCCCATAGAGAATACACGCAAAATGTGAACAATTGACATGCCTCCTTTAATCGCAAAAAAAAGCCATAATGTTTTCATCAAAATGAAAATTCGTGGATACTGCATCTGTAGAAAATTGTCTTAGCTAAAACATATTAAAATTTGGATGAAAATCGATCAATATTTACAGAGATACAATCAATTTTCCAAAAATATGATAACGTCATAATATGCAAATTGAAATTTTGAATTCGGAGGCCATTATGATGACGTCATTAGTTAATTGAGGGTCAAATGAGACATGAAATCATATTTCCGACTCATACTTTATCAAGATATGAAGAAAAAAATTGGGGTCATCTTGCATCCTAAAGAGCTACAATGGATTTTGTATAGGCATGTTTTTGCCCATATATGCTATGTATTACAAGAGTTCGCACGCACGGACATTTACCTTGAACGGAGGCCATCATAAATACGTCATGAGTTAATTGAGTGTTCGAACGGAATTTACCTTGAACGGACGCTCATTTCGCTATTAATGGTCATAAAGAGATAAACATGGAATCAAATTGTTCGGAATAAAATGGGCAATACTATGATAGACAAAAAAGGGAGATTCTAGGTTGCGAACGACCATTACGAACACAAACGTGCGCGTAAACGGAAAATGGAATTCTCAAATCCCACTTTGTAATTGAAATATGAGCATGATCCCGGCATCTGATCGAAAAATAAAGGGCACACTTGTGATAGCTTATTGTCTCAGCTACAACATACTCAAAGCTCAGCGTAAACAAAGATAAAACGACGGAGATTTTGCTCGCAAAAGACGAGAATGTAGAATCCAGTTTTGAGAAAAAGTCATGTCCCATAGAGAATACACGCAAAATGTAAAAAATTGACATGCCTCCTTTAATCGCAAAAATACGCCATGATACCATTGTCGAAATGAAATATCGTGGCGACTGCATTTGTAGACAATATTCTCAGGTAGAACATGTCAAAATTTGAAAAAAAATTGATCAATATTTACAGAGATACAATCAATTTTCTAAAAATCTGGTGACGTCATAATATGCAAATTGAAATTTTGAGTTCGGAGGCCATTATGATGACGTCATGAGTTTATTGAGGGTCAAATGAGATATAAAATCATATCTCCGATTCATATTCTATCCAAATATGAGAACAATTTGGGGGTTCTGTTGACTTCCTAAAGAGCTATAATGGATTTTGTATAGGCATGTTTTTGCCCATATATGCTATGTATTACAAGATCTCGCGCGTACGGACGTGTATTTTAAACGGACGCTAATTCCGTCAATAATGGTCATGAAAAGATAAACATGGTATCAAATTGTTCGGAAAAAGTTAAGCAATATCCTGTCAAAAGTTCGGGTTAGGGAATTATTTTTCGTTTGGCCGCTACGAACGAAAAATCGCAAAAATGCGTGTTTTGCGCGATTTTTATGAAATGCTTAAAATACCCTGAAACGTGTGCAAACAAAATTTGGGACGAATTGGAGCATTTAAAAATTTTGATGCGCGCGTATGCGCGCGTCGAGGTGCGCGCGCGGAATTTTTTGACAATTTTCGTTGACCTTTGACCTGAAGTTGATGTATACTAAATATGGTTGATTTTTGATGACTCGTTATCGAGATATGATAATGACCTGATTTTTACAAAATGGCGCCTGTATGACGTCACGATAACCCCATGAACTTGAAAAAGGTTTCGGGAACTTGATATTATAGGGCCTAATGACTAACAGAAATTTAAAGGAAATTGACCGAGTCGATTTCGAGTAAACGTATACACAAAAAAGTGTACGGAAGAAATTAAAACAAATCGAGTTTTTGTACAATTCCAATTAAATTACTAGAATTTAAATCGTCACGAGGACGATTAAGGTGGTCCGTCTTCAAGTCTTATAGATTATAATATTTACTATATTGAGAAAGGGAGAAGTTATATAGACATGTAAACAATGATGATCATGATGATGATCATGATGATGATGATCTTGATAGTAATGGTGATGACGATGATGATGATGATGATGATGTTGATGATTATCATCAACAGACCATGATGACATCAGACTGAAAAAAATGAGAGAACATTAAATGTTAAATTTTAGATAGTATATAGTCTCAGCTACAACATACTCAAAAATCAACAAAAATCAAGCCGAAATAACGGCGATATTGCTCGCAAAAGACAAGAATGTAGAATCCAGATTTGAGAAAAAGTCATCTCCCATAAGGATTACATGCACAAAATATTGGATCAAGTGATATTAGGGTAATAATAAAGTAAATATAGTTGTTTATTACATTATTAATGATTCTACGTGTTTTAATGAGCAAAGGAGATGGTACAGTGAAAGGTCAAAAAGAAAAAAAAGTGAAGAAAACAAATTGTTGGAGACGCCCGGACTCGAACCAGGGACCTCGAGGTCCGAAGTCAAGTGCGTTACCGATATACCAAAACATTTCCTATAGAGATTACACGTAAACGGAAAATGGAATTCTCAAATCCCACTTTGGAAGTAAAATATGAGCATGATCCCGGCATCTGATCGAAAAATAAAGGGCACACTTGTGATAGCTTATTGTCTCAGCTACAACATACTCAAAGCTCAGCGTAAACAAAGATAAAACGACGGAGATTTTGCTCGCAAAAGACGAGAATGTAGAATCCAGTTTTGAGAAAAAGTCATGTCCCATAGAGAATACACGCAAAATGTAAAAAATTGACATGCCTCCTTTAATCGCAAAAATACGCCATGATACCATTGTCGAAATGAAATATCGTGGCGACTGCATTTGTAGACAATATTCTCAGGTAGAACATGTCAAAATTTGAAAAAAAATTGATCAATATTTACAGAGATACAATCAATTTTCTAAAAATCTGGTGACGTCATAATATGCAAATTGAAATTTTGAGTTCGGAGGCCATTATGATGACGTCATGAGTTTATTGAGGGTCAAATGAGATATAAAATCATATCTCCGATTCATATTCTATCCAAATATGAGAACAATTTGGGGGTTCTGTTGACTTCCTAAAGAGCTATAATGGATTTTGTATAGGCATGTTTTTGCCCATATATGCTATGTATTACAAGATCTCGCGCGTACGGACGTGTATTTTAAACGGACGCTAATTCCGTCAATAATGGTCATGAAAAGATAAACATGGTATCAAATTGTTCGGAAAAAGTTAAGCAATATCCTGTCAAAAGTTCGGGTTAGGGAATTATTTTTCGTTTGGCCGCTACGAACGAAAAATCGCAAAAATGCGTGTTTTGCGCGATTTTTATGAAATGCTTAAAATACCCTGAAACGTGTGCAAACAAAATTTGGGACGAATTGGAGCATTTAAAAATTTTGATGCGCGCGTATGCGCGCGTCGAGGTGCGCGCGCGGAATTTTTTGACAATTTTCGTTGACCTTTGACCTGAAGTTGATGTATACTAAATATGGTTGATTTTTGATGACTCGTTATCGAGATATGATAATGACCTGATTTTTACAAAATGGCGCCTGTATGACGTCACGATAACCCCATGAACTTGAAAAAGGTTTCGGGAACTTGATATTATAGGGCCTAATGACTAACAGAAATTTAAAGGAAATTGACCGAGTCGATTTCGAGTAAACGTATACACAAAAAAGTGTACGGAAGAAATTAAAACAAATCGAGTTTTTGTACAATTCCAATTAAATTACTAGAATTTAAATCGTCACGAGGACGATTAAGGTGGTCCGTCTTCAAGTCTTATAGATTATAATATTTACTATATTGAGAAAGGGAGAAGTTATATAGACATGTAAACAATGATGATCATGATGATGATCATGATGATGATGATCTTGATAGTAATGGTGATGACGATGATGATGATGATGATGATGTTGATGATTATCATCAACAGACCATGATGACATCAGACTGAAAAAAATGAGAGAACATTAAATGTTAAATTTTAGATAGTATATAGTCTCAGCTACAACATACTCAAAAATCAACAAAAATCAAGCCGAAATAACGGCGATATTGCTCGCAAAAGACAAGAATGTAGAATCCAGATTTGAGAAAAAGTCATCTCCCATAAGGATTACATGCACAAAATATTGGATCAAGTGATATTAGGGTAATAATAAAGTAAATATAGTTGTTTATTACATTATTAATGATTCTACGTGTTTTAATGAGCAAAGGAGATGGTACAGTGAAAGGTCAAAAAGAAAAAAAAGTGAAGAAAACAAATTGTTGGAGACGCCCGGACTCGAACCAGGGACCTCGAGGTCCGAAGTCAAGTGCGTTACCGATATACCAAAACATTTCCTATAGAGATTACACGTAAACGGAAAATGGAATTCTCAAATCCCACTTTGGAAGTAAAATATGAGCATGATCCCGGCATCTGATCGAAAAATAAAGGGCACACTTGTGATAGCTTATTGTCTCAGCTACAACATACTCAAAGCTCAGCGTAAACAAAGATAAAACGACGGAGATTTTGCTCGCAAAAGACGAGAATGTAGAATCCAGTTTTGAGAAAAAGTCATGTCCCATAGAGAATACACGCAAAATGTAAAAAATTGACATGCCTCCTTTAATCGCAAAAATACGCCATGATACCATTGTCGAAATGAAATATCGTGGCGACTGCATTTGTAGACAATATTCTCAGGTAGAACATGTCAAAATTTGAAAAAAAATTGATCAATATTTACAGAGATACAATCAATTTTCTAAAAATCTGGTGACGTCATAATATGCAAATTGAAATTTTGAGTTCGGAGGCCATTATGATGACGTCATGAGTTTATTGAGGGTCAAATGAGATATAAAATCATATCTCCGATTCATATTCTATCCAAATATGAGAACAATTTAGGGGTTCTGTTGACTTCCTAAAGAGCTATAATGGATTTTGTATAGGCATGTTTTTGCCCATATATGCTATGTATTACAAGATCTCGCGCGTACGGACGTGTATTTTAAACGGACGCTAATTCCGTCAATAATGGTCATGAAAAGATAAACATGGTATCAAATTGTTCGGAAAAAGTTAAGCAATATCCTGTCAAAAGTTCGGGTTAGGGAATTATTTTTCGTTTGGCCGCTACGAACGAAAAATCGCAAAAATGCGTGTTTTGCGCGATTTTTATGAAATGCTTAAAATACCCTGAAACGTGTGCAAACAAAATTTGGGACGAATTGGAGCATTTAAAAATTTTGATGCGCGCGTATGCGCGCGTCGAGGTGCGCGCGCGGAATTTTTTGACAATTTTCGTTGACCTTTGACCTGAAGTTGATGTATACTAAATATGGTTGATTTTTGATGACTCGTTATCGAGATATGATAATGACCTGATTTTTACAAAATGGCGCCTGTATGACGTCACGATAACCCCATGAACTTGAAAAAGGTTTCGGGAACTTGATATTATAGGGCCTAATGACTAACAGAAATTTAAAGGAAATTGACCGAGTCGATTTCGAGTAAACGTATACACAAAAAAGTGTACGGAAGAAATTAAAACAAATCGAGTTTTTGTACAATTCCAATTAAATTACTAGAATTTAAATCGTCACGAGGACGATTAAGGTGGTCCGTCTTCAAGTCTTATAGATTATAATATTTACTATATTGAGAAAGGGAGAAGTTATATAGACATGTAAACAATGATGATCATGATGATGATCATGATGATGATGATCTTGATAGTAATGGTGATGACGATGATGATGATGATGATGATGTTGATGATTATCATCAACAGACCATGATGACATCAGACTGAAAAAAATGAGAGAACATTAAATGTTAAATTTTAGATAGTATATAGTCTCAGCTACAACATACTCAAAAATCAACAAAAATCAAGCCGAAATAACGGCGATATTGCTCGCAAAAGACAAGAATGTAGAATCCAGATTTGAGAAAAAGTCATCTCCCATAAGGATTACATGCACAAAATATTGGATCAAGTGATATTAGGGTAATAATAAAGTAAATATAGTTGTTTATTACATTATTAGTGATTCTACGTGTTTTAATGAGCAAAGGAGATGGTACAGTGAAAGGTCAAAAAGAAAAAAAAGTGAAGAAAACAAATTGTTGGAGACGCCCGGACTCGAACCAGGGACCTCGAGGTCCGAAGTCAAGTGCGTTACCGATATACCAAAACATTTCCTATAGAGATTACACGTAAACGGAAAATGGAATTCTCAAGTCCCACTTTGGAAGTAAAATATGAGCATGATCCCGGCATCTGAATGAAAAATAAAGGGCACACTTATGATAGCTTATGGTCTCAGCTACAACATACTCAAAGCTCAGCGTAAACAAAGATAAAACGACGGAGATATTGCTCGCGAAAGACGAGAATGTAGAATCCAGTTTTGAGAAAAAGTCATGTCCCATAGAGAATACACGCAAAATGTGAAAAATTGACATGCCTCCTTTAATCGCAAAAATACGCCATGATACCATTGTCAAAATGAAATATCGTGGTAAATGCATTTGTAGAGAATATTATCAGGTAGTACATATCAAAATTTGAAAGAAAATTAATCAATATTTACAGAGATACAATCAATTTTTTAAAAATCTGCTGACGTCATAATATGCAAATTGAAATTTTGAGTTTGGAGGCCATTATGATGACGTCATGAGTTAATTGAGGGTCAAATGAGACATGAAATCATATCTCCAACTCATAATCTATATAAATATGAAAGAAATTGGGGGGTATCTATCCATTCTGAAGAGTTAAAATGAATTTTGTATAGGCATGTTTTTGCCCATGTATTGTGGATACAGATAGCGCAGGTCGGCGCGCGCGTTCAACTTTGACAGCCGCTAATTGCGTTATTACTGGTCGGAAAAAGGTAAACAAGGTATCAAAATGCTTGGAAAAATGTAATAAATATGATAACAGAAAAAAATTGGCGATTCTATGTTGCAAAATGCCAGGACGCGCGGATACGCGCGGAAACGCGCGCGCATAATTACGCGCGCGCAAATTTTAAAAATGCTTAAAATGGCCTGAAACGTATGCAAAATTAATTTTAAACGAATCGGAGCATTATAAAATTTTGATGTGCGCGTACGTGCGCGTCGAGGTGCGCGCGCGGAATTTGTTAACATTTTTAGTTGACCTTTGACCTGAAGTTGATGTATAATAAATATGGTTTACTTTTGATGACTCGTTATCGAGATATGATAATGACCTGATTTTTACAAAATGGCGCCTGGATGACGTCACGATGACCCCATGAACTTGAAAAAGGTTTCGGGAACTTGATATTATAGGGCCTAATGACTATCACAAATTTCAAGGAAATTGACCAAGGCGATTTAGAGTAAACGTATACACAAAAAAAGTGTACGGAATAAATAAAAATAAATAAAGAAAGAAAGAATAAAGAAAGAAAATTCTAACGAAATCAATAGGTGATCTGTCATCGACAGACCACCTAATAATTAAAAAAATAAAATAATAATAATAATAACAACAATAATTAATGACAAAGTTGATGGAAGCAATTGAAGAAAAAAAGGAAAGTTCTTGGCACCTGTCCAGTACGGATATCTGAATTTATAGAATTGCTGAAAATATCCTTGATATCAATTTAATAATTTGATGAAACACAAAAAAGCGAAACATAAAGTTTAATAATATTGAACTCATAACATGCTTTGTGCACATAATTAAATTAATGAGAACAAATCATTATTTGTAAACAGCATTTTTCTAATTTTAAACGTGTTTGTACATTATTGGAGTTAAAAAGCTGATCCATTTTCAGTTTTTTCGGTCTTTCAATACATTTGTTTATCGATGAAAAACTGTCTGAACGAATGGCAGGACATACAAACAAGTAATGAAACTCATCCCCAAGTGACTACAAATTACACAGCGTACATAACTTCATTTTGTCCTGGGAGTATTTGAATATCTACCAGCTACAATCGGCAGGTAATGATTGCCACAGCGAAAACGATTTAATATTGTCCGATCTCTTTTAATGAGATCGATGAAGTATCGTTCTAAACATAAAGAATGTTTGAAGATTCGCATTATCTTACAAACAAGCAGACCAATACTGGGCACGGGAATCGTTCAATCGCCCTTCCAATTGGTTTAACCCAATCACAACTAATATTTTCACAAATTTCCCATGAATTAGACCTCCCCATATTTTCCAGAGTCAGCTTGATTTTTTGTTAACCAAGGTACCTGATAAATATTGTGCTCAAAGAGTAATTTTAAGATAATATACACCTTACCAGACAATTAATTTTGTCCACTATATACAATCCTACACCAGAAGCTTATCATTCTGCTTTTGATATATTTCTAAAGTTTAAGCCTCCCCAATTCACCAAGTACCATACAATTTGCCGTTGTTCTGCTCACATAAATGAATTGCTTACAACATTTCATGTGGAAATTTCAAGATAATGCAGCACTTCAAATCTCCATATCTCACTTCCATAGAGCAGAATGGCAACACAAGTTGATCAAGTAATTCCAGGAGGTTATAAATAGGTATGTGCAGTTGGTAAGGTTGAGATAACAGACTATACATTGCTCGTCTAGCTTGATTGAGTTGCTTAATTTGTTTTTATAGTTACATGTAATAAAGTACTTCCAAGATAGACGTATTCACTAACTACTTCTACAATATCATAAACAAATTTAAATATAGTAATATAGGAACATATTTCTTCAATTTCGCTGTACGGCCATATTCTTGAACTGATTGATAGCAATGATAAATATATCAATTTAAAATAGCCATATACTTTCATTAATTGAATTTTCTCCATTAATGTTAAATCACCATGCTTCCACCACGTATTTTTTTTTTTTTTTTGTATCTTGCTCAATATTTCTTTATAATTCATTTTTTCATTGATATCTTCGTGTATTGAAAAATAAATCCTTTTATTTTAACAAACGGAAATGTATGAGTGGATAATTGTGGACCTACGGGTAAAATGAATGTCTTGCCCTTGTTTAACTTTAATCCTGAAATGCTTTAAAACATTCAATAATTTGTTTAATTTCCTTAAATGAATTCGAATCTTTAATGAAAAGCGTTATATCGTATGCGTACAGAACTTGGGTTATTTCTGTATTTCCAAAACTGATTCCTTTTATCTGATGACTATTATTTATCATATATGAGCTAAAATTTCAATGCACAAAACAAATAAATAAGGAGAGAGGGAATCTCTCTGCCTTATTCCTCTTTCAACCTTGACATAACCTGTTGATGTGTATCCATTTATAACACAATTTTCTGCTTTAGTAGAGGGGTGCGTTCACGCGATTTTTCGAAGCTAGAATCACAAACATGAATCACAAATCAAAACGCCGTTACAAAAACAAGGTCACTGCGGAAAAGCGTTCAAGCGATTTTCCATTAACGCTGATTCTAGCTCATTTCGAGCCCAGCCACTGCGCATCACACTGCGCAGTTTGACCCAGCAAGTATAGGTCAACTTCGGCGCGAGCTTTCTGGAATTGTTTACGGCCGACTGTCGACTGCTGTTTTGTGCATAGATCGCAATAATAAAACAAAGAATGAGAAGGTGATAGAAGGAAGAAACAAATAATAACATAAGAAAAGACAGGAAGAGAAAGTCGATAGAATGGTTAAAACAAAAAATAACGAAAGAGAAAGTGAATGTGATATAAGGCAGGACAGACAGAGAAAGTGATAGAAGGAAGAAACAAGGAATAACACAAGAAAAGACAGAAAGAGAAAGTCGATAGAATGATTAACACAAAGAATAACATAAGAGAAAGTGATAGAAGGAAGAAACAAAGAATAACATAAGGAAAGACAGAAAGAGGAAGTGATAGAATGATTAAAACAAAGAATTACATAAGAAAATGGGATAGAAGCAAACAACAAAGAATAACATAAGAATAGAAGGAAGAAACAAAGGATAACATAAGGAAAGACAGAAAGAGAAAATGATAGAATGATTAAAACAAAGAATAAATAAGAGAAAGTGATAGAATTATAAAAACAAAGAATAACATAAGAGAAGGTGATAGAAGGAAGAAACAAAGAATAATATAAGGAAAGACAGAAAGAGAAAGTGATAGAATGATTAAAACAAAGAATTACATAAGAAAATGGGATAGAAGCAAACAACAAAGAATAACATAAGAATAGAAGGAATAAACAAAGAATAACATAAGAGAAAGTGATAGAATTATAAAAACAAAGAATAACAAAAGAAAATGTGATAGAAGCAAAAAACAAAGAATAACATAAGAATAGAAGGAAGAAACAAAGAATAACATGAGGAAAGACAGAAAGAGAAAATGATAGAATGATTAAAACAAAGAATAACATAAGAGAAAGTGATATATTTATAAAAACAAAGAATAACATAAGAAAAGGTGATAGAAGGAAAAAACAAAGAATAATATAAGAATAGAAGGAAGAAACAAAGAGAAAACTAGACATATAATACTTGTTTGGAACAAGTATAGGTGGGCTGGTCAACTAACATTTGAGACAAAATAGAGCAAAAATAAGCGACATACTGCTTACAAATTCTTAAAAGACAATATCATGTACATTCATAACGTGAACTAAATTCACCTTCTATAGGCATAACACGCAAATTATGAAGTTTTTGACATGAGGCCTTTAATCAAAATTTTCACTATGATGACGTCATCAAAATGAAAAATGGTTATTACTGCGCTTGTAGAGAATTGTCTTAGCTACAACATATCGAAATTTTGAAGAAAATTGATCAATATTTACAGAGATACAATCAATTTTACATAAATATGCTGACGTCATAATATGGAAATTCGTATTTTGAGTTCCAAGGCCATTGTGATGATGTCACGATACACTTAATGGCCAAATGAGACATGGAATCATATTTCCGACTCATACTCTATCTTAATATGAAAACAAATTGAGGATCCCGGTGCATTCCAAAGAGCTATAACGGATTTTGTATAGGCATGTTTTTGCCCATATATGCTATGTA
Source organism: Strongylocentrotus droebachiensis (assembly GCA_035222895.1). Lineage (NCBI taxonomy): Eukaryota > Metazoa > Echinodermata > Echinoidea > Camarodonta > Strongylocentrotidae > Strongylocentrotus > Strongylocentrotus droebachiensis. Next base: position 495,972 of record JAVYIG010000143.1, read on the forward strand.
TTAAAAGACCTCGCGCGCACTGACATTTATCTTGAATTTACGCTCATCTTGTTAATAATGGTCATAAAGAGATAAACATGGAATCAAATTCCTTGAAAAAATATGAGAAATAACATGAAAGAAAAAAAATGGCGATTCTATGTCTTGTAATGGTGTTACGCGCGAAAACGCGCGCGCATGCTCGTACGCGCGATTTTTTATAAAATGCTTAAAATGACCTGAAACGTATGCAAAAAATATTTGAGACGATTTTGAGCATTTAAAAATTTTGCGCGCGCATTGACGCGCGGACGTACGCGCACGCGCGCGTTTTTTGACCTGAAATTGACTGGACTGATATTGACCTTGAACATAATAAATATGAATGAGAAATACCTTTTGGTTATGAAGATATGATCATGAGTTTTTTTTCAGAAAATTTCACAAAATGGCGCCTAGATGACGTCATCAGTCAAGGTCAAGGTTGAAAACATTATTGTCATTTCTCTATATGCCTATACATATGTGTGCCAAATTTCAAGTGATTTGATTTTGACTATTTCAAGTTATCTTGCTAACAAAAAAGTGGCGAGAATTAAGAAAAATAAATAAATAATAAATAATAAATAATAAAGGCAATTTTAACAAAAATATAAGGTGGTCTGTATTAGATACAGCCCACCTGATTATAGAAGGAAAACAAGGAATAACATAACGGAACAGGCCACGATAAAGAGCATGGTATAGTGAACGCAAATTGCATGAAAAGCAGGCGCGCGGTTTTTGCCCAAACCGGAACAGGCCACGAGAATGACGCCATAGAATCATGATTGAGAATTCCGTTCGTTCAATCGAATTTTAGCGACCATGATTCTGCAGAATCATTATACAAAACGCATCTTTTCAGCGTTTCATGTTTGTGTTTTTAAACACGTTTATTTTTACGACCGACGATAAAATTGCTTGAACGGAACGTGTCTTAAACTAAACGTCTTTAAATATCGTGATTCTAGGGTTAAAAAGTGTCGATTAAACGCACCCTAAGAAATATTAACCCATTTACAAAACCTTGGTCCAAAATTAAATGATTGTAAAACCTTATGTAAAAATAAATGTTAAATAAAATCAAATGGCTACCAAAAAAGCGTGTTCTCTGTAAAAGAAGTTTGACATGACGTCTATTATTCGTATCGCTTCTTCAATGTTCCTAACCTTAACACATCCCAACTGATCTAAACCAACAATTCCAGGTAAAACTTATTGTATTCTCTTTGAAAGTATCTTAGATAGAATTTTATAATCTACATTTAGCAACGAAATCGGTCTGTAATTCTAATAAGCTCCAGATCTTTGCCATCTTTTTGTATCAATGTAATAACTGCTTACCTTTGAGAGGCTGATAATTCCCCTTTAAGAGCTTCATTAAAAGAACTAGAACTCCAATTACTGGCCCAAATTTCTGATAAAATCCTACACATTTCCTGGAGATTTGTTAAGTTCTATATCTTTTAGTATTTCTATGGCACATTCCCTTTCTACGATCGTTTCATAACTTTCGTTCAGACAGAAAATTGTCTGTCGATAAATATTTAATTGAAAGACCAAATACACTGAAAATAATTCAGCTTTTTAACTCCACTAATATACAAACACGTTTAGACTTAGTAAAATGCTGTTGGCAAATGATACTTTGTTCTCATTAATTGAATTATGTGCACAAAACATGTTATGAGTTCAATATCAACTTTATGTTTCTCTTTTTTGCCTTATATCAAATTATTAAATTGATATCAAGAATTTTTTCAGTAATTCTATAAATTCAGATATCAATTTACTGGTACCAGTAACTTTTTGTCATTATTTATTGTTATATTGTTAATATCATTATCGTTTTGTTTTTTTAATTATTAGTAGTATTACTATTATTATAATTAGAAATAATATTGTTATTACAATTATTATCACTATTACCATTATCATCATAATTTTTTCCACTATTGTCGATAGTGTTATTTTTATTGATTAAAGGGAAAGTTGAGTTCTTGTTTCAGACCGCAAATACCTTCAAAGTGCATGGTTATTGCTCTTGTTCTTATTTATGACATTCCTAGTGCTCTTTAAGGGACTAAAATTGCTAGGACGGTAATTTTAGACCCCCAAATTTGTGAAATTGAGCCAATACGATCATACCATTTCAGCTCCACTTAAAAAAAAAACCGTGACCGTTAATTATTCAGTTAGTTAATAATCATAATAATTGGGCCGGCTGGCTGTGCGTATTATAACCAACATGAAAAAGTCAACAAAAAGCCAACATCGGCATTGGCTGGAAGAAAATGTATAAGGCTCTATCTCGTTTTTTCAACTGCTGGTTCAAATTATCAAATATGTGTGGGGCACCCCACGTATTAGAAATCTTTATATCTATGGATATTTCAGCCGTCTCTGAACCGATTTTGATCAAACAAAGATGATTTTGTCATTTAATTTGTATGTTCTTTCAAATTTAACCCTCAGTTTTTCATTATCTCAAAAAATTATTTTGTGTAGCGCCCTCTGCAACAAAACTCAACTATTAATTCGATTTGAATTTTAAATTGACAAATTCAAACTGATTGTAAACTTCCCCAATACCCCAAATGTGGGTGACATGAAAATAAATTGTCATTGTCATTGCTCTAATCTCAAACCTGGCCATGGGTTATGTAAATGTTAATTAGGCCTATTGGGCCAAACACAAAAAGTGGAATGTTGTCTCGAAAGGGTTTACTCACCAACGACGGTCAGGAGATACTCGTAGGGGCAGCATGCACCGCCCTCACCACAGGCTTCGCATTTAATATCGCATTCGCCGGGCGTGACCTTCAGTTTTTTTCCTTCAGTGTAGGCACCACAGTTGAGCGATATGACCTTTCCAGTGGTTTCCGTCCATTTGGTTAGCTGGACCTCTTTGAATGGATCGTCGGTAATTAAGTAGTAAACTTCGTTCTCATGGGTAATGACGGGACACTCCGCTGCGTAAAATAAGAAGTGAAATATGGTTACTTTTTGGCGGACCCTTTGTATTTTTTTGTTTTGTTTTAGTAAGATCTCGAAGTCAGTGTCTTTCTTCCAGAGCTAGGGGTCATGGTTTAGTGGATACGTCAGGGACTGTGGATCACACGTTTGGTTCGCGGTTCGAGTCTAGTCTGCAGGCACAAACCCTGGTGAGTCGTAAAAGTAAGTCTGCACTATAAGACTACCATAGGCCATGTACTGTAGCCGCTCACCATTGTTGTTGTTGTTGTTTTAGTTTTAAGGGCGTGTGTCATTCAATTATGAATATTTATAATTGGGGGGGGGGGGGTGTCCCCCTGTCCATCCCATACTTGACGCCCATGCATTACACAAGTGTTACATCTTATTTTGATTGGGGTGTATTCACCATGTGCAGAGTCGGCATTGAAACTGTAGTGAATCAACCTTAGAAGAACTTTACATTTGTAAATACTATTGTCTTGTCTTGTATTAATTGAAGTCTGGCCCTTTATTCAATTGTCACCCATTTCTATAGTGACACCTGTAACATTATTAGGGTGCCACATGTACTTTCTATTTGCATTATCTCTATGATTTTGACTCAGACTACTAAAGGGTTGTTCAAGAGAGTGAATTTCAATTTGGGTTTTTTTCATTACTTAAACCGTTTACTGAATTAATGATTTTCCAATATGCCCGTGGCTGATTGCTTTTAAGATTTCTTAATTTACCGTGGATTTTTATATCAAAGTTGTTTTGAGTTGAACGAATAGCTTTTTTTAAATACATTTTCTTATATTTGGTATATTCCTTTGAAATACTACCAAATTTTTCAATCTTCCTAAGACTTTTTAGATGAAATACTGAGCCCTTAACCGAGCGCAATTTGCATCAAACCATTGTTTTCCATTTCGACCAGATTTACAAGGCTTCCACTTACACGGTTTATGATTTCCATGGGTTTTTACCATTCCGCTTTTGGGGCCGCCGCAAGGTAAATATTGTTTAATAAACAAACTACGTAATATCGATTGATTCCTGATCAACCTGAATGTCGTGACCCTCCAGACGATCAACAAGACTTTGATCGATGTTATCAATAAAATCTTTAGAAGAATTTACACGCCTTTTAATTTTCGTTGTTGATCTCGAATTTTCTTATACCTTTTTTCACTTTTACGTTTTTCATACCTGCTTTCGATATTTCATCTTAATACAATTGGATTATGTTTATCAGACATAAAGGGGATCATATACATCAAACGCACAATATTATTATTGAGAACATGAAATCATTCGAGCGATGCGGCACAATAATCAAATTGTATTTGTGTTAGCACATGTAAAATCCCCTTGTTTATCCACGCCTACTCGACCATTTGCAATGATCAGTTTAAAATGTCTACAATTTTTTTTAAATATCTTGCCGTGGTTATTAATTATAGGATCGCTGTTACATCTTCTCAAAACTCATGTTAGAAGTCTGAAAATCCACAGTATCGATATAATCGTTATCAGAATCATTCGCGCAATCCTCATTTTCAGAATAACCAGAGATTTTATTTTCAATACCTGTTCTTGCATTAAAATCTCCTAAAATTCTAAATAGCATATTATGTGAACTTTTTAACATGAGAAAATAAGAACAATGTCATCAAACATAGACTCGTTGAAATATTTAGAATTTTCAGGGTAAATGTAAATAGCACCAAGTATAAAGGCAAATCCAAATGCCTTTTCGCTGATCTTTAACCAAAATACTGGTTCGGATTTAACCTGTTTAATAATTGACACAAAATTGAACATTTCTTTTCGTAGTAGAACACCAAGTCCATGAACGCCACCTAATTAGAAGTTGCTTTGACTTGGTTTGTCTTTAAACAGGTATTTGAAGCCATCTGGTAAAATAGATTCATGAATATTTTCAGCTTTAGTTTCATTTAAACTTACAATATTATCATTAATGTACTGTTCTAATATTCTATCATTTGATTTTATTCTTAAAGGTAATGCAAAGTTTTGGCCAATTTCGAAATTGGATTGATAGTAATTCTTTACAATTTAGATATATTTGGATGCCCCTGTAGGTGTGTTATAAGCACTTGAATATTTAGCCCCTTAAACACTTCTACTTTCGAGAAATTGAATAATCAAAAAAATTAACGGTGCTCCCGGTAAATTTATAATATTTCCAATAGCGCCTAAGGCCATTCCATGGTACATGCGACCATGAAAATATCAGAATATGCAGTTCTGATATATAATTTCCAAACGGGAATAGCAAATTGGTCGATCGTAGTCAAGAAACATTGTTTTAGAGCTAAAGTAATATCAGTCTTGAGAGGGCGCTATACAGCATAAAGAGTTTATTATCTACAATTTCATCACTTTAGGCTCAACTTAAACCGCAACATTGATCATTGAGTATTTTAAAATCGCTTATGCTTCCAAATTTATGACCCCATACAAAAACTTTATAATACCTTTAATCCGCAATATAAGATGCGCTCAAGGTAAGGAACGCTTAATTTGGCACCTTTGTAGAAAAAAGATCAAGCTGACTCTGGACAATAAGGGGGTGTCTAATGGGAAATTTGTGAAAATACTAGTTGTAATTAATTGGTCAAAAATTCTTTATTTTTTTTATTTTTTTTTCATATGGTTTTATGTTTAGAAAGATACTTAATCGATCTCATGAAAAAAGATCGGACAATTTTAAGTCGTTTTCGCTGTGGCAATCATTTTACCTGCCGATTGTAGCTGGTTGATATTCAAATACTCCCATGAAAATGAGGTTATGAACGCTTTGCAATTTGCAATCACTTTGGGACGAGTTTCATTACTTGTTTGAATGCCCTGCGCAGGCGCGGATCCAGGATTTCTTGGGGGAGGGGGCCCAACTTTTTTTTCTTTGCTCCCGAAAATTTGAAAATCGCGCCGGCCGAAAATTCGCTCAGTGGGGGGGGGGGGGGGGGGGGCAGTGAGCACAATTTTAAAATTTGCACCCCCCCTTGGGCGCCCATCCCCAAAATGGTTAAAATCACGTGTTTTTACACTTTTTTCCCCCAGGGGGGGGGGGGGGGCGGGGGGGGGGGGGCGGGACGGGCCCCCCGGCCCCCCTGGATCCGCCACTGGCCCTGCCTTTCGTTCAGACAGAAAATTGAAAGACCAAAATACTGAAAATGGGTCAGCTTTTTAAGTCCTGGCCATGTGTACAAACACGTTTAGACTTAGTAAAATGCTGTTTACAAATGATACTTTGTTCTCATTAATTTAATTATGTGCACAAAACATGTTATGAGTTCAATATTATTAAACTTTGTGTTTCTCTTTTTTGTGTTTTATCAAATTATTAAATTGATATCAAGGATATTTTCAGTAATTCTATAAATTCAGATATCCGTTAATTGGACAGGTGCCAGTAACTTTCTTTTTTTTTCTTCAATTGCTTCCATCAATTTTTGTCATTAACTATTGTTGTTATTATTATTATCGTTCAAAAAATATTAGTAGTAGTATTATCATTATAATTAAATAAAATATTTTTATTACTATCATTATAATTATTATCATTATCATCATTATTTTTCTCACTATTGCCGATAGTGTTATTTTTATTGAAAGGGATAGTTGAGTTCTTGTTTCAGACCGCTAATACCTTCAAAGCTCATGGTTATTGCTCTTATTCTTATTTATGTCATTTCTAGTGCTCTGTTAGGACCTAACATTGCTAGGAAGATTATTATAGACCCCAAAATGTGTGAAAATTAGCCAATACGATCATACCAATTCAGCTCCACTTATAAAATTAAAAAACGGTGACCGTTAATCAATCAATAAATTAGTTAATAATAATAAAATGTGGGCCGGCTGGCTGTGCGTATTATAACCAACATGAAAAAGCCAACAAAAAGCCAACATCGGCATTGGCTGTGGAATTAATGTAGGCTACAAGGCTCTATCTCGTTTTTTCAACTGCTGGGTCAAATTATCATTTTGTGGGGCTCCCCACGTATTAGAAATCGTTATATTTATGGATATTTCAGCCGTCTCTGAACCGATTTTGATCAAACAAAGATGATTTTGTCATTTAATTTGTATGTTCTTTCAAATTTAACACTCAGTTTTTCATTATCTCACAAAAAATATTGTGTGTAGCGCCCTCTGCAACAAAACTCAACTATTAATTCGATTTGAATTGTATATTGTACAATGTTAAATTGACAAATTCAAACTGATTGTAAACGTCCCCAATACCCCAATGTGGGCGACATGAGAATAAATTGTCATTGTCATTGTCATTGCTCTAATCTTAAACCTGGCCATGGGTTATGTAAATGTGAATTCGGCCTATTGGGTCAAACACAAAATGTGGAATGTTGTCTCGAAAGGGTTTACTCACCAACTTTGACGGTCAGGAGATACGAGTAGGGGCAGCATACACCGCCCTTATTACAGGCCTCGCATTCAATATCGCATTCGCCGAGGCCGACCTCCAGTTCTTTTCCTACAGTGTAGGGACCACAGTTGAGCGAATCGACCTCTCCAGATTTTGTTTCCCATTCTGTTAGCGTGACAGACATGGACGTCTTGTCGGAAGGCATGTAGCGAACCACGTCCTCATGGTAAATGACGGGACATGCTGCGTAAAATAAAACATGAAATCTGGTTACCTTTTGGCGGACTCTTTGTTTTTTTTTTTTTTTTTTTTAGTAAGATCTCGAAATCAATGTCTTTCTTCCAGGAAGAGGGGTCATAATAGTGGATACGTCAGGGAATGTGTTCGACCCCGCGCTTCGACACGAACGTCCTTTGGCAAGACATTAGTCTACATTTGCCGTTCTTCACCCATGTGTTAGGGAATGGGTACCTAATAGGAACTATATATTTGTAATGTTTTTGGCGTCTTAGGGCATCTGTTCTAAAGCCAGGGTAATAATAATACTTTGTATGCCCCTTGAGCATTCGGCTTCTGGGAATGGATACGTGTGCGATTTGAGTGTAGCTATATACTATACTCCCTTCACACAAGACGTTATTTCGATCGCGCAATACATGAAAAACTGCGCCATCAAGTCTATTTAAAAAGATATTAGCACAATATTTAATCGCATTGTGAATTTCAAGTTTGAAATATATGCATTTTTCTTTCCAAGTTAGTCAAACTGTTTTTTTAAATAATATATTTGTTTTTGCCGTATCGAAATTAACCTTATTTGCAGCATTTCCTCAAATTTAGTCCAAGTAATCAGCCGCAAGCATATCAGTTACTCCTTTACACAGGGTGTGCATGGAGCGTGGCAAATGTTGAAAAAAGGTCTTGCCGTAAGCCCAGTTATGCCAGGTTGGTATTCAAACCCTAATTTGTGGAGGTGCTGCACTGTAAAAAAAAAATTGTTCATTGGTAATTTTTACGTATTTTTTCCATGTAGAATTTACTTGAAAACATTAGTTTTGCCACTTACGCACTAAATTTAAGTCTTGCTAACTCAAACTTTCAATTTAGTAGAACATACGTGGAATATTTAAGTAAAAATCAAATACATAAGAACTTTAAGTAATTTCAGCTTGTATTAATTTAGTAATTTTAACTCAAAATCAGAAATTATAGGCCTACGTATTACTCAATCAGTTTATGTTGATTATTCTTATCTTTTTAAAGTAAGGACCGATGCAGTGCGTAATAGAAATATTTACATAATTTATGAATATTCATTAAGACCAAATTAAACTCTTTTTTAAATAAAACAATTCTTTTTTGTGGTTGCATGAAAATTTACATTTGGTAATTCATTTAACATGGCTAAGCAAAGACAAGACAATTTTTAATTCTTACCCAGTTCAAAACAAATAAAAACTTGATATTTCAGAAAATTGTCAACCAATTTTCCTTTTAAGATGCTACGATCAAGTATATATAAATTTTGGAGCCTTTCAATATGTGTCGAATTGAAGCGTATGTGTTAGTGATTAGTGATTAATCTTAAATAGAAGTAGTGAATGATTAGTGGATGTTACTTGTTAGATTAGATGGGTACCAAATCGTGCAATATGTAATCCTATCATAGCTTTTTTTTTAATTATCTAACATGATTACAATACTTAAATTATTTACGTTAATGTAACTCGATTTAACTGAGTAAAAATTTATTCAGCAAAATAAGTAAATTCTACTTAAGATGCCGTAGGTAATATTTACTTAATAAAAATAAGGCAATTCCTTTCCTCAATTTTATTGAGTTATTTCGACTATTATTTTTGTACAGTGTGTGGTCCAGTGGATACGTGGCAGGACTGTGAAGGGCAATGTACGTACCACATTAAAGGTAATATGTCCCATTTGCAGTCCAAAAATTGAAAAATTTGAATTGAAAGATAATACTTATTGAGAACTTCCTTCAAAACGAAAAGGCTTGAAAACTTTTTTTTTGTGGGAAAATAACGACCATTAGTAATTGTTGAATCGATTTTAGAAATCGCAATCATTTTAGTAGATATTCTGATTTTGTTACCCCTGTACCAAATGGTCGTATGTTTTGACCTGCGCAAAGATTTAATCAGTTTAATTTTGGCCATTACAAGAAGTGGGTTATTGATATATAGACAAATGTTCATGTACACTATACAGTTCATTTTATGTATATGTAATTACCAAAGAAATAAAGAAGTCGGTCAGTCACTCAATAGTGTTTGACAATAAAGTCCAGAAAGTAAACGGGTTTCCTTGCATATTTTGAATACCAGATCACCGCTAATGTTTACATTTCACAGATAGGACAAACGTGACGTATAATTCATAATTCCTGCAAAGTTCTGCAGAATTTGACGATGGCTGCAAAAGGGATACAGTACCTTTAAAATTCCTATCGCAGCAGCTAATGTCCTCTGGCAATACATTAATCTACATTTACCACACTCCACCCAGTAAAAAAGGTAAAGTTTACCTCGCAGGAACTAATCATTAAATACACTGTATATATACAAAATAGTAATTATAATGCAAACTAAGATTAATATTTAAAACATTGAAGCCGAATTCAAACACCTTCGTTGAACATAAATCAAAATACAAACGTATTAACAACAATAAAACTCAGAAAAAAAGTATTGTCTTTGATTCACACTGAGACTCTTCCATACTGAGGTCTATATCCCATGTATTCAAAGATTCAAATTGCAGTATTGTTTAATAATCTTATTTTATTATGAAATTAACAATTAATCCGGAATATTGTTTCAAAAGAAGAAAACAAAAAGATATTTACACAATTGAATCATCCTATGTTGATTCCATCGCACAGGCATTTCCTACCAATTTAAGACAGGAAATAATGTTCTTATCACCTATAATTGATTTTTTGGATGTGTATCAAGTTTCATTTTAGGCATTCTATTCTGTACTTTTGATAGTTTATCAAGTATTCCTCAAGAGATGACCATGCCCCATTGCAATAATCCAAGAGTATTGGGCAGGCTTAGGGAACAACGTAACAATATTCAATAAGCTCATTTGGTAACACAGGTTTAACAGATCGTCTCAAGAACCCGATTCGTTACATGGTTAAGAGACCTTTTTATCAAGCATTAGTCAGGGGCGTAGACAACGAGGGGGGGGGGGGGGGAATGAGGGGGATGCATCCCCCCACCTCACAAGGTGGGGGGGGGGGGGGTGGCATGTACAATCACCCCCCCCCCCCAGGTTTTGGGGAATGATATTTGCTTACTTAATAAGTCATAATGATGATAATAATAGTAATAATAATAATGATAACAATTATAATATTAATAATAATTATGATGATGATAATAATAATCCTCATCATTATTGTAATTGTGTTTATTGTTATTAGCCGCATTCACACGATGAAAGCCAATTCAGACGGTAAAAAAAAGAAAATCTTACAAGTATTTTGTCTTATCTTGTGGTTTGGAAACCACAAGATAACCACAAGATTAAACAGGCGCGGATCTACGGGGGGGGGGGTTAGGGGGTTTAAACCCCCCCCTTGGGCGGCCCAAAAAACAAACAAAAAAAAAAGGGGGAAAAAAAGGGGAAAAAAAGAAAAAAAGAAAGAAAAAAGAACGCACGCTGGAGAGAAACCCAGTCAAGTGCAAATATTGTGAGAAGATATTCAACTCATCTGGTAACTTAACCAAACACATGATAACTCTGGATATAACTGTGTATTTAACTGTTACTTGATTTAAAAGACGTTATCATGCACTGCTTTTTATGGTCTCCATTGTGTTAATAGATGCCAGGAAAACATCACCTACGGGGTTCAAATAAACACCAAAAATCGGCTCGCCGCTTCGCGGCTCGTGGACGATGCTCCGCATCGTCATTATTTTGGTCACCCCCCTTAGCAAAAAGCTAGATCCGCCCCTGAGTCATCCCCCCCCCCAGGTGTACGAACCTGTCTACGCCACTGAGCATTACGCCAACGTATTTTAATATCTAAACTCTTTCAATCTGATTATCATAGAGAATTTATTATACATCACAAAATGTTCTGTGACGTATACCTAATAACATACTAAATCTGGCCTTCTTCGATTTAAGTGTCAGCTTCAATTTTGAAGAAAAATCTTCTGCCATTTGTAGTCCGCTTTGCATATAATTTTGTAAATCATGTGCAATTTGCCCCTTGTGATCCACAAGACCGCTGACTTGGTCAATATATTACAGATATCACTCCGCACAACGCATTCACAAACATCCACGCACACAAATGCACCCACACACATCAAATTAGCAGAGAAAATCAGGACATCCTCTCATTTAACATAATGATACAAAATTATTAGGCGCGGAATCTCCCTATTAGCCTATGTAATAACTTTAACATATCATATACAAAACTTCGTTTTCTGCTGAATAAACACACAACATTTGTCATACAATATTGTTTATAATTACTCAATATCATGGTACTTACGAAGAATAAGATTTGCGTTCGTGCCCACGAACAGGGCTACCAACATCAGCCCAATCACACGCCACATGCTGGCTTTGGTCCTGAACTTTTGCGTAGAACTTGTAGAATAAAATCGTCTTCGTTTTGCGGCTGGTCTCGTCCAATAGTTAGGATAGAAGTGATGACTGGGCCTTAAGCAGTATACAATATCAAGGGATCCGAGGAGCAGAGAGAAAGCAAAGGGTGTAACCACTCTCTTTCCATGCAGTTGGACAGGTGCAGCCAATAGCAGTAAGTATACTAGGAAAGGGCGTAACACTTACACCATAATTTCTAGCTATATCGAAAAAGCACGCACGAAATAGACAAAGGTGTTGCAAAATTGTGAATATTTGACAGCTTTATCCAATAAAAACAAGCATTACAATCAACTCCATATTTGGTAGTGCTTTGAGTGATGTTATAGCGCCAGAAAGAGTGCTTCAGAAATCTGTATCGGTTTTATTTTGATTATTACCATCCGTAAGAGGCAATGATAAAAATAAAACACTTTCATGTACATATTTTCAGCTTTGTCCAATAAAAGCATTCATGACGTACGAAAGGGCGCTACCTTCATTTGCATACTTAATTTAGTCTAGTACAGCCAGTATATTTTAGGTAGTAATGACATCTTTGATTGTATTTACATAATGTAAAATGATGCAAGAGGGGCTTAGGGAGTTTGGAGTCTCTCTTTTCCATCTCCTCTTCACCCTGGGTTGCGCTCATTCTTGGCTCACTCCCCATATACCAACACCACGCATGAAGGGGTGATATGGGGACTGTGTCTTTTCATCCATTCCTCAGTCTGTGTAGGACTCAATCCCTTTCTGTCTTCGGGAGACTTCAATCTAGAACATGTCAAATAATGCCTCAAAACATATCTATTTCGGCAAGTGTGAAAAATACTCTTTTCATTGGAGGGGCCTGTGCTTTTGAACGTTCTTTAATCAGAAATATGTCGCCATATAAACGGTGTAAATTATCAATACCATCATCATCATCATCATCATCATCATTATCTTCATCAACATCATCCCCCCCCCCTCTTTAAAATTTTCTTCTCTTTTCATTTTCGCCATGATACGCATACCAGAAAATAAAATAACGAACATAACCGGATAGCACTAAATTAATATTTAAACAAACCGGCGAGAATTCTACCTTATAACATTTTTAAAAACTAAAATGTTACCGATTGAGCTAACTATTGATTAATAATCTTTATCATGTTATTTCTCACCATATCTATATACTACATCTTATAATTATATTTGATATCAAAGCATGGATATTCAATATGATATCATATCATAATCTACCCATATCATATATTATCATATAGTAATCATATTGTTTTCATAATCATACCTTGTCACATCATTACAACATCGTATCTTTTTATTATGATATCATAATAATTATTATATCATATTCATATCATATCTTTTCATATAAAACATTATCATAGCATTCTTGCATCACATGATATCGTATCGTATAATAGATATTTTGTTATCATTTCGTGCAATGTTAAGTCAGGTGATATCACATCAATGCAATAACATAAAGATATCATATTTAGATCATGATCACATTATGTAAAGCAATACCAATCATGCCGATCATATCTCCTTTATATCATGATATTCATAACATTGTGAGGGTAAAGTGTAAAATTGATTTCTTCAATCGTTAAGAGTTTATTTTTACTGTACAAGTGTTGTCGTATTTATATCTCGCATTTATAATTTGGAAAGATGAATATAAATGTATTTATTCCTGTTATATTCTGGCCCGTCTCCTTGGTCCAGTGGTCAAGACATTGGCCGGCGGAGTCATTTTTCCACATTCACAATTAATTCCGAAAAGTGATGACAGCAACTAAAAGTATATAGGAAATCAATGCATATGTATTTCCCTGGCGTTGGATTTCTGTTTCGTCTTCGATATTCTTTCTTTCTTTCAAAATATTCTTTCAACCTGAAATTCCTGCAAAATTCAAAACCATCTTATTTTATGAAATCGCAAGGATTTGTATTTCAATTTGTTTTAATCAGCATTAATATGCTCTCCTAAAGTAGGTTGGATAGAAATTGTATAATGACAAAATATGCATCAGACAAACAATTATATTGTCTCGAACAATCTTGACACTGCTGTGGCGTGGGAAAGTGGTGTACCCTATTGTTCAGGGAAAAAACAAATCCTGATCTATAATTTGTTCCGTCAAATTATTGACGTTTGCATTTCTAGAGCAAGGTACGTGTCTCTTTCGATTAGAAGCCTTTTGATTATGAAAGACAGTGCGATCGTAAACAGACAGTAAGGTGGCAATTTAATTGTTTAGTAATACAAACGAACAATCTAATAACCAACAGATGGAGCGTTCTCTGTGATACAAATATTGTTGTATTAACAATAAATTCTGTGTGTGTGGGAGGCAACTCTCTCGCTCCCTTACTGTACCTTACTGTACCAGTGGCGGATGTGTATTTAGAAGATAGTGGCAATTAACAAAAAAGTTATTAACTAATTTCATATAGCCTTTCATTTTTTTTCAAAGTGAATGCAGAAAAATCGGAGAAACATGCCCGTCTTTTAAAAATAGAAAAAATATACCATATAATAAGTATTTAGATATAGGCCTAAGATATTTCTAAATGCTTCGGAGTAGAGAATACAGTATAATAGCAAAACTGATATCGGCGAACTGGTTGATCGATTGTGACCGTGTTTAACTCTCCCATTTCTAGGACATGAAATTATTAATATACATCTCTTCATTAATCTTTTATCGGATTGTTCTCAATTGTGTACACAAATAATTGATACGAGCAATACCTGCATGCCTTCAACAAAAACATTAAGAAATACCATGTTTATGTCTGGAGCAAGTCTCAAGCAAATGCATGGGGGAGAGGTCCATCATTAAATATGCTGATCTTATGTTGTATCATTATTTAGCTAGGTTGTTTTTCAATTCAATGGTTACCGCCACAGAAAACCAACAAATACAATTTACGAAGCGTTAATAAGTATCAGGGATTTTCATGTAAAACTAAGCGATTACAGAACAGTGCTCTTCCCAATCTCACGCTTATATTATACTTTCACTGTGCAAATACAAGCTTATGATTGCCTTAACAAATTACTGAGCAATATTATGTTATTTTTAACAGTAAGGCACGACCAATCAATCACTTTCAATTCCCTATATATTTTACTACGTATCAAATTTTAAATTATGGTTGTACACATCATATTTAATACCATTTTTCCTGATCTCATGTTGTCATTTCATACTTACACCGTATTTTATACCTGCACTTTGAAAGCATGTACAATTTAGTCTATGACTGCGATTCATGTCTTTAATAAACCTTGATTGAATTGAATTGAATTGATGTTTCCCCACAAAATCATCCTTTGCAATTGTAATTATCTTCTAAAATGTACTGTATACTGAAAGCCAGGGAATTGGTCGATTCCAACCCTAAAACGTGTAAAGATGAGCACGCCTCATAATATGCGCTATGTATTCTGTGCGTCCCTCAGAAAATAGTGCTATTCCTAGCCACCTCGATCAATATAGACTATAGAGCCTCACGGTGCATGGTATATTGGTTTATTATTGTATTATTATTAAAATGTCTACATCTGACGAAATAATTAGTGACCTGCCAGTGTCACAAAATTAATAAGGTATCTAAATATGCATATTTAGATACCTTATTTGTAAAACTGGCAGGTCACTAATTGGCGAGGGGTCCAGGGGCAGAGCCCCCGGAAGCTCAGGGGTTTTAGGTATTTATTTACGGTCAGATGAGCATTCAGCCCCCCCCCCCCCCAGAGCCCCCGGAAGCTCAGGGGTTTTAGGTATTGAATTACGGTCAGATGAGCATTCAGGGCCCCCCTTAGACCCCCCTGGAAGCTCAAGGGGTTTAGGCCCATAATTATATTCTAATTACGGTCAGATGAGCATCCAGGGGGCAGCCTTATGACCCTCAGGCGCGGTTCCAGGTGGGGCCGAGCGGGCCTTGGCTCCCCCTTCCCCCGCAAAAGAAAAGTGAGAGATAGAGAGAAAGAAGGAAAAAAGGGAAAGGGAAAAAGGAGAGAAAGAAAAAGAAAAAAGAGGAAGAAGAAGAGAAAAAGAAGGAGATCGGGGGGGGGGGGGGGGGGGCGAAAGGCTCTTGCCTCCCCCCATCAAAACAAAATAAGAGAGAAGGAAGGAAAGGAAAAGAAAGCAGGAAACGAGATTATAAAGGGAAGGAAAATA
Organism: Strongylocentrotus droebachiensis; assembly: GCA_035222895.1. NCBI lineage: Eukaryota > Metazoa > Echinodermata > Echinoidea > Camarodonta > Strongylocentrotidae > Strongylocentrotus > Strongylocentrotus droebachiensis. Next base: position 512,208 of record JAVYIG010000143.1, read on the forward strand.
AGAGGAGGAAGAAAAGAAAAGAAGGGGGATATCAGTTGCAACTTTCCCGCCAACAAGTTGTAATCGGGGGGGGGGGGAGGCCCTTGAGGAAGAAGAAAAGAAAAGGGTGAAAAGAAGGGGAGATCAATTGCGATTAATCCTGCCAACAACATGTAGATCGGGGGGACCGAAAGGCCCTTGCCTTCCCCCTCCCCCCAGCAAACCTAAAAGAGGGAGAAGGAAGTGAAGGGAAAGTGAAAGAGGAGGGAAAGGGAAAGGAAAACAAAAAGAGAAAGTAAAAAGGTACGGGAGATTAGTTGCGATTTCCCCCGCGAACAAGGTGTCAATCGGGGGGAGGGGGGGGGGGGGCAGTTATCCTCCGCTAAATACCGGTGATTTACACATGTTGATGAAATTACATGATTTTCCACACATTTTCCTCACTTTTTAGTAAAATATACTTGTTTATGCGTTTGTTGGAAATTGACTTCAATATTCCTAAATTTACAGTCGTGCAAGAAATATGCTTATTTAGTGGCCTATGCCCGCGGTACGGCGGGGGTCGGGGGCCTCGAGCATCAAAATATGCTCATCTGACCGTAATTAAATGCCTAAAACCCCTGAACTTCCGGTGGCTCTGCCCCCTGGACCCCTATAGGGCCTTAAAACGGGCCCCTGAATGCTCATCTCGCCGTAATTTATTGCCTAAAACCCCTGAGCTTCTGGGGGCTCTGCTCCCTGGATTCCACCTAAGGCCCTAAAGCGGGGCCCTAGGCGCTCATCTGACGGTAATTTAATGCAAAACAAAAAACTGGGCTTCTGGGGGCTCAGCCCTCTGGACGCCACGCCAATTATATCTGCCAGTGTCATGAATAAGATATCAAAATATGCTCCTTTGACCATAGTATGCCCATACCCCCTGAGCTTTGGGTGGCTCCGCCCCTTGACCCCACGCCCATTTACGCTACGCTCTACCTCATCGTAAATACTTTAGCCTCACCCCACCCACTTTGAAAAACGTTTAGTGGGGCCTGCATATAAGAGGTGGGGGGGGGGGGGGGGTGATGCGGATTTTTTTTTTTAGTCTTCCCTCCCCAAACTTTTTTGCTCATAACGCCAATGTTGGTCACCATTACGTACCAATATTTGACTCGCATGATTTTAAATTTGGGCCCCCCCCTAAAAAAAATCATGGATCCGCACCTGGGTGGGGTCCAGGGGGCAGAGTCCCGTAAGCTCAGGGAGTTGAGGCATTTAATTACGGTCAGATGAGCATATTTTGATACCTCATTTTGTGACATTGGCAGGTCACTTATTTTTTCTCTCTCTCTTTCTTTCTTATTCTCTGTAACATACTTTTTCAAAAATTGAGGGGGGGGGGGGGGCTTGAGCCCCCGAGCCCAGCCGTTCTGCAGGCCCTGACAATAAGGCTTCTAAATAAGCATATTTTTCGCCCGACTGTAAATTTGGGAATTTCTATGCTGTTTTCCAATAAACGCATAAAAAAGTATGAATTACAAAAATAATTGAGAAAAAATATCAGAAAATCATGTAATTTCAGCGTTTTTTTGTTTTTTTTTTGTTGGGGGGGGGGGGGCAAAAATGCGTTTTGCCCCCCTCCCTCTTCCGGCGCCTATGATGATTAAACTTAAGAACGAGACTAGGAGTCAATAGTCAAGTTTGACCGAACGCCCAGAATATAACAAACAAGAACAACAATATTCACCCACATAGAGTGGTGTAGTGTACGTCATAAAAAATCTTTTTTTAATAGAATTTCTCAATTTTTTCTTCATTTTTCGAAAAAGCATCAAAAATAAAGTATTCATGTAGAAAACCAATTGAATATGTTAAGTATTGGCTGAGATATGACCATCTGAATAAATAGATTACCAATGGACTTTATTTTCCTCTGCTCATTAGGAGCTAGAGCACTGAATAACACTGGACTCATAACACTGAGCTCTTATCACTGACCTCTAGAGGTCAGTGGCTCTTATATAGGAAATCTATTTATTCAGATGGTCATATGGTTATCGACATTTGAACTTTATTTTTCATGCTCTTTCAGAAAATGAAGAGGAAAAAAAAAAAGGGAAATTCTAAAAATAGATTGTTATGATGTCACAACTTCGGTACTCGAGTAAAGAGTTATGCGACCCATTTTCTAGCTCTGACATTGTAAACAATGCAAGTCACGTGGTCGATCGTGATAACTAAACTAGTTGTACTACTCAGATCAGATCAGACGTAGTAGTCTTTTGTTGAACAGGAGCCGAATTCTGATTGAGCAGTCTACTTGGAGTTCAGATCCTGTTAAATAAGAGTAAGTAATAATCATGAACCGATAATCATACAGGCCAGGCAAGAAAAGGACAAGGCAGGAATACTCAATAGGAGCCCGGTAGGGTGTCTGATCGCGCACGTCTGGTTTGTTTTGTGTGCTAAAACCCTTTCCATAGTACTTAGTACATTGTACTAGACATTGCATTGCACACATCCTGCATCCCTATGCAGTGCATACATTGCGCGACCATGGAAAATTGGTTAAAGGTAAAGACCAGTAATGGTCATGCGATTGCATTGTGAAAGAAACGTTGTGGAATCGATCAGAAAAGGTTGATCATCTAGCATCTAGCATCTGCAAGGTTCTGGAATCATCAAAATGATAAGAAATTTGGCTCATTCTTCGTAAAGTTACAAGCACTATACTAGGGAGGCCAATGCCCAAATCTAACTTTTTAATTACGAATTTGTTTAAAATAAAACAAAGATTAAAAGAAAGCATTTACTTTCACTAAGAAAACTCACCCATCTGCCGACTCCAGAAGTTCCATAAAATAGGAGATATCCAGCTTGTAAACACTCCCTTCCTTCTACGCCTTGGCCGTACGCAAGAGCCTTGAAACAGATAAATTCATGTCGCGAAATTACGTTGATAATTAGACAGGCCCGAGGCAATGGGCGTGTCATTGTCCGGACAAAGTTCATGATGAAGTTTAAAACTTCGCGCGAAAGTGCAATCACTCAACAGCGGCTAGCCTTGAATCGGTCGCACACGTACACACCGCGCAGGCAAGCCCCAATGCAGGCTGAAATCCAGCCATCAATGTGCGAACGATTCCATCTTCTACTACTACGAGCCGAAGGCGATGGTTCAAAAATGAAGAAGGAATATACAAATTGGCAGCTAAGAAACATATACCTTAGATGTGTATTCCAACAATTTGATTTCCTCATGAGTATTCCTTATTATCAACGATCGAGAAGTTACGAGGTCCAATTAACATCCATCTTGCAGCGAACACAGCAGCATGATCCATGCAACGTACGTCATGTACGTGTACTAATATTTCTCTCACTCTCTCTCTCTCTCTCTCTCCCTTTCGCTATACGTAACATACACACTCACTAACCATGTATCATACAACACACACCTTCAAATCATGGCTTTCATTTCAATTCTCAATTGGAGTATAGACTGCTCACGTAGACTTTTGTTTTTACTGAAATATTTTTTTTAACACTTCTCATACATTATACTGCACGACACTCGTATCTAGTGCTGTGAGAATAAGGTACTAGGGTCTATAAATAAGACTACGCTTTGCGCACGATCTGACCGGAGCTCAGTGGAGCTCAGACATATGTCGCAATACCCTTTATTTTTGGCGCGAACAATGACGTCACTGTTCACAGTTTTTCTTCTCATTTTGAGATGGATGTAGCTATAGGGCTCAAACCAACGCAAGATTGACAGAAACATCGTACTCTATCTACTTTCGAATGTTCAGTTTGTAAAAATCTGTATTTAAAAAGATATAATCTTTTTTCTTTATATTTTCTAGTTGTTAGAAGTGGCAATTGTGAACATCTGAAATGTTGATCTCTATCAAAAGTTCTTTACTCAAAACGGATCCCATATTTTTAGTGTCTACCTTCAGCCCACGAGAAGGTTTTTAGTGAGCAAACCTCTACGCCCTCTAGGATTTTCTTAGTCTGTGATGCGCGTTCGTAAAGTTGTTCTGCTACGAGAATTATTGGACTCAAATACGTCAAAATCTGCAAGATCGTCAACAAATGGTGAAAGACTGTTACAGATCCGTGATTATAGGTATGTTGTGAAATGTATGATTGTATTTTCTTTTCTTATTTTTCATCAATTTTTTTTTTTACATCATTTTTTTCCCTCTGCTAATTTTTTGAAGTGGGCGACGAGCGCACAAATCGTAGGCGTAGAAGCCTTACGCCCGGGCATTGGCCTCCCTAACTATACACAGTCACAGAAAGATGTAGATCTAGATCTATATGGGACTACCCTATCTCTCTCACCAGACCATGAGAGAAATAAATTTACCAAATATATGAATTAGTAGGCGGTTTCCCGGCAAATTTTTTATCATCATGTATTAGTCAAAACATATTCTTTCACATGATTGGTAATGAGAGCTTCCATTTTATTTTTTGAAATTGGGGCGTTGCCAATACTGGTCTGACTTTACCTTTAACGTTTTTAAAAATAAATTGAGATTCAAACCTTCATTTGTTCTGATCCTGAAGGTGATACTCAATAAATGTAAGTCTACTGTCAAATTTACAGATCAGCCCAATCGGTCCTACTGTTTCTGTGTGCAGTCTCTAGAGTCTAGACCACTTAAGGGGAAATCGCTAATATTAGTATAGACCTAGGGGTCTAGACCTAGAGTCTAGAATAGATCTCTAGTAATAATACTTTTAATAGACCTAGATCTAGATGATACTCTTTCGTTCGTTAGCCTCTGATTTGGGTTAGGTCGGCTCTCTCTTTAGAGACAGAACAGCCCTATACGCTGTAGTGGCCGCGCGTTTGTACTAAGAAACGTTACACAAAACTTGGCCAAACTTGGATTCTAGACCTAATCCCTAATTTTGATATTTTACCGGATGCATATCCGATGTATTTATAGACCCTACTCCTAAATTATCTACCCGGTATATGCTTAACTACTTCGGTTCCACTAACCAACTTGACTACTTGAATCCGTTTAATGGTCCCTTTTCAGGAAATTATGGGTCAAGATCGACATCCATGAAGAAAATCTTGCAGCCGGGTCTCATTCCTTCTAGTCTACGCCGAAGGCAAAAGGATTATAACAGAAAAACTGTGCACGAGCTACGAGTTAGTAATGACATGCACAGTTTTTCCATTATAATCATGCGTTACGTCGTCTCAGTCGGCGATCGAGAATGCGTCAACCTTGATTTTCCTAAATATAGTACATACATACATACATACATATTGATATTTATATAGCGCCTTTACATGCTCAAGGTACTAGTATGCCGCGTGCGCATACAATATACAGTTACTCTGGTAGGGAGGCCAATGCCCGGGCGTAAGGCTTCTACGCCTACGATTTGTGCGCTCGTCGCCCACTTCAAAAAATTAGCAGAGGGAAAAAAATGATGTAAAAAAAAAAAATGATGAAAATAAGAAAATACAATCATACATTTCACAACATACCTATAATCACGGATCTGTAACAGTCTTTCACCATTTGTTGACGATCTTGCAGATTTTGACGTATTTGAGTCCAATAATTGTCGTAGCAGAACAACTTTACGACGCGCATCACAGACTAAGAAAATCCTAGAGGGCGTAGAGGTTTGCTCACTAAAAACCTTCTCATTGGCTGAAGGTAGACCCTAAAAATATGGGATCCGTTTTGAGTAAAGAACTTTTGATAGAGATCAACATTTCAGATGTTCACAATTGCCACTTCTAACAACTAGAAAATATAAAGAAAAAAGATTATATCTTTTTAAATACAGAATTTTACAAACTGAACATGCGAAGGTAGATAGAGTACGATGATTATGTCAATCTTGCGTTGGTTTGAGCCCTATAGCTACAGCCATCTCAAAATGAGAAGGAAAACTGTGACCGGTGACGTCATTGTTCGCGCCAAAAATAAAGGGTATTGCGACATATGTCTGAGCTCCACTGAGCCTCCGGTCAGATCGTGCGCAAAGCGTAGTCTTATTTATAGACCCTAGTACCTTATTCTCACAGCACTAGATTCGAGTGTCGTGCAGTAATGTATGAGAAGTGTTAAAAAAGATATTTAAGTAAAAAAAAAAGTCTACATGAGCAGTCTATACTCCAATTGAGAATTGAAATGAAAGCCATGATTTGAAGGTGTGTGTTGTATGATACATGGTTAGTGAGTGTGTATGTTACGTATAGCGAAAGGGAGAGAGAGAGAAATGCGCTATGCATGCTGCTGTCCTATTGTACTCCGCGTTGTGTTCGCTGCAAGATGGATGTTAATTGGACCTCGTAACTTCTCGATCGTTGATAATAAGGAATACTCATGAGGAAATCAAATTATTGGAATACACATCTAAGGTAAATATCAATGAATTATATACATTTATTTCCTGCCAATTTTGATATCTCTTCTTCATTTTTGAACCATCGCCTTCGGCTCGTAGTAGTAGAAGATGTAATCGTTCGCACATTGATGGCTGGATTTCAGCCTGCATCGGGGCTTGCCTAGCCTGTGTCGGTGTGTACGTGTGCGACCGATTCAAGGCTAGCCGCTGTTGAGTGATTGCACTTTCGCGCGAAGTTTTAAACTTCATCATGAACTTTGTCCGGACAATGACACGCCCATTGCCTCGGGCCTGTCTAATTATCAACGTAATTTCGCGACATGAATTTATCTGTTTCAAGGCTCTTGCGTACGGCCAAGGCGTAGAAGGAAGGGAGTGTTTACAAGCTGGATATCTCCTATTTTATGGAACTTCTGGAGTCGGCAGATGGGTGAGTTTTCTTAGTGAAAGTAAATGCTTTCTTTTAATCTTTGTTTTATTTTAAACAAATTCGTAATTAAAAAGTTAGATTTGGGCATTGGCCTCCCTACCTCTGGTAGACAAAGGAACATCCCTACCCTGCTATTACCGGTATGTAAAAATGTGTAGAACAGGTGTCACATGCATTCACCTGTTCTACACATTTTTACATAATAGCAGTGAAGGGATGTTCTTTTGTTGAAGGTAGAATGAGGAACTGTATATTTTGTCCTCTTTCTTTTTCTGTGATGTTCATATGTTACTTCCTGCATGCATGTATATCGTTGAGTGCAATCTAAAACATTTCTAATTGTAGTCAACATAGGCAGTTAAGTACGTTGACACGCATGATCAGTCGGTGTTCGTCTTGTTCTCGTCCACTCAATCTAAAAGTCCCTATTGCCATTGACTATAACGTGTAATCGCTTCCGGGTACTATTGTGCGAACGCCTTCCATACTTTCATTCACAATACGCGCAGATGTCCCCTTGGGAAATATGGAGAAAAACCTGCTCTTTCATATGACACCTCATTTATTGAGTTTCACCTTCGGGATCACGAGGCCTAAAGGTTTGAATTTCAAAATTAAACTGATTGAATCTTTGCGCAGCATAAAACGTACGACCATTCGGTACAATGGTCTGAAAATCAGACTATTACTTACTGGCTCTATAGCTATTACCGGTAAGTCAATTTGAAAACTAGTAGTTATTTTTTTCCCACTTGTAGACATTTTCAAGCCCCCTTTTTTCTAGGGAAGTTCTTTATTATTTTTATCTTAAATGCAGTTGGAATTTAACCTTTCCATTTTTTGGGCCTGCAAATGGGACATAGACCCCTGTTACACATGCGACAGCTTTTAAAGCGGGCCCCGGAGGCGGCCTCACGCCTGCAATTTGAAGCCGCCTCAAGATCATCAAACCCCTGTTACACATGATCTCGGGCCCGCAATTTTGCGTCTACACATAGGCCGGCCTCACGTCGTCTTTTCACGAGCTGACGTTGGGGCGGACTCCAGAAAGACAGAAAGAAAAAGTGATAGAATGATAAAAACTAAGAATAACATAAGAGAAGGCGATAGAAGGAAGAAACAAAGAAGGAAATCCAACTACCACATAAGTCTGTGAATATTGATGTGCATCCCCTCTTTCTTTCTTTTTTCTTCTTTTTTCTGTCTTTTCCCCTTTTTACCATAATCTTGTTCCTCCATATTTGTATTATTATGTATCCTTTGAGGGTAGTTATACTTTCAAGCTTTGCTTATTTTGTCAACCCTCCTGTTTGATGTTTTCGATTAGATACAGCCAGCCTTACTTTATTCTACATATTCTTTTGTCATGTGTAAATTTGCAATATCTGTTTGTTATATATTTGTAAAAATGCAAAAGAAAAAGAAATTCAAACAGAAATAAATAAATCAAATCAAATCAAATCAAATCAAAGACAGAAAGAGAAAGTGATAGAATGATAAAAACAAAGAATAACATAAGGAAAGTCAGAAAGAGAAAGGGATAGAATTATGAAAACAAAGAATAACATAAGAGAAGGTGATAGAAGGAAGATCAGAATAACATAAGGAAAGACAGAAAGAGAAAGTGATATAATGATAAAAACAAAGAATAACATAAGGAAAGACAGAAAGAGAAAGGGATAGAATTATGAAAACAAAGAATAACATAAGAGAAGATGATAGAAGGAAGATCAGAATAACATGAGGAAAGACAGAAAGAGAAAGTGATTAAAACAAAGAATAACATAAGGAAAGACAGACAGAGAAAGGTATAGAATTATGAAAACAAAGAATAACATAAGAGAAGATGATAGAAGGAAGATCAGAATAACATAAGGAAAGACAGAAAGAGAAAGTGATAGAATGATAAAAACGTATAGCATAAGGAAAGACAGAAAGAGAAAGTAATAGAATGATAAAAACAAAGAACAATTAACAAAGGAAAGACAGAAAGAGAGAGTGATAGAATGATAAAAACAAAGAATAATATAAAGACAGAAAGAGAGAGTGATAGAATAATAAAAACAAAGAATAACATAAGGAAAGGAAGAAAGAAAGAGAAAGTGATAGAATGATAAAAACAAAGAATAACATAAGAGAAGGTGGCAAAGCGCGCCCGATGTATTACGTTGATTACGATGACAGGTCACGTCACTTCCGCTTATAAGCTGGCCCCGAGTCTACTGATTGCGGGACTGAGGCCGGCCTCAAACCACATCCAGAGGTGGACTGAGTCCACCTGGCCTCAGTCCGGCCTCAATCCGGCTTTTCAAAAAAAAGTTGGTGTTACACATACGTCGAGCCACCTCCGGGGCCGGCCTCAGTCCACTTTCAGACGTACATGTATGTGTAACAGGGGTCATAGTACTGTTACGAATTTAGATATATGTCTGTATCATGTGCATATATCCATTATTATTTCGCTATATATTGTTGCTTGCTGTGCAAGTCAAACTAGTCCTTGAGTAGTTTTACGACGTTGTTTTTCGTCCTCGAGTAATTCTTGCATTTTGATTGCGTAAGCCCAGGGCCACGCTCGTCTAGAGAATCTGTCCTCGTCTTACGTAACGGCAAGGACAGATACTCAGTCGCGTGCGGCCCCCGACTGACCCCGAGCGGAGGCCAGACTTTGTCCTCAGTTTGAGGACAGACTCTGCCCTTTAGCTCGAGGTGGGGTTGTGTCCTTGCTGCTACAAAACAGCTCCCTATATAAAGCCAGGGAATCTAAAATCGAGGGACTTTTTAGACTTCTGACTGACTTCTTGAGACTTCTCCCCGGACTCCTTTCTGCCGCTCTCCAAACCTCTAATGATTCACTGTACCTATTGAAAGTAATAAACGCCGAATAGAATTGAAACTCACAATCATATTATATTCCATTTCTTCTGTTGCATTTATATTGCATACACGCATGAGCTCGAGTGAGAGAGATATTGGGCGAGAACTGAACGAGAGCAGTCTGAATTAAACACATGTAATCAAATTTTGTTACAGTACCTTTAAATAGCAATTAGTTATTTAGTTAAGTATAACACATGTAAGCCATTTCATAAATACTATCTGCGCATGGGCAAATAAAGGTCATTTGTGATAAAATTGTAAAACCCACCGAGATGAATACATGCTCATGTTATGTAATCATTATTCATGACATTGTGTGCACCCACGGTGCATTCTATGATACAAGAGGGCAAACAAAAGCTTTTCATGAAGCACATACATGTAGATGACTTTGGCATTGACTATTCTAAAGTACACAAAGTGGGACTTCTCCACGAGTAAAAGATCTGTGGGTATTTGGAGTCATGTACTGTAAACTATGATAAATGGTCTATTAGGCGGATGCATGAAGTTAACTGAATTTGGTGAATTATGTTACTTGATAATGTGATATTTGTGCTATGTATATACATGATTGGAAAATGATGATTATGATTTTATTGTATCTCTTCCAGACCAGTGTGTGGATGGGAGTCTTGAGAGGGAGACAGTGAGGACTCAATGCTGATTGGTTGAATTGGTGATGACTCAACAATGAACGCTAGATCACAGACATTCGAACTGGTAAAACCTTGTTTTTAACCCTTTGCTTATGGGAACCTGGTGGTCTCTGTGTTAAAGCCTATAGGACCTATACAATTCAGTCGTCAACTGGTTCATTGAAGTGGAAGAAGAACCTGTCTAGAAAGACCACCTGAATATTGGCCACTTTTTGAGTTGCCCTGAAGTGGGCTAGATAGACAGGTTCATCTCCATGGGGGTGTTTCACAAAGACTAAGATCGACTTTTAGTTGGACTTACCGTAATTATGGCAGGCCGTTCATGCCACTGTTTGCTCTCACCATTCACTGGCATTGATCTCTCAAGGGATGTACAAATCCTGGTCACAAATCTACAGAATTAAAGTTGATATTCATTGATTTTAAAACTAAATTTATTTTCATTATTGCAAAGTTGAAACTTTGATTCGACAAGGTTATCAAAATTCAATGCTTGGAAACATTCGAAGTAATGATTATTATAAATTACAAAACGCTTAAATACAGCCCCGGCATACCAGCGGAAGAGCTCTCCGAACGCTGCTGAGATGTGTGAGATCACAGTATGGACATGACTTGCACAAGCAGACGATGCCCCATGACTTCTCACACATTTTCAGTGCCTGTGTTTTCATCTTTTCTTGAGTTCTTTCTATTACTTGAATACTACCAGCAGGCTAAATGTATAATCTATTGCCTCACTCTTAACCCCGCGCATGGTTTTATTTTGATGACAAATGCAGCGATACAAAAATAAAGGAATATGTCGCTTGTAAACAAAATAAGACGCTATTGTATATTCAGCTGCACACACCGGGGTATGTTTGGCGTTTCAAGAGGGATAAAATGCCGTCCTTAATATCATTCCAGGGGGTTTTCAATTTGAAAGTCTTGTTTCTTTGATTGTTAATTACCCCCTATCCTGTGCATTTACAAGCAAAAGATTTTAGTTATCAGAATCGGGTTATATCCCCTTTTGAATGGTTTGACATGCCATGACATTTATATATACACTAAACTCATTATAATTTGACAAATAATAGCTTTGCAATTATGTTCATTCTCTATGGGATGTCGTCTGCTTGGGCAGTGTTGGTCCATATAGTGACGTCATTAAAACATCGTTATTTTTCCAGGGAATCTCTGGTATATCCCAGCTGCTATGGAGGTGGTTGTATTTGTATTTTTTTATAAATCACCCGATATGTAGTTGACTTATAACTTGTACGATGGCCATCTGTTAGATTACCAGTTTCTAGTCATACATTAGTTGGCATATTTGTGATTATCTTTGAATTTCACCTTTAACATATTTTGATAATTCCTAATTGAAGGAAAAAATGTTATCTAAAGATTGTAATGTTGAGAACAACCAGTGGCAGGCACGTACGCAGGGGGGGGGGGGGGGTTTGGGGGTTAAACCCCCCCCCCCCCCTTTGTTAATTTTTTGTGTGTAAACACCCCCCAAAACCCCCTAAAACCCCCCCCCCCCCCCCCCCCCGCTTATTCAGCGGTCGGCTGAGTCGTTGCGATTTTTTTGGGACCAAAAAAAAAAAAAAAAAAAAATGTGTCCTCTTACCCCCCCCCCCCCCCCCGCTTATTCAGCGGCTGGCTGAGTCGTTGCGAAATTTTTGGACCGATTTATAAATGTTAAAACCCCCCCCTTGAAAAAATCCTGCGTACGCACCTGACCAGTGGCATGAATGGCCTTCCATAGTTAAGTTCAACTTAAAGTCGATCTTTGTGAAACACCCCCAGATGTTTTCGATTGACTGCTTTTTCATTAATTATCCCTATACAATCCTCTTGAATTTCTTGGTTCATTTGTACCAAAAGTAATTAAAGTTGACATTCTAAGCAAATAAATGTCCATTAATTTGGTACCTACAGCAATCATACAGTGTATGTTATTTACAAGTTGTTCATTTATAGTATATCACAACAATTATCTGGCTACTCAAACTGGTGCTGACCTTGCAGGGAGGTCTAATCCATCCTGGCCAAACTAGTGCAGAGGGGCTATAATGAACATAGCTGGATTTATTATGTTTTTATTCTTTTGAATACTTTGTATTTGAAATGAAATGATATATACTGTACATGTAATGCTCTCATTCTATTGCAGACCGTGGAAGGTTGGCAGATAGAAGAAGTTGTTCTTAGTCTCTTTCACACTCTACTCTTTCACCGAACAACTGGAAAGGTAAACAACAATTAATTCAGCAAAAATGCTTGATAATCCTGAAGTACAGTGATTGTTATGAGAGCGATGATCATAGTTGCTATGCAAAGCTCTGACAAATGTCTAAAATTTGTTTTTCCACTACTATTCACACGTTCATCTTTATTATATCGTTTAGTATCTATACCATTATTTTTAAGGTAACTCTGTAAATCATTAGAGGCAATAAATCCAGTCAAATCTGATGTTACATCCTTAATCACCATAAAGTCATCTAGTAGACCTGGGCCCATCTTACAAAGAGTTGATATCAATCGCAACTATGTACATAAGAGATAGGAGACTGCAAACTTGTGATTGATTTGGATCAATCGCAACTCTTTGTAAGACGGACATCATATTTGCCTTTAAAATTTACGAGGTCCCGAGTCAAGAGATCGAAAACCTCATTAGTGTGATGGATAGAACCTTCACATGGCAGGTAAACAGCACCTAATATAAAATCAAATCCTAAATACTTCTTATCAATATATTCACATAACAGACACTATGAATATGACTGACAAAGAAAGCGGACAAAATATACAGTTCCTCAGGTAGACAAAGGAACATCCCTTCACTGATATTATGTAAAAATGTGTAGAACAGGTGTCACATGCCTATTCACCTGTTTTAATCATTTTTACATAATAGCGGTGAAGGGATGTTCCTCTGTTTACCTGAAGAACTTTTGTCCTCTTTCTTTGTCCGTCATATATATGCCTTGGTGTACTAACTTCTGAGAATCATTCTCATATAAATGTATCATTTTCTTTCAGTTTCAGTACAAGCAAGAAGGCACCTACTCGATTGGTACGGTTGGGATGGTTGAGCAAGACTGTGACTACACAGACTTCAGCTATGTAAGTCTACTAACCTAACTTTCTCAGCTAGCAGACATAAGACTGTGACCTACACAGACTTCAGCTATGTAAGTCTACTAACCTAACTTTCTCAGCTAGCAGACATAAGACTGTGACTATACAGACTTCAGCTATGTAAGTCTACTAACCTTACTTTCTCAGCTAGCAGACATAAGACTGTGACTATACAGACTTCAGCTATGTAAGTCTACTAACCTAACTTTCTCAGCTAGCAGACATAAGACTGTGACTATACAGACTTCAGCTATGTAAGTCTACTAACCTTACTTTCTCAGCTAGCAGACATAAGACTGTGACTATACAGACTTCAGCTATGTTAGTCTACTAACCTAACTTTCTCAGCTAGCAGACATAAGACTGTGACTATACAGACTTCAGCTATGTAAGTCTACTAACCTTACTTTCTCAGCTAGCAGACATAAGACTGTGACTATACAGACTTCAGCTATGTAAGTCTACTAACCTTACTTTCTCAGCTAGCAGACATAAGACTGTGACTATACAGACTTCAGCTATGTAAGTCTACTAACCTTACTTTCTCAGCTAGCAGACATAAGACTGTGACTATACAGACTTCAGCTATGTAAGTCTACTAACCTAACTTTCTCAGCTAGCAGACATAAGACTGTGACTATACAGACTTCAGCTATGTAAGTCTACTAACCTTACTTTCTCAGCTAGCAGACATAAGACTGTGACTATACAGACTTCAGCTATGTAAGTCTACTAACCTAACTTTCTCAGCTAGCAGACATAAGACTGTGACTATACAGACTTCAGCTATGTAAGTCTACTAACCTTACTTTCTCAGCTAGCAGACATAAGACTGTGACTATACAGACTTCAGCTATGTAAGTCTACTAACCTAACTTTCTCAGCTAGCAGACATAAGACTGTGACTATACAGACTTCAGCTATGTAAGTCTACTAACCTAACTTTCTCAGCTAGCAGACATAAGACTGTGACTATACAGACCTCAGCTATGTAAGTCTACTAACCTAACTTTTTCAGCTAGCAGACATAAGACTGTGACTATACAGACTTCAGCTATGTAAGTCTACTAACCTAACTTTCTCAGCTATCAGACATAAGACTGTGACTATACAGACTTCAGCTATGTAAGTCTACTAACCTTACTTTCTCAGCTATCAGACATAAGACTGACTATACAGACTTCAGCTATGTAAGTCTACTAACCTAACTTTCTCAGCTAGCAGACATAAGACTGTAACTATACAGACCTCAGCTATGTAAGTCTACTAACCTAACTTTCTCAGCTAGCAGACATAAGACTGTGACCTACACAGACTTCAGCTATGTAAGTCTACTAACCTTACTTTCTCAGCTAGCAGACATAAGACTGTGACTATACAGACTTCAGCTATGTAAGTCTACTAACCTAACTTTCTCAGCTAGCAGACATAAGACTGACTATACAGACTTCAGCTATGTAAGTCTACTAACCTAACTTTTTCAGCTAGCAGACATAAGACTGTGACTATACAGACTTCAGCTATGTAAGTCTACTAACCTTACTTTCTCAGCTATCAGACATAAGACTGACTATACAGACTTCAGCTATGTAAGTCTACTAACCTAACTTTCTCAGCTAGCAGACATAAGACTGTGACTATACAGACCTCAGCTATGTAAGTCTACTAACCTAACTTTCTCAGCTAGCAGACATAAGACTGTGACTATACAGACCTCAGCTATGTAAGTCTACTAACCTAACTTTCTCAGCTAGCAGACATAAGACTGTGACTATACAGACCTCAGCTATGTAAGTCTACTAACCTAACTTTCTCAGCTAGCAGACAGAAGACTGTGACCTACACAGACTTCAGCTATGTAAGTCTACTAACCTTACTTTTTCAGCTAGCAGACATAAGACTGTGACTATGTAAGTCTACTAAGGCTGCGACGAGTAGTCAAATACTCGAGTACTCGCACTCGAGTAGTCGAATACTTGAGTACTCGCACTGTTAACAACTACTCAAGTACGATTTCTCATACTCGGCCGCCATTTTTTTTTTTTTTTTTTTTTTTTTTTTTTAGCCAGCGTCTGGCAGCGCCGGCATGGTACCGTGGGTCAAAATGTTTCCCAGCTCAATCACTCAAAGAAAATAGACTTTGTGGAGACTATGTCTGGATGCGCAGTAGCTCCGTAACGGTCCCTTGTTTTAGCGATCGCGATGCATTGGCACAAACTTAGATAGATCTACTGGTAGATTTTTTTGGGAAAAATAAGTTATGGATTTATTTTTGTTTTCATGTCAAGAAGGCAACCTAAAATTTTCGGTAAGATGTGTGGAGTTATTCTAGAAATGTCCTGTACCATTGTACATTAACTGGTATAGTCATTGTAGTCCCATATATGTACAAATACCTCCAACTTTTGTCTGTTGCGCACAGGGCGCACCCAGACTTTTTGATATTTTCTCTTCCGAAAATACTGCGACATTTACGCCGGTAAATACAGTAGTTATCTACTTACTTATTTATTTATTTCTTTCATTACAAAATTCAAGACCAAATATGAATTAACAAAATCTGACAATAGTAGCATGAGAAGGAATAGTTTAACTTAAAGGTATAGACCAGTTTTGGAAATCCCCCCCCCCCCCCCTCTCAGAAAATGAAACGGAAGCTCTTATTACATGTACCTATCATGTGAAAGAATACGTTTTGACTAATACGTGATGAAACAAATTTTGCCGGGAAACCGCCTACTAATTGATATATTTGGTGAATTATATCTATCCATATATCTATACACAGGTTTTTGTTTTGTTTTTAAGTGTTGATTTCTACCCCATCACCTGGCACTGTGCCTGGCAATGTCTCCCAGCTCAGTCATACACGGTGTGATGACTCACCACTCAGTAACTAGAACAACACTACTTGTATGGCCGGATTTCTCACTTATTAGTTTTTGATAATGATATATCTCTTACAGATCCGATGTGAATCTGCAGAGCTAGACGCGTACCTGAGGAAAGAAGTATCTAGCTTTACTCATTAGTTTTTGATAATGATTTATCTCTTACAGGTCCGATGTGAATCTGCAGAGTTAGACGCCTACATGAGGAAAGAAGTGTCAGGACTCACTCATTAGTTTTTGATAATATCTGCAGAGTTAGACGCTTACCTGAGGAAAGAAGTGTCAGGATTCACTCATTAGTTTTTGATAATTCTCTTACAGATCCGATGTGAATCTGCAGAGCTAGACGCGTACCTGAGGAAAGAAGTATCTGGATTCGCTCATTAGTTTTTGATAATTCTCTTACAGATCCGATGTGAATCTGCAGAGCTAGACGCATATCTGAGGAAAGAAGTATCTGGATTCAGGGACATTCTGAAATCCAATGATGGTCTACATAGTGGGCAGGTAAGGTGGAGTCTTAAAGGGATCGTTTAACATTGTTAAATCTGAGATACACGCCCCTACTTGTTATCAGTGTCTGTGATATGGTGTAACATTGAAGTCCTAAAAAAATTGCACTTCAAAATGATCAAGAAGTTCCTTAAAAAAGTAAAAATCATGGAGTGACCGGTTTTACATACTCGTTTTCCCCAATAAATGTAGTGTTATGAAAACCGTTTGGCAAAGGGATTTCAAAATTGTAATTCCAATCATAAATATCTTGATAATCAGACAGGCGATCGGTTTGTAAAAGTCATGGGGTTCCTGACTGACCTAAAGTTTATAATTATCATTGCAGCATGAGCTAAATCCAGAATTTTGTTTCAGAATCTGTGACAAAGTTACTGGATCCTTAAAAGAGAAGGTTGAGTTCTGGGAAGAGGTGATGAATCATTTGTGAGCGTTTTCATTACTGTAGCTTTAGATGTGATAGCAGGTGAAGATCGATGCTTCCAGAAAGCAAAATGCTTTATTTGGGGGAAATCATAATTTGATCACATAGAGATAGAACCACAATTAAGGATAAAAAAGCCAGTAAATATGTACATACTACCCCGGTTAGGCTTAAAGATAAAGTTGAGTTCTCCTCTTGCGATTGCATTGTGAAAGAAACGGTATGGAATCGATCAGAAAAAATTATTATGTATTGGTGTATACTGCACGGTTCTGGAATCATCACAATGATAAGAAATTCGGCCCAGTCTTGGTAAAAGTAACAAGCACTGTACACAGAAAGGTGTATATGGGACTACAGAAACATGTGGCATAAAAATGTGTGCCATATTTTTAAGCTGCACCATATTTTTAAGCTGCTACGTGTCATATTGTGGAATATAAAGGCATTTGAAGAGCCATGCTTTGCCTGAAACATTATTCCTATGATGTTGTTCCGCACTTGCATAAAAAACAATGAAAACACTCACAAATTATTTTTCACCTCTCCCCAGAACTCAACCTTCTCTTTAAGCTTTCATTTAGATATGTCAAATAGTAACTGCTAATTTACTGACATTACTAACTATACATTGTGTGTTCTGGATGAGTCCTTTCGTTTGACTGCATATTGCTAAGCTACTGACTGTCTCGACAATCTTTCTATCTTTAGGTTATGTAATGAGTAATTTTTACTCATTATTTATAGCATTATTAGTACAGTGAATAACCTTTGGTCTTTCCCCCTATGGTCTACACCCAGCCTGTCTACTACCCACATGGTCTAATAATCATTTTATCAACTTATCTTTTGGTCTAATGACCATTTAGGCTAATAGCCAGTTGGTCTAATCTCCCATAAGTCTATTACACATTTGGTCTATTGCTCATTTAGTCTAACCGGTTAGCCTAATGTCCAGTTTGTGTATTAAATGACCATTTCATATAGCATCCATAACGTCTAATAATAGTTGGATGATTATTATCGTTTATGGGCTGGATTAGACTATATGGGAATAGACCAATTGAGCAGTAGACGAACTGGTTGTAGACCAAACAGCATAAAGCCATTACTACCACACAGATGATTGTACGTTGTGCTAAATTGGTCATTTCCATAGGAGATATTGGTAGTAGTGCTCCTGCAGAGATAGTAATTCAAGTGGATAGGTTATGTAGTGGATGTATGTCAACTCAAAGATGTACTCTAGATTATGATATGACAGAAAACATTACATGAAGCCATCCATTATTGTGTACCAAAGATAATTCGTTCCCTTTCAGTTACATGTAAATACTTCCGATAACACTTTATTTGACAGTATTGTTACATAATTTCATGTCCATTTTCAATCATTTTTGTGAGTCAATTTTTTATAGTCAGGAGTCCACATTTTACAAGCTATAAGCCCATCAGTAGACCCCTCAAAATTTTCCCATTAATACTTGATGTTCAAAATGTTCAATCCTTTTATTATGCTCTGTAAATAGATGTCATAAACTTGAATAATTTGTGAATAATTTATGGAATAATATAGTTCACACTTCCAGTGAGCAGTCCTCCCCCTCCCTGCGTATCAGGATACGGTAATATTCCTAAGAAGTCATTCAGTTCTTTGTTTCCTACCATTATCTTGTGTATAATCAGTAGTTATGTGTTTAAGTATGATTTTCTTTGTGATATTTTCCTAGATTTCGCTGGAGTTTTATGAGAAGAAGAAGAATCGTTGGCCCTTCCCTGACGAGAGCATACCCTGGGAGGTCTGGAATCTCACATTAATGTAGTCACACTCACTAATGAACATGGTGAGTCAATGTGTACGTCTGGAATCTCAACATTAATGTAGTCACACTCACTAATGAGCATGGTAAGACAATGTGTAGGTCTGGAATCTCAACATTAATGTAGTCACACTCACTAATGAGCATGGTGAGTCAATGTGTAGGTCTGGAATCTCAACATTAATGTAGTCACACTCACTAATGAGCATAGTGAGTCAATGTGTAGGTCTGGAATCTCAACAAGTCAGCTCTCAATTAACATTTATAACAAAGAAAGGATCATGGAGGACCAACGGTCACCGATTATGCATTGTTTGTTATATAGAGGGCGCAAGTAGCTATAAGTAGTGCAGTGTGCCTTTAATACGAAAATGAGTATTATTACTGTGTGATTGTGCATTGATATTGCAGAGAGACAAGCCTACCGTGAGAAGCTTGGTGAGTTACTTGGTGAGAGGGTTGTGTGTATCGTAGAGGTATTATTATTATTACTCTGTGATTCTGCATTGATATTGCAGAGAGACAAGCCTACCGTGAGAAGCTTGGTGAGTTACTTGGTGAGAGGGTTGTGTGTATCGTAGAGGTATTATTATTATTACTCTGTGATTCTGCATTGATATTGCAGAGAGACAAGCCTACCGTGAGAAGCTTGGTGAGTTACTTGGTGAGAGGGTTGTGTGTATCGTAGAGGTATTATTATTATTACTCTGTGATTCTGCATTGATATTGCAGAGAGACAAGCCTATCGTGAGAAGCTTGGTGAGTTACTTGGTGAGAGGGTTGTGTGTATCGTAGAGGTATTATTATTATTACTCTGTGATTGTGCATTGATATTGCAGAGAGACAAGCCTATCGTGAGAAGCTTGGTGAGTTACTTGGTGAGAGGGTTGTGTGTATCGTAGAGGCAATGAACAGACATGATTATCTACCCAAGGCCCCCAATCAACCTCTCCTTGATACAGTCTTCAATACAACCTTCGCAGATGTTCAACCATATCTATTCAAGGTCAGAGTCATTTCTTTAAATTTTATTTTTCTATTAAAAACATAATAATTACGTAATGAATACATACCAAAGATACATTGGAAGGACCCCTTAGAAAGCAGAGCTTATTAAGAGGGGCCCTATACAAATATACAGAAACAAGTGAACATTAACCCATTAGAAGCCCCCCCCCCCCCCTCCCCCTCTACATTTTTCACGTAATTTTGTAACGCCAAAGAATCTTGCGCTGAATTTTTATGACTTTTTTTATTTCGAGTCTTGCGTATCTTTTGAAATAATTTTTTTTGAAAATCAGACCTACCGTTACAAAGTCGTGTGACCTTTTGTGTTTGCATGTCAGCCCGGAAATCGCTCATTTTCGTGATTTGTGTATAAAACATTGGTTATTTGGTCTTGTTTATGGTTTAGGTGTTTTTTTTTTTTTTTTTTTTTTTTTTTAGGGGGGGGGGGGGGGGGTTCAAAATAGTTGAATAATAGTTAGAATTAAAATAAAACAATAAAATACATACATTAAAAAAACATAGAAATACACAAGAAATTATCAAATCAATCGATAACATAAGGAATAACCGGGCTCTTCCAATTTTTGTTTTGGTAATATTATCCCAAACAGTCTAGAGCATATATGTAGTGAAAAATAATGTTTAAATATGAAAAATATATGATTTAAGAGTAAATATGTGAATTTTATTACCTTATTTGCATAAATTACCATAAATATGCAAATGTGTGAATTTGTTTAAAAAAAAAAAAAACAACATATTAATCTATAAACTTCACTTGACATGCATGCAAATTTTTGCGGCAATCGGTCGTTCAAAGGCCGAGATCATGTGGGGGAGGGGGGAGGGGGCTTAGAGGTCTTATTACAATTCTTGGTCTTTACCGATGAACTACATTTTATTAAATCTTGAAAACTAGAATACTTTCAATAAAATTGAATAACTATTGCCATTGATTAAGCCTACCGCACATTATACGGTCCGACTACAATCTGATTTTGGAAGAATTTGAAGTAGAATTTTATACGTACATTCAACCATGTAAAATCTTAATGACCTAGGGTCTCAATAGTCACATGATTGAGAAAATCTAAATTTCAAGGGAATTCCTATCATTTTTTTTAATCGGCTCAGAATCATAGTGATGACAGACCAGGGGAGTGTTGAACACAAAACCTAAGATCGACTTTAAAGAGAAGGTTGAGTTCTGGGAAGAGGTGAAAAATAATTTTTGAGCGTTATCATTCTTATTATGCAAGTGTGGAAGAACATCAGATAAGACATGTTCCCTGAGCAGCATGGCTCTTCAAATGCCTTCATATTCTAAATATGTCATGTAACATCGTAAAAATCCAGGGTAGGATTTTTACGCCATGTGTTCATGTAGTCCCATATACATCTTTCTGTGTACAGTGTTTGTAACTTTACCAAGACTTGGCCAAATTTCTTATCATTTTGATGATTCTAGAACCTTGCAATACACACAAATTCTTATATGCTAGATGGACAACCTTTTCTGGTCGATTCCACACCGTTTCTTTCACAATGCAATCGCATGACCAGAACTCAACTTCATCTTTGAGTTGGACTTAACTATGGCAGGCTGTTCATGCCACTGTTTTCTCCAACTATTATGATCTTTAGATAACAATTCTTCCTTCAATAATGAATCACAAAAAATGTTAATTCTGTAGATTTGTGACCATGATTTGTACATCCCTTGAGAGATCAATGGCAGTAAATGGTGAGAGCTAACAGTGGCATGAACGGCATGCCATAGTTAGTCCAACTTAAGTTGATCTTAGTCTTTGTGAAACACCCCCCCCCCTGGTATACCATGACTCAAAATCAAAGATCTCAGATTGTGCAAGTGCAACTATTGAGCCTTCACTACTTGTAATGTTATCATTCACAGATCAGCTGTCAGAACTCGGGACCCACCAATGCTTCAGTTGGAACCGCTGTCAAAAAACTTGTGAGAGATACGCTTGCATTATGAACCATCTTGTAAGAGACACGCTTGCATTATGAACCATCTTCAGCATGGACAACAAGAGAATGATAATAAGGAAGAGTTTCATCAGGATGGTTGGAATAATGGTTGGAAAGGTCTTTTATCACATCCAAAAGGAAAAGTTACCTGCAACAATTCGGATGCCATGGCATCCTCCTCAGACGCGAATAGGCAGACCGAAGTTAGCCGCCAATTTTCTGTTCTCCAGTGGTTGTTGGTTTGGCGATTACTATGTGGGACAGCTGATATAGACAGAGAATAAGTAGACTTGTCGTGGTTACTTGAATGGACTGTGTCATTTGACACCGCCTCTAGCACTAATTTCCTTTAGCAAGACATCAATCTACATTTGCCACTGTCCACCCAGGTGAAGTAAATGGGTGCCCAGTAGCAAGAATTTCCTTGAACGCTTTTAATGGTACTATGTCCCATTTGCAGCAAACATCAAATTCTGTAGAACTTTGCAGGAATTACGAACATGTCACGTATGTCCTATCTGTAAAATGTTAACGTTGGCAGTATCCTAGTATTCAGATTATGCAAGGAAACCCGTTTACCTTCTAGACTTCACTGTCACACAGTATTGAGTTACTGACTGACTGACTTACATCATTTTTTCTTTGGTAATAACATACATAAAATGAGCTGTAACAGGTACATGAGCATTTGTCTACATCAATAACCCACGGCTTGTCATGGCCAAAATTAAACTGATTGAATCTTTGTGCAGCACAAAACGTACAACCATTTGGTCAAAGGGTTTGAAGACCAAGGCACTTGATATAGGATTCTGATTGGGTCACTGAACCTGTCATAAGCTGACAGATCACTATTGATGATGATTTCAAATGCCGTTGGAATTTAACCTTTTCTTTTTATGCCTCCGTTACGAAGTAGCCGGAGGCATTATGTTTTCGGGTTGTCCGTCCGTCCGTACGTACATCTGTACGTACGTACGTCCCGTTCTCGTGATCGCGTTATCTCAAGAACCAACTGATGGATTCCTACCAAACTTTGGTCATGTATGTAACTTGCAGAGCCAATGAATTGATTAGATTTTAGGGTCACAAGGTCAAAGGTCACAGGGGTCATTATGTATGCAAAAAATAGC
This sequence comes from Strongylocentrotus droebachiensis, assembly GCA_035222895.1. Classification (NCBI taxonomy): domain Eukaryota; kingdom Metazoa; phylum Echinodermata; class Echinoidea; order Camarodonta; family Strongylocentrotidae; genus Strongylocentrotus; species Strongylocentrotus droebachiensis. Next base: position 535,450 of record JAVYIG010000143.1, read on the forward strand.
TTGTGATCGCGTTATCTCAAGAACCGACCGATGGATTCCTACCAAACTTTGGTCATGTATGTTACTTGCAGAGCCAATGAATTGATTAGATTTTGGGGTCACGAGGTCAAAGGTCACATGGCTCATTATGTATGCAAAAATAGCTTGTGATCGCATTATCTCAAGAACCAATTGATGGATTACCATGAAACTCAGGACATGTATGTATCTTGCTGAGGAAATGAACTGATTAGATTTTGGGGTCATGAGGTCAAGGTCAAAGGTCATGGGGCTCATGTATGCAAAAATAGCTTGTGATTGCATTATCATTAGAACCGATGGATGGATTACCATCAAACTCAAGGCATGTATGTATCTTGCATTTGGGGTCATGAGGTCAAAGATCAAAGGGTATTACATGTATATGAGATATAGCTTGTAATCACGATATTCTGAGAACCTGTGAATGGATTACAACCGAACTTGAATTTGAAAAATTTCTTCCGTTTTGGTTTGTAAAATTGCTCTATGACGGAGGCATCACTTTCGACTGCGCGCAGTCGAAGTTCCATCTAGTTTTGGCCTGCAAATGGGACATAGTACCTTTAAAGCGTTGTAATAACGACGCAGCGTCACCTGGGGCCTGGGGTAATATGAACACTGTTGACTCTTTATCACAATGGCTCAGCTATAGCCAGGGCCCGGGAAAATAATAATATCTAAGATACATATAGCGTTGGTATACAGATTCTTAGCGTTTTACAAAACAAATGAAATGAAAATATGATACCCTGTATGAAGTGCGTTAGAGTAAATTTGTATAGTAGCTACGCTTTTTAAATGGACATACATTTATTATTATTAATAGTTTTATTATTATAAAATATTGTTAAATCTTTAGCTGGTACAGCCAAAATAGGCCATTTTCATAATGTAATCAAAGTTAATGCATAGATCTTTGTTAAGTGCCTTGCTACAAACTATTTAATTCACCTGTTACAAATAGTTATATTTCAATAGTCAGAATGCAAATTGCATACATTACTTGTTGTTAGGTAGGGCAAGCCATAAGGTTTGTCCCACCTAGCAACAAATAAGACTTGCAATTCACATTCTGACTATTGAAATACTTTTATTCATTAAGGGTGAATTAAATGATTCATAACGAGGCACATGGCCAAGGCTTATGCATTAAATTTGATTACATTACTTCTGATTGGCAATATTGATCAATCAATCAAGCAAGGCATGGTGTATGAGAGGGGGACTGATATACCTGTATTTTGATCCACAACAATATTTGACTTGCTTTCTGTATCACCCATGTAGATAGAAATGTTATCAATAGGCATGAATGAAAGTCGTCTTTAAAGATAAAGACCAGTTATGGAGTGCGATTGCATTATGAAAGAAACATTGTGGCATCGATCAGAAAAGGTTGATCATCTAGCATATAAGTATTGGTGTGTACTGCAAGGTTCTGGAATCATCAAAATGATAAGAAATTTGGCCCAGTCTTGGTAAAGTTACAAGCACGGTACACAGAAAGATGTATAATATGGGACTACGCGACACGTGCGGGATATCTTTCAGGTCCAAATAGATATAATAACTTACCAAATATATCAATTAGTTGGCGGTTTCTCTGCAAAATTTGTATGATCACGTCAAAACATATTCTTTCCCATGATTGGTAATAAGAGCTCTCATTTCATTTTTTGAGAGGGGGGCTTTCCAAAACTGGTCTTTACCTTTAAGCAGCATCCCTACACTTACTCTATGGTGGTAAGGTTTTCTCTAATGTCATTTGAAACTTACATTTAGTGTCTTACACAAAGGCACAGCAGCCATATCATATCAAATGAAACTTTAAAAGCATGTTAAGCACAAAATCACTCAATTATGTAAAAAACCCGTCCAACGTGCTGAGTAGCAGACATCCTTCATCAAAATTGTTTCATGTATCTCGCGTCCCTTCATATTTCTATTGTATTATAATGTCAGTTTTGTTGTACAGTGCAATATTTATTACATCAAATATTACTGTTTAGGGTAAGCTTTAAGTTGCCTGTAATCTATTCAAAAAGTTCCTATACAGTAATTTAGTGTATTATACATGTAGTAAGGCCATGTAAATTATAATTACAATGTACTTGAAATAAAATTCCAAGTAAGAACATGATTTTAAATACATCATCATGCACACACTACATTGTCACTGAGTATACATGTATTTACTAGAGGGGAAGAAAAAGAAATAGAGAGAGAGAGAGAAAGAGGGAGAGAGGAGGGGGGGGGGGGAGGGGGTTGTAGGGGAAGGGGAGATGAGAGATTGAAGAGAAAGGAAGAAACTTGATAATAGGGGATTAGAGAAGGGGAGGACCAATATACAGAGAGAGAGAGAGAGAGAGATGGGGGGGGGGGGGGGAGAATGAGAGTAGAGAGAGAGATAGAGTGGGGGAGGAGGCGTGAGTGAGAGGAGACAAGAAGCTTGGAGATGTGGGATTAAAGGAGAGAGAATAGGGGGGGGGGCAGATTAAAACGAAAAGGAGAAACTTGAAGATTCGAGAAGGAGAACATGGGGACGGAAAAAGAGACGGGAGAGATTGTAGGAAAGGGATGGGACTTGAACATAAGGAGGAAAGAGAGAGAGAAGGATGGGGGAGATGGAACTAGGGTGAAGAAGGGAAGAGATAAATAAATAGAAAAAGAGAGGGGTGGGACCAGGATAAGGAAGGGAAGAGCGAGAGAAAGAGAGAGATGGGAGAGATGGGACTAGGGTGAAGAAGGGAAGAGGGACAGAAATAGAAAAAGAGAGGGGTGGGACCAGGATAAGGAAGGGAAGAGCGAGAGAATGGGAGAGATGGGACTAGGGTGAAGAAGGGAAGAGGGAAAGAAATAGAAAAAGAGAGGGGTGGGACCAGGATAAGGAAGGGAAGAGCGAGAGAAAGAGAGAGATGGGACTAGGGTGAAGAAGGGAAAAGGGAAAGAAATAGAAAAAGAGAGGGGTGGGACTAGGATAGGGAAAGGAGAGAGAGAGAGAGAGAGAGAGAAAGAGAGAAGGATGGGAGAGATGGGACTTGGGTGAAGAAGGGAAGAGGGAAAGAAATAGAAAAAGAGAGGGGTGGGACCAGGATAAGGAAGGGAAGAGCGAGAGAAAGAGAGAGATGGGACTAGGGTGAAGAAGGGAAGAGGGAAAGAAATAGAAAAAGAGAGGGGTGGGAAGAGAGAGAGAGAGAGAAGGATGGGACTTGGGTGAAGAAGGGAAGAGAGAAAGAAATAGAAAAAAGAGAGAGTGGGACCAGGATAAGGAAAGGAGAGAGCGAGAAGGACTTGGACATAAGAAGGAAAGAGAGAGAGAGAAGGATGGGGAGATGGGACTAGGGTGCAATAAAGAAGGGAAGAGGGAAAGAAATAGAAAAAGAGAGGGGTGGGACCAGGATAGGGAAAGGAGAGAGAGAGAGAAGGATGGGAGAGATTGGACTTTGGTGAAGAAGGGAAGAGGGAAAGAAATAGAAAAAGAGAGAGTGGGACCAGGATAAGGAAAGGAGAGAGAGAGAGAGAGAGAGAAGGACTTGGACATAAGAAGGAAAGAGAGAGAGAGAAGGATGGGCAGATGGGACTAGGGTGCAATGAAGAAGGGAAGAGGGAAAGAAATAGAAAAAGAGAGGGGTGGGACCAGGATAAGGAAGGGAAGAGCGAGAGAATGGGAGAGATGGGACTAGGGTGAAGAAGGGAAGAGGGAAAGAAATAGGAAAAAAAAGAGGGGTGGGACTAGGATAGGGAAAGGAGAGAGAGAGAGAGAGAGAGAAGGATGGGGAGATGGGACTTGGGTGAAGAAGGGAAGATAGAAAGAAATAGAAAAAGAGAGGGGTGGTACTAGGATAGGGAAAGGAGAGAGAGAGAGAGAGAGAGAGAGAGAGAGAGAAGGATGGGAGAGATGGGACTTGGGTGAAGAAGGGAAGAGGGAAAGAAATAGAAAAAGAGAGGGGTGGGACTAGGATAGGGAAAGGAGAGAGAGAGAGAGAGAGAGAGAGAGAGAGAGAAAGAGAGAGAGAGAAGGATGGGAGAGATGGGACTTGGGTGAAGAAGGGAAGAGGGAAAGAAATAGAAAAAAGAGAGGGGTGGGAAGAGAGAGAGAGAGAGAGAAGGATGGGACTTGGGTGAAGAAGGGAAGAAAGAAAGAAATAGAAAAAGAGAGAGTGGGACCAGGATAAGGAAAGGAGAGAGAGAGAGAAAAGGACTTGGACATAAGAAGGAAAGAGAGAGAGAGAAGGATGGGGAGATGGGACTAGGGTGCAATGAAGAAGGGAAGAGGGAAAGAAATAGAAAAAGAGAGGGGTGGGACCAGGATAAGGAAGGGAAGAGCGAGAGAAGGAGAGAGATGGGAGAGATGGGACTAGGGTGAAGAAGGGAAGAGGGAAAGAAATAGAAAAAGAAAGGGGTGGGACTAGGATAGGGAAAGGAGAGAGAGAGAGAGAGAGAGAGAGAGAGAGAAGGATGGGAGAGATGGGACTTGGGTGAAGAAGGGAAGAGGGAAAGAAATAGAAAAAGAGAGGGATGGGACCAAGATAGGAAAGGGAGAGAGAGAGAGAGAGAGAAGGATGGGAGAGATTGGACTTGGGTGAAGAAGGGAAGAGGGAAAGAAATAGAAAAAGAGAGGGGTGGGACCAGGATAGGAAAGGGAGAGAGAGAGAGAGAGAGAGGGGGGGGGGGGGGAGAGAGATGGGACTTGGGTGAAGAAGGGAAGAGGGAAAAAAATAGAAAAAGAGAGGGGTGGGACCAGGATAAGGAAGGGAAGAGAGAGAGAGAGAGAGAGAGAGAGAGAAGGATGGGAGAGATTGGACTTGGGTGAAGAAGGGAAGAGGGAAAGAAATAGAAAAAGAGAGGGGTGGGACCAAGATAGGAAAGGGAGAGAGAGAGAGAGAAGGATGGGGAGATGGGACTTGGGTGAAGAATAGAATCTGCACGGTCCTTTATAATTTCCCTACACACTTGATTCAAGCCGTCGAAGATGGCGTTATCAACAAACTCATATTATGCTCACCAGCTCCGCCGGGCGTATGGCAAGCCGTTTTAACGTTTATTCATATTTCTTGATATCAAGAATTCTATCAAAAAATGAATTCTTGATATCAAGAAATCGAATTCTTGATATCAAGAAATCGAATTCTTGATATCAAGAATTCAATTCTTGATATCAAGAATTACCATTGCTTTACAAGGTAAAATTATTTCTTGATATCAAGAATTCCATTGGTTCACACGTAAAATCATTTCTTGATATGTTATTCTTTCTTTCATCCTCCTATCCTTTCTCTGCTATCTTTTTCTTATGTTATTCTTTCTTTCATCCTCCTATCCCCTTCTCTTCTATCTTTCCTTATGTTATTCTTTCTTTCATCCTCCTATCCCTTTCTCTTCTATCTTTCCTTATGTTATTCTTTCTTTCATCCTCCTATCCCCTTCTCTTCTATCTTTCCTTATGTTATTCTTTCTTTCATCATCCTATCCCTTTCTCTTCTATCTTTCCTTATGTTATTCTTTCTTTCATCCTCCTATCCCCTTCTCTTCTATCTTTCCTTATGTTATTCTTTCTTTCATCCTCCTATCCCCTTCTCTTCTATCTTTCCTTATGTTATTCTTTCTTTCACCATCCTATCCCCTTCTCTTCTATCTTTCCTTATGTTATTCTTTCTTTCATCCTCCTATCCCCTTCTCTTCTATCTTTCCTTATGTTATTCTTTATTTTCATCCTCCTATCCCTTTCTCTTCTATCTTTTCGTATGTTATTCTTTATTTTCATCCTCCTATCCCTTTCTCTTCTATCTTTCCTTATGTTATTCTTTCTTTCATCATCCTATCCCCTTCTCTTCTATCTTTCCTTATGTTATTCTTTCTTTCATCCTCCTATCCCTTTCTCTTCTATCTTTCCTTATGTTATTCTTTCTTTCATCATCCTATCCCTTTCTCTTCTATCTTCCTTATGTTATTCTTTCTTTCATCATCCTATCCCTTTCTCTTCTATCTTTCCTTATGCTATTCTTTATTTTCATCCTCCTATCCCTTTCTCTTCTATCTTTCCTTATGTTATTCTTTCTTTCATCATCCTATCCCTTTCTCTTCTATCTTTCCTTATGCTATTCTTTATTTTCATCCTTCTATCCCTTTCTCTTCTATCTTTCCTTATGCTATTCTTTCTTTCATCCTTCTATCCCTTTCTCTTCTATCTTTCCTTATGTTATTCTTTCTTTCATCCTTCTATCCCTTTCTCTTCTATCTTTCCTTATGCTATTCTTTCTTTCATCCTTCTATCCCTTTCTCTTCTATCTTTCCTTATGTTATTCTTTCTTTCATCCTCCTATCCCTTTCTCTTCTATCTTTCCTTATGTTATTCTTTCTTTCATCCTCCTATCCCTTTCTCTTCTATCTTTCCTTATGTTATTCTTTCTTTCATCCTCCTATCCCTTTCTCTTCTATCTTTCCTTATGTAATTCTTTCTTTCATCCTTCTATCCCTTTCTCTTCTATCTTTCCTTATGTTATTCTTTCTTTCATCCTCCTATCCCTTTCTCTTCTATCTTTCCTTATGTTATTCTTTCTTTCATCCTCCTATCCCTTTCTCTTCTATCTTTCCTTATGTTATTCTTTCTTTCATCATCCTATCCCTTTCTCTTCTATCTTTCCTTATGTTATTCTTTCTTTCATCCTTCTATCCCTTTCTCTTCTATCTTTCCTTATGTAATTCTTTCTTTCATCCTTCTATCCCTTTCTCTTCTATCTTTCCTTATGCTATTCTTTATTTTCATCCTCCTATCCCTTTCTCTTCTATCTTTCCTTATGTTATTCTTTCTTTCATCCTCCTATCCCTTTCTCTTCTATCTTTCCTTATGTTATTCTTTCTTTCATCCTCCTATCCCTTTCTCTTCTATCTTTCCTTATGTTATTCTTTCTTTCATCCTCCTATCCCTTTCTCTTCTATCTTTCCTTATGTTATTCTTTCTTTCATCCTCCTATCCCTTTCTCTTCTATCTTTCCTTATGTAATTCTTTCTTTCATCCTTCTATCCCTTTCTCTTCTATCTTTCCTTATGTTATTCTTTCTTTCATCCTCCTATCCCTTTCTCTTCTATCTTTCCTTATGTTATTCTTTCTTTCATCCTCCTATCCCTTTCTCTTCTATCTTTCCTTATGTAATTCTTTCTTTCATCCTTCTATCCCTTTCTCTTCTATCTTTCCTTATGCTATTCTTTATTTTCATCCTCCTATCCCTTTCTCTTCTATCTTTCCTTATGTTATTCTTTCTTTCATCCTCCTATCCCTTTCTCTTCTATCTTCCTTATGTTATTCTTTATTTTCATCCTCCTATCCCTTTCTCTTCTATCTTTCCTTATGTTATTCTTTCTTTCATCATCCTATCCCTTTCTCTTCTATCTTTCCTTATGTAATTCTTTCTTTCATCCTCCTATCCCTTTCTCTTCTATCTTTCCTTATGCTATTCTTTATTTTCATCCTTCTATCCCTTTCTCTTCTATCTTTCCTTATGTTATTCTTTCTTTCATCCTCCTATCCCTTTCTCTTCTATCTTTCCTTATGTAATTCTTTCTTTCATCCTTCTATCCCTTTCTCTTCTATCTTTCCTTATGCTATTCTTTCTTTCATCCTTCTATCCCTTTCTCTTCTATCTTTCCTTATGTTATTCTTTCTTTCATCATCCTATCCCTTTCTCTTCTATCTTTCCTTATGTAATTCTTTCTTTCATCCTCCTATCCCTTTCTCTTCTATCTTTCCTTATGTTATTCTTTCTTTCATCATCCTATCCCTTTCTCTTCTATCTTTCCTTATGTTATTCTTTCTTTCATCATCCTATCCCTTTCTCTTCTATCTTTCCTTATGTTATTCTTTCTTTCATCATCCTATCCCTTTCTCTTCTATCTTATCTTATGCTATTCTTTATTTTCATCCTTCTATCCCTTTCTCTTCTATCTTTCCTTATGCTATTCTTTCTTTCATCCTTCTATCCCTTTCTCTTCTATCTTTCCTTATGTTATTCTTTCTTTCATCCTTCTATCCCTTTCTCTTCTATCTTTCCTTATGCTATTCTTTCTTTCATCCTCCTATCCCTTTCTCTTCTATCTTTCCTTATGTTATTCTTTCTTTCATCCTCCTATCCCTTTCTCTTCTATCTTTCCTTATGTTATTCTTTCTTTCATCATCCTATCCCTTTCTCTTCTATCTTCCTTATGCTATTCTTTCTTTCATCCTTCTATCCCTTTCTCTTCTATCTTTCCTTATGTTATTCTTTCTTTCATCCTTCTATCCCTTTCTCTTCTATCTTTCCTTATGCTATTCTTTCTTTCATCATCCTATCCCTTTCTCTTCTATCTTTCCTTATGTTATTCTTTCTTTCATCCTTCTATCCCTTTCTCTTCTATCTTTCCTTATGTTATTCTTTCTTTCATCATCCTATCCCTTTCTCTTCTATCTTTCCTTATGTTATTCTTTCTTTCATCATCCTATCCCTTTCTCTTCTATCTTTCCTTATGCTATTCTTTATTTTCATCCTTCTATCCCTTTCTCTTCTATCTTTCCTTATGCTATTCTTTCTTTCATCCTTCTATCCCTTTCTCTTCTATCTTTCCTTATGTTATTCTTTCTTTCATCCTTCTATCCCTTTCTCTTCTATCTTTCCTTATGCTATTCTTTCTTTCATCCTTCTTTCCCTTTCTCTTCTATCTTTCCTTATGTTATTCTTTCTTTCATCCTTCTATCCCTTTCTCTTCTATCTTTCCTTATGTTATTCTTTCTTTCATCCTCCTATCCCTTTCTCTTCTATCTTTCCTTATGTTATTCTTTATTTCATCCTCCTATCCCTTTCTCTTCTATCTTTCCTTATGCTATTCTTTCTTTCATCCTTCTATCCCTTTCTCTTCTATCTTTCCTTATGTTATTCTTTCTTTCATCATCCTATCCCTTTCTCTTCTATCTTTCCTTATGTAATTCTTTCTTTCATCCTTCTATCCCTTTCTCTTCTATCTTTCCTTATGTAATTCTTTCTTTCATCCTCCTATCCCTTTCTCTTCTATCTTTCCTTATGTAATTCTTTCTTTCATCCTCCTATCCCTTTCTCTTCTATCTTTCCTTATGTTATTCTTTCTTTCATCATCCTATCCCTTTCTCTTCTATCTTTCCTTATGTTATTCTTTCTTTCATCATCCTATCCCTTTCTCTTCTATCTTTCCTTATGTTATTCTTTCTTTCATCCTCCTATCCCCTTCTCTTCTATCTTTCCTTATGTTATTCTTTCTTTCATCCTCCTATCCCTTTCTCTTCTATCTTTCCTTATGTTATTCTTTCTTTCATCCTCCTATCCCTTTCTCTTCTATCTTTCCTTATGTTATTCTTTCTTTCATCCTCCTATCCCTTTCTCTTCTATCTTTCCTTATGTTATTCTTTCTTTCATCCTTCTATCCCTTTCTCTTCTATCTTTCCTTATGTTATTCTTTATTTTCATCCTATCCCTTTCTCTTCTATCTTTCCTTATGCTATTCTTTATTTTCATCCTATCCCTTTCTCTTCTATCTTTCCTTATGTTATTCTTTCTTTCATCCTCCTATCCCTTTCTCTTCTATCTTTCCTTATGTTATTCTTTCTTTCATCCTCCTATCCCTTTCTCTTCTATCTTTCCTTATGTTATTCTTTCTTTCATCCTCCTATCCCTTTCTCTTCTATCTTTCCCTTATGTTATTCTTTCTTTCATCCTCCTATCCCTTCTCTTCTATCTTTCCTTATGTTATTCTTTCTTTCATCCTTCTATCCCTTTCTCTTCTATCTTTCCTTATGTTATTCTTTATTTTCATCCTATCCCTTTCTCTTCTATCTTTCCTTATGCTATTCTTTATTTTCATCCTATCCCTTTCTCTTCTATCTTTCCTTATGTTATCTTTCTTCATCCCTCTATCCCTTTCTCTCTATCTTTCCTTATGTTATTCTTTCTTTCATCCTCCTATCCCTTTCTCTTCTATCTTTCCTTATGTTATTCTTTCTTTCATCCTCCTATCCCTTTCTCTTCTATCTTTCCTTATGTAATTCTTTCTTTCATCATCCTATCCCTTTCTCTTCTATCTTTCCTTATGTTATTCTTTCCTTAATCCTTCTATCCCTTTCTCTTCTATCTTTCCTTATGCTATTCTTTATTTCATCCTTCTATCCCTTTCTCTTCTATCTTTCCTTATGTAATTCTTTCTTTCATCATCCTATCCCTTTCTCTTCTATCTTTCCTTATGCTATTCTTTATTTTCATCCTTCTATCCCTTTCTCTTCTATCTTTCCTTATGTTATTCTTTCTTTCATCATCCTATCCCTTTCTCTTCTATCTTTCCTTATGCTATCTTATTTTCATCCTCCTATCCCTTTCTCTTCTATCTTTCCTTATGTTATTCTTTCTTTCATCCTCCTATCCTTTCTCTTCTATCTTTCCTTATGTTATTCTTTCTTTCATCCCTTCTATCCCTTTCTCTTCTATCTTTCCTTATGTTATTCTTTATTTTCATCCTATCCCTTTCTCTTCTATCTTTCCTTATGCTATTCTTTATTTTCATCCTATCCCTTTCTCTTCTATCTTTCCTATGTTATTCTTTCTTTCATCCTCCTATCCCTTTCTCTTCTATCTTTCCTTATGTTATTCTTTCTTTCATCCTCCTATCCCTTTCTCTTCTATCTTTCCTTATATTATTCTTTCTTTCATCCTCCTATCCCTTTCTCTTCTATCTTTCCTTATGTTATTCCTTTCTTTCATCCTTCTATCCCTTTCTCTTCTATCTTTCCTTATGCTATTCTTTATTTTCATCCTATCCCTTTCTCTTCTATCTTTCCTTATGTTATTCTTTCTTTCATCCTCCTATCCCTTTCTCTTCTATCTTTCCTTATGTTATTCTTTCTTTCATCCTCCTATCCCTTTCTCTTCTATCTTTCCTATGTTATTCTTTCTTTCATCCTCCTATCCCTTTCTCTTCTATCTTTCCTTATGTTATTCTTTCTTTCATCCTCCCTATCCCTTTCTCTTCTATCTTTCCTTATGTTATTCTTTCTTTCATCCTTCTATCCCTTTCTCTTCTATCTTTCTTATGCTATTCTTTAATTTTCATCCTATCCCTTTCTCTTCTATCTTTCCTTATGTTATTCTTTCTTTCATCCTCCTATCCCTTTCTCTTCTATCTTTCCTTATGTTATTCTTCTTTCATCCTCCTATCCCTTTCTCTTCTATCTTTCCTTATGTTATTCTTTCTTTCATCCTCCTATCCCTTTCTCTTTCTATCTTTCCTATGTTATTCTTTCTTTCATCCTTCTATCCCTTTCTCTTCTATCTTTCCTTATGTTATTCTTTATTTTCATCCTATCCCTTTCTCTTCTATCTTTCCTTATGTTATTCTTTCTTTCATCCTCCTATCCCTTTCTCTTCTATCTTTCCTTATGTTATTCTTTCTTTCATCCTCCTATCCCTTTCTCTTCTATCTTTCCTTATGTTATTCTTTCTTTCATCCTTCTATCCCTTTCTCTTCTATCTTTCCTTATGTTATTCTTTATTTTCATCCTATCCCTTTCTCTGCTATCTTTTTCTTATGTTATTCTTTCTTTCATCTCTCCTATCCCTTTCTCTTCTATCTTTCCTTTTGTTATTCTCTGCCGACAGGCTGCATGGAGCGACCAAGAGCGTCTGCGCGAGCTAGTGTCAAGTGCAGCTTTTAAATGATATAAACACGGTACAGAAATTAGAATAATTCTTTGTACGACTTCCTCTCTACATCTAATAAAATGTTTTTGTTAACTTTTGTAATTTGTACTTTGATCCTCCTTTACCGATGGTGAGTTAATAGTTAATGGAAAAACACGAAAGATGTGTACTCCGTCATCGTGTAAAAATACATCGAATCAATCATTTTCAGGGTGACCTTTGGTCCCTTTAAGGCTGTTCCTTAGAACCAGGCCTTTCTTTATACCTGAACAAAAAAGGAAAGAGATACAATGTAGCATATAGGCATCCACGATCACTGCATACATTAATGTTTCCAGTTTACCCCCATCCCTTTCAAATGTTCTATCTACCACGCTATACTGATTGACTTTTGAATGCGGTTTCCTAGCAGAATGATATTTCGTTCCTGAGACTTTATATCACAGATGACGGAATTCTGCCAGACATTTCTTTGATTAATGAATACATTTTTTTCCAATAAAAACCCATAAGATGACAAAAAGGGTGATTACCCCCCCCCCCCCCCAATCTGATATTTTATTTTAATTTTGTATTTATTTATTTCCACATACGGCGGAACACCCTAGTCAGCATAGCTGTTTTTCATAGGGGTCTAATAAAAATACATAGCATGTTTTTACAAAAGAAACAAGACAATAAATCAAATACACAAAAATATCATATTCAATTCCAATGAATTCTATAGTAGATACCTACATAACCTACTACAAAATTGAAGTAAGCATTTGAAATGAATGCTACGGTCTTACTCGCCCCCCCCCCAAAAAAAAAAAAAAAAAAAAAAAAAAAATGAAAAAATGAAAAAATGAAAAAATGAAAAAAATGAAGAAAAAAAATGAAGAAAAAAAAAAAAATGAAGAAAAAAAAAATACACGATCGCAAACTATTTTTGATAAAATCAAGTCAAGTGCAAATTCAATAAGCTATCGTATACATCTCATATAGAAATCATTTACGATTACGTAATGCCTCGATCATTGTCATCTTGGCATATTACAATAGGTGAGGCACATTAAGGCTATAGAAACCGATCTGTTGTGTTCAAAGCAAGCATTACATTTTCGTTTCAGCTTTTAAGTAGAATTTGAAATTTCTCATAAAATTCATACAAATTTTAGAAGATAAATTATACTTTAATATAATATTGCATTATTTCCATTACGATCTCTTAATGAGGCTGATTACGTGTTTTCAATATCTCGTTGCATTTGTTTAGACACATATATTATTCAATAAGCATTGTAGCATGATAAAATGATGCAGTTAACAATTCAATTATTATTATACCGCTTGTAAATTTGATGTTTTGTGTTTTTCGCAACTCAAGCATGAAGGATATGGACTGGTTGAATTAGGGCCTTTAAAGAGTTTTTTAAAAAGAGTAAGATAGTTTAGTTGTTGAGTGTATGTTGTTTGTCATACTCCTGCAATTTGCATTGTTTGTCTTTAAGGCATGAAGGAGCTTTGCGTTACGAGGAGGGTGGGTCGCCAAAAATAACTTAACTTGATAAGAAAACAGTAAATCTTTGGAGATAATTAGTACATTTCATGCGTTTCCATTTTTATTTCATACATCAATGAATCCCTAGCCTTTTAAGTCCAAGAAAAAAAAATGTCTTGCTCTTAGTGATTGCCCCCGTGCCCAGAATCAAGGGTTTTTGGTAACCACCTGTTTCGAGGGACAATGTCATCCGGTTTGCAGATTAGATAAGATAAGATATTTATTCGTCTTTCTTTCAAATGACACATAGAGCATACATTAGATCATTACACATTTACAATGCAAAATAACAATTTTTGGCAATGATAAAAACAAAGTTAACTAAAAGAAGACGAGGAGACCCTGGTAAAAGCAATGCTTGTAAGTTTTAGGGTCCCCTCTGAGCCAGATAAACAAGATGAGTAGATATGTGTGACTACCTAAGAATACAATAGGTAAAAGGTGATATATAACGAAAAAAAGTGTACACACACAACATCAACAACAAAAATGAGAGACGAGACTAGACAAGACGGGAGAAAAGAGAAAATATGAGTAATAATATAAGACTACAGCACATCGACAATAGGCACAGCACACAACGGGCACAAGACAACAGGGGGAGGGAAACAGTGGTTGACAATCTGAAAATATTCAGTTAGACACATATTAATATCAAGATTACGTGAAGCTCTGATCTTGCTGTGGCTGTATACTCTTATTATTGAAAGACATACCTTCTGAGAAAGTTATGCTTTGCGTGATGGTGCTGAAGTTAGCATTTCATGTCTGTGTTTTCCAGGTACATTAAAGTATTATGATACTATGTTCTCAGAAAAATGAATTATGATTAAAAAGAAACATGCATGGACAGGAGTAGCTTTCTAAAGAAGTGATATGTTCCTTCCCATATTAAAGGTATGTACTCACAAAATATGTTTAAGTACATACATATTGCAATGCTACGTGTACAGGGCATAGCAGCTGACTTTTCTTTCTCCTCCCCCCTCCCTTTTTTTTGGTATCTAAAACATAAGTTTTAAAAAGTTAGGATATATAATCATAAATATAATAGATAAGGCGAATAGCTTAATTACATAAAGCCACACAATCCATGACTTATATGAACATAATTAATAAGCACACGTATAGCTGTTATAATAAAGCGAAATTCGAATGATACCACTGAGTCGCGAAATGTACATGTAGGGACGTGCACTTGGTGATACATGAATATTCTTTAGAGTATTGCTTATCTTTCTTCAGAAAGAGATGCAAACAAAGAGAAATATTTCAGAAAAGGGAGAGGCAGTTAATCTTTTAATCTTTACTGAAAACGCTTGACTGATGAAGCGTCATAACGCTTTTACACGTCACCTAAGTCAATTATTACGTCATAGAGGTTAATCATTAAAATGATGAATGAGTGGGCTCAAATATTGTTTCAATATAAGGATTAATCTATCACTCATTAACGTGTAAACGATGAGTGTTTTTGACGAAGCCTAGGTTTCAGTTTGTCTAATTCACATCATTCTACTGTCAGCTCGACCCAACGAAGCACATCACTCGAACTCAACATTCTTTACCTGTACAAGACAAAACAAGAATCATCATGGTAAGTAGTTTTCTGTTCTAGCCAGACTAATAGGCCTTATAGGCCCTCCATAGGCCGTTTCGTAATGTACCCTAATTGTGTACCAAAAACAAATACTATATTCTATGGGGGCAGATCATTTGCAGTTGCTCGACCAAACCTTTGGAACAATCTCCCCAATTTCATACGACAGGCACCCACCTCTTTGGTCTTAGTTAATTAGCTTAAACTATCCTTACTTACGTTCTTTGTTTTGACCATGTTAGCTATCTCTTTATTATGTTATATACTATGTTAAGTTAGTCATTTTAATACTTATACGATTTGTTTATTTCTCTGTTTTTATTCCTTTTATGTGATTATATTTCTCGACATTATGCTTGTACAGCGCATAGAGAAACTTATGTTTATTATGCGCTGTATAAATATTGTATTATTATTTATTATTATTAAGCATCCTTTGTGAAGCGCTTCGATACGAATTATTTCATTCACCTGCTACGTGTAATAGAATAATAATAATATTCCGCTTTTATCTAGCGCTTAATACAATTTATGTCTCTAAGCGCTTTACAGATATACTATTAATGTACACTCTTAAAAATACCTAGTCAGATTTTGATCAGATTTTCTAGTCACATTTTTTGACTAGATTTTAGTCATTATGACTAGAAATCTATCCATTTTCAAACAAGTTTGACTAGTAATCTAATCCATTATCGTTCGTGACTAGTTTTTTCGGTTCAAAAGGACTAGAAACTAGTAAGTGCCCCTGGGATCCTTTATTCTAGTCAGTTTGACTAGTGTCTAGTCAAATCTGACTAGACATTTTTAAGAGTGTATCGCAATAGTCAGAATGCAAATTTCCGTGATTAGTTGTTGCTAAGTAGGAGAAAATTATGACTTTTCCTTCTAATAGCCACACGTAATGATTAAATGCAATTTGTATTCTGACTATTGGAATACCAATTGAATGAAATAACTCGTATCGAGGCACTTATAAATACATTAAGACTTAATTTCATTGAGTTGTAAAAATGTTTGTTTGACTCAATAAAATAGCCTCTGGATGGCTAAAACGTATTTTTTTTAATATAAAAAAAACAAAAAAACTTATAAATACATTTGGTTATATTACGAAAATGGCCGATCACTCCAGTTCTAGTCGTGTACAATCGATCTATCTCGTTAGTATGATAATTAGTATTGGTGATTCCGTGAAATGCAAACGAATTTGTCTCGAATGACATTAAATAATGTTTATTTATTCTATTTCTTGACAAAAAATCTCTGTTGAGAGGTGTCGTGTTTTAGTGGATGGGACTGAGAATCAAATGGTCCGAGGTTCGAGTCTCACAGCGGCATAATAGTCCTTTGGTTTAAACATTAATGTACATTTACCACTCTCCACCCAGGTGTTAAAATGGGTAACCGGAAGGAAATAATTCCTTGAATGATGCCCGGCCCCCCCCCCCCCCCCACTCAGTGTTATTTAGGGTACGCGTATGCTCGTTCCCTCTTTTTGAAAGCACCCCCTATCTGAGGACTGCCAACATTTCCGAACCCCTCTTTCGCGGGCTTTTCGCGGGCTTTTTCTGCCTTGGAGACCCCCTAAATACGGAAAAATGCTCAATGTACCCCCCTAAATTCGGAATCATTTCTCAGGAGTCCAAAGGAGACGAGAAAAAAAAAGAAAAACACCCCCTTTTTAAAGAAATCTCCGGGTGAAAAGTCAAATACACCCCTTTTTTTTACAATTCTCGGGCCGGACTTTGTCGCACGCGCGAAAAGTACCCCTTTACCGGACATTTTGGTAACACGCATGCGATCATTCCGACCCCGGAGTGGGGGGGGGGGGGGGGGGGGGGGGGGGGAATGATGTGAGCACCAAAAACGGTAGCCTAGCAGAGCCGGGGTAATATTCGATCGCCTTTTAGCATTTTGCGAGGTGGATGATAATGCATGTGCGCTATTAATAATGATTATTGATAGAATTAGTGTTCGCCTCTAAATAATATTGGAAGGCTATTCCTTTTTGGACGAAATAAATGGATAAAATATAAAAAGTTGTTTTTCTTAAAGTGAGCATATAACGAAACCACTGTAGGGATGGGCCACATAGTATCTATCTTAATATACCTTCGCGATATCTAAATCATTTTTTGTTTCACTTATAAAATGGCAAAAAGTGGCACATGATATATTCCATGAGTCAAACAACCCACCAAACAATAACAGGAGCGGTTTTAGAAAGAAAAAAATGGGGGGAGGGGGGAGGGGGCTTCGTAGCGTTGAGGGTTGTTGGCTTTTGGGTTCTCGAACTACACGCGTCTCGTGATTTTGTTGAGGGGCTGGGGGGGGGGGGGGGGGTGGGGTTGGACCTGCCCCCTCCATGGATACGCCACTGAACCAAATTCATTAAGAGAATCAATCAATATGAGTCTTGATTGCGCTCGAGGAGTGGCCGTTAATCATTGACTAACCACACCTTCTACCAAGACACGAACATCACGTGACCCAAACCATCTGATCACGATAGTCCATCCGGTTCAACCTCCCCGATAACGATTAGGATCATAACCTGTGTGTGATTGACCGGTCTCGACTGCCATAGACTGCCCACGTCTTCTGGTTTCGTTTTTTTTTTTGTTTTTTTTGTTGTTGTTTTGTTGTTTTTTGTTTTTTTGTTTGTTTTGTGTTTGTTGTTGTTGGTTTTGTTTTTAACGGGGGTAGGGGGTATAACAAACTTTATTCATTCGATATAACTAAGTTGATTGTAGTCTGTACTTTGTTCCAATATGTTATAAATTATAATATGTAATAGAGATACTCGTACTACAGAACAAAATATAGAGGGGGGGGGGGGTTATAACAATATTAATTCATTCAATATAATTGAGATTACTGTATTTTGTACTCTGTAATTGGTTCCAATATGTTATATATTACAATTTGTATGAATTAATATTATTTATTGAGTGAATACAATAAAGAATATTACAAAACAAAAATAACCAAAGACTTGACTAATAGTAATACTCTCTGTCATAACTCAATTTAATCAAACTTACAATTCGACAGATATTGACTGTTAGGGTGTGTACTATAACATTCTTTGGGCGCGGCCGAAGAGAGTTGAAAATAATAATCCGTTACTTATTAAGCGTTTTGACAGTATAAACTGACCAAAGCATTAGCTGATACAGCCCCCCCCCCACCCCAAAAGAAGAAGATGTATTTGGAACTATAAAATATAGGATAGGATATATTCAAATTCTCATTGAAACCTCAGTCACACTAGGGTTCGATCGGTCGCCAACCACCGACCGGCAGTCAGTCTGATGTCGGATGTAAATGAGAGGTTTATGGCAGTCTTTAAAAGGTTATCAGAGGTCGGCCGATTGGTGTCTGGAGCCTGGTCGATCGGATGGAGGCTCACGCCGTTGCATGGAAAACCTTTTAACTACCAAACTGGTTGTGGAAAGGTTTTTCTAGGTTTTCCAAGCCTATACGACAGTTCTCAGACTGATCGCTGACTGATCGATCGACGACTGATCGCCGACTGATCCCAAGTTCTTGCCAACTATTACCGGGAGATTTTTGGTTGAGAACAAGTCGGCAGCTGATCGAAATTGATATATAGATTCAGTCGCCGATTATTCTTTTAACGTTCGCCGACAATAAGAAACAAATTTAACTTTAGAAACATGGACAATTCTATTTTTGCTTCAACTGCTGGTTCAAAAATTCGGTGTGTTTGACATGTCCGATTCCTGTGAAAAATAGAGGGAATTAAAATAAAAAAGCTATAAAACTTTATCCTTAACAATGTTTCTTGATCTAAGAATCTTAGATCAAAGTTATTATGTGGTGTTTTATTAATTTAAACCGTTATTCCTGCTGTAGTAGCCTGTTAAAAAGACGAAATATGAGGGGGGGGGTCACTCTCTTGCGGTCTAAGAAATGTTACCCCCCCCCCCCCCCTCTCCAGTCAATATCTATATAATAATAGCTATGGTTATAATTTGCTATTATATAAAATTAACGGAATTTGCGATCTCCCGCCTTTTTCTTCTTCCTACTCGAGTCGTGCAGTTGGCCTCCCGCTAAATAAGGGGCTTGGCATTCATGACAAACACTGTAGATCACGTGATGTGTTGAGAACATGATTAAAGACTAATTAGTCTCTGCTGTAATCAGTAAGTCACTCAGCAAACATCATTCTGATCATGTTGGGACTTTGTTTAGGCTGATAATGGGTACGACAACCTAGACTTCAAGTACCATTACGTGCAAAGGTTGGGCTAATTAATTAAGAGATAAGCTTGCTAATTGACTATTTAGCACGACAGTATGACGTTAATTTCAGTATCAGATCGATCATCAACCATTCTCGTCTCCATATAGACCAATACTGAAATACTGGTTAAAACTGGTTTGTTAATAATGAGAATGAGCCACGGGGGAGTGGCAGACTTTATTTTTACATACCGTAATTTGGTTGTAAGAATGCATAGTCTGAGTCGAAGTAAACTTGCCTGGTTGCTCCACTCCCTCGCACAATACAACACCGTGTAAAGCACTAGCACTGTAGTAAGTCTTAAGCCTGTCTGTACTAGTTTGGCCAGGAGGGATTAGAACTCCCTGCAAGGTCACTGACAGGTAGTTACCTCATCAAATCAGCTCTCGATTCACATAAGAAAAAGGGGATCATGCGGGACCAACGGACACCGCTTAGACATTAGGGACTTTTAGATTTGCGTGGACTGCTACGTCGCCTACGTGTGACGTCCTTTTAGCCTTAAAAGGACGTTACACGTAGCAGTCCACGTTGTCATCATGCAACTCTAAAAGTCCCTATTGTTTCCTATAATAGAGGGCGCAAGTAGATACAAGTAGTGCAGACAGGCTTAACTCTTGAGTGATTCATTATGATCACAGGCTCAGTCTTTATCGTGTGAAATGCATATTTTCAATAGTGTCCCACCGAGGGTCAGTGGGGAAAATGGGAATGAGGAATGTCTCATACTGGAAAAATTAGTAAATGGGGTCGTCTCCCTCCCCTCCAAAATTTAGAAATCGTTAAGAATAACTTTCTGAACGATTTAAAGCCATTCAGAGGGCAGAGAAAGGTATTGCATATAGGGTCTAAAATGTTAAAACTACTGAATTAAGATAACTTTTGCTCGGTCTCTGCACTCTCTTGCAAGTGCAAAAAGAAAATAAATTTGTCAAAGTGCGCCGGTAGAATGAGAGAAGAAGAAGAAAAAAATCTCCCCTGTTTATAGTCACTGTGTTCCCCTGAATGGCTCTCCCCCCGCCTGAAAACAATGGAAGAAAATCACAGGCATTGCTTGCAAGGATAGCCCCTCGGAGCCTGGAGCCTATAGACCCCCCCCCCCCCCCGCCCCCCCCCCCCCCCCCCCCCCCCCGGCCCGAACCTGTGTAGCCTCCGATCTTTAAAGGGAGGCTTTACTACTGCAGCTAGAAGGGATTAGACCACCCAGAGAGCCAGCGAGGTCAGTGTGACAGGTGGCTATCTCATTAACTCAGCTCATTTAACATAAGAAAAAGAGGATCATGGGGGACCAACAGGCACCGATTTGGGAAGTTTGCTATATAGAGGGAGCAAGTAGCTACAAGTAGGACAGTGTGCCTTTAAGTACGCGCCGCTGTCCCTGACGTGTGCTGTACACATGTTGTATCTTGATTTGATTGAATGATCTTGAAGATAATGATTTGATTCTTTATTTTTCTTGAATGTCTTACAGGTTGACAAACTAACAGACAAGCAGATGGCTGGTAAGTCCGCACTTATAAATGGATTACAACGACATACGTGCAATAGACCATTTTCGTATAAAGTAATCACATTTAATGCAGAAATCTGTGTTAAGTGCCTCGTTAGTCGTTACACCTTATTTCATTCACCTATTATTTACGAATGATTATTGTATCTCAATTGTCAGAATACGAATTGCTAGGGAAATTAAAAAAGATATATAAAGCAATTGATGAATAAAGCAATGACGTCACAAATTGATGAATGAATTGGCAAATTGTGTAGTGATAAATCTAAGCTCCATAGTTTGTCATACTTAAAAAGAATCATAACTTCCTTATTATATAGTTATCCGATTTTACTCAAATTTGTTTGGCTCTGTTTCTCTCGTTTTTCTGCATCTATTAAAAGCAAATTATTTTTGGAGTGGACTTATCCTTGAAGAATTGTCAATAGATTTTTGAGAAGATACAAACGTTCTCTATGAAGAATAAATCAGATTGTCACAAAAACATTCAATTAAAAGAGGTAACAAAGATCTATTCCAACTTTCTGGGCAACAGTGTTATAGCGGCTCAGAGACTTCGGTGGTAAGCGGTTTATAAGCAACGCTTTTATTAGGGACTTTTAGATTTGCACAACGACAACGTGGATTGCCACGATCGACGTCCTTTTAATGCACTGCCTTGAATGGACGTCACACGTATCAGTCCACGCAAATCGAAAAGTCCCTAATATTATTATTATCATCATTATTAGTGTATTTTTCGTAGGCCTATATCCCAAATGGTGTGTTTGATATGTTCCTTTGTAGGTTTCAAGGAGGCTTTCGCACACTTTGATAAGAATGGTGATGGCACAATCACATGCGCTGAGTTGGGTGAGGTGATGAAATCAATCGGCCAGAACGTACCAGAAGCTGAGCTCAAGGAACTCATCAAGCTTGTCGATCTCGATGGTAGGAATCTCATTGCTGTTTTTGTTTGTTTACCTGACTGCTAAGAAAGCATAAATGCAACCAGAGGACCGACGGCTTAAGATCCTCTCCCAGAGACCTGGTAATGAGGATTAATTCCTTACCAAAGGGCAGTAGCGCATCGCCTTGGTTTCGAACCCGGGTCACCGGATTACGAGACCACTGCTCTGCCGACTGAGCTATCGCGCCTCCTGCTTATAACCTCGGTTTAATGTCGATTATCCGCAGCTTCATATTAATGACGAAGAATGATAATTCCGAAAATAAAATAGGGTTCCTTTAGTTTCGAAGTGATATAGAACCCTATATAGTTTTTTTGTCTTCGGAATAACGATCGAACCTTCGGAATAACGAACCCTATATCTGTTTCGGAATGTTGAACCCAGTGCCGGATCCATGGGGAGCCCGGGGACCCTGGCCCCCTCCCAAAAGTTGAGAAAAAAAAAGTTGGTAACGTTAACTTTACGTAAAAAGAGAAAGAAGACGGGCCCCTTCCCCGGCACTCGGGGTGGAGGGGGGGGGGGGGGGGGGTGTTGAGTAAAACAGGAATAGAGCTCCATTACCCACCCCACCCCCGCTAATTCGGCCGGTCGGATTAGTCGCCGCTAAATATTTTCTAACTAATTGGGCCCCCTCCCTCGCTGCCGGCTGCATCCGCCCTTGGATGAACCCCATTTTATTTTTGACATCACGAATCTTCGGAATAACCAATCTTAGTTTTCTTCTTTCTGAATTATGAACCTTCGGAATAAACGCTACAGATGATCGGAATAATGCACCCTGAATCATTTTCGGAACCACGAACTTCCTTGAATAGGATATTCGTGTTTCGGAATTATGATCCCCATGAAAGACCAGCTGCATCATTATGATACCACTGAATATGGGCTATCCAGCCGCCTATTTTATCTTGTAATTCATATTTCTATTTGATATTATTTTACTGACTGCATGATGTCTTTTTATACGGAAATAAAACAAACAAACAAACAATAAAAAAAACTAAAAAAAAATATTTCTGTATTATCATCATTTGGAAATTATCCATTGAGTTAAAAGGAAATAAAAAATTATGGGAGGGCATACAAATCAATCTTCATCCCTGTGATTTTTTTTTTTGGGGAATTCAACCTGTTTGTAATGGTAGGTTGAAGCTTCCATGACGGTATATTCATGATCTTATAGAATGAGGGTATAGAACACAACCGTACAGGTTCGCTCAGGTACCCCTGTTTTCTCAAGAAATCACAATGATTGATGTTTTGAGGGAATTGTCTATAACTGATAAAAAAATTCCGGCCGTATAGAAACCAATAAATCTTATGTCCTAGGACTATATAACCTAGGATTGTGAGAAGATTATAATAATATAATCCAAACGGTTTAATTCAAGTTTGGAGACATTCTTACATTCGTTACATTCTTTTTACTGTTAATGTATATTGTTGACTATAGGGCCCCGCTCACAAGCTCAGCTTCTAAAGGGGTCCTAAAACCATTTAGTTTATGATGTAATCTAGTTAAAATATGTTGATTGATGTACTATTACCAGTCTCTTTTTTATGTAACAGATTATATCATGTTTTGTTTGGTTTTGAATGAAATGAACTGACCCGAACTGAACGAATACTGCAGGAAACACTGAATTTGATACAGATTAAGAGTTAAGCCCATCTGTACTAGTTTAAAGGAGGGATTAGACCATCGTCCAAGGTCACTGACAGGTGCTAATCTCATCAGTGCAGTGGGGCTTTAATATTATCTGCCTTGCATTTGCAGGAAATGGATCCGTGAGTTTCCAAGAGTTTTTGACAGTGATCGTGAAGGCCCTTCAGGACTTGGAGAAGGAGGTTCGCGAGGCGTTCAAGACCATGGACAAGGATGGCAGTGGTTCTCTCAGGTAACAACTCTATTACAGATTATTCTGTAGTGCTGTAGAACGCATAGATTACATCACAATAATATCGAAGTTTCAATACTCCACAATATCTGATGTTAAGCGTTATTTTTAATATGGTATGATCATTCTTGTTCAAATTATAATGTTAGATCATTTGATGATTTTAACTGGGTTTTCGCTATATGTTTTAGATAATTATGCTCCCCTAAACACACAATAAAGGCTTTCTGGGAAGATTCATCTAATAGGCTATTTTCATAATGTAACCAAATTTATTGCATACGTCTTTCTGAAGAGCCCCGATACGAGTTGTGTCATTCACCTGTTAGGAATACTTGCATTTCAACATTCAGGATGCAAATTGCCGTACGTATTGTCCTACCTTTATCAACACAAAAATAAAAATATAATGCAATTCGCATTCTGATATTTGCGATACATTAATTTATTTGTAATAATGTGAATAAAATAATTCGTATTCAGTGCTTCATATTTGTGCTTTGAATTTGATGAAATTAGGAAAATGGCCTAGTTAGTACAAATCACATCTATCTGCCGATGTGCACCCATTAGCATGGGTGTAGATCTGTAATTGATACCTATTCAGGGGGAGGATGATCTATTCATTCATCCCCCCTGAACAATAGGTATCACGTAAGGATTGACGCCCATGCCCATTAGTGTCTTTGAAACTAATTGGTGGTGGTGGTTATTTAACTGACAGCTAAGAAAGCAATAAATGCTTGTAAGTAAGCAATCAGACGGCCGACGGCTTCAGGTCCTCTCCGAGGGACCTGTTAATGAGGATTAATGCCTTACCAAAGGGAACTAGCTATAGCGCATCGACTTGGTTTCGAACCCGGGTCACCGGATTACGAGACCACTGCTCTACCAACTGAATATCGCGCATCCTAACTAATAAATAAGACTTTATGTTTTGATTTTCATGAATTTATGTTTTGATTTAGCCATGACTTTATGTTTTGACTTAGCCATGACTTTATGTTTTGATTTAGCCATGAATTTATGTTTTGATTTAGCCATGACTTTATGTTTTGACTTAGCCATGAATTTATGTTTTGATTTAGCCATGAATTTATGTTTTGATTTAGCCATGACTTTATGTTTTGATTTAGCCATGAATTTATGTTTTGATTTAGCCATGACTTTATGTTTTGATTTAGCCATGAATTTATGTTTTGATTTAGCCATGAATTTATGTTTTGATTTAGCCATGAATTTATTTTTTGATTTAGCCATGCTGAGGTGAAGCAGGTGTTTGCAGACTTTGGAGAGAAGCTGAGTGATAAGGATGTGGATGCTCTCATCAAGGAGGCTGATACAGACAAGGATGGTACAGTCAACTATGAAGGTTAGTCACAACTCCAGGGGGGGGGGGGGTTTCACAAAGATCCTTAGTCGAACTTAACTCTAAGTTGGACTTAAAAATTATGGAGAGCCATTTGCAGCCTTAAAATTAAATATTTCCAAAATCAAAAATTGAAGTATTTTAGACTTTTCATAAATTCCACATCAAGAACATGAAATCTCCTTGATAATAAAAAATATGAATGATTTGAATCAACACTTAATGCATTTTGAAATAACTTTTACAAAATATTTTCAATGATGCTAATGGCTTTCCATAGTTGTTAAGTCCAACTTAGAGATAAGTTCAACTTAGGATATTTGTGAAACACCCTACTGATTATTTCAAGGGGAGGAAGGAATCAATAAACCATTTTCGTAATGTTACCATATGTAATGCACAATTCTTGATTAAGTGCCTCGTTACAAATACAAATTTCATACATAACGTGTTGCTAGGTAGGGCAAGCCGCAATGTTTGTCCTATATACCTAGCACCGTGGAATGTATGAATTAGTCATCCTGACTACTGATACGCAATTATTCAGAACTGGTGAATTAAATAATTTGTAACGAGGCACTTAACAACGATTTGTGCATTGAATCTAATTACATTTAATGGCCTATTCCAATGATCTAAGGAATCTCAGAAAGAACAGCATTGACGCTTATGAATTACATTATCGTTATTATTATTGTTATTGTTAGTAATATCATTAATATCATTATAATAATAATATTATTTCTATTATGTCACCGGACTGTGGATCACAGCACTAATGTCCTTTCTCAAGATATTAATCTACATTTGCCACACTCGACCCAGGTGAGGTAAATGGGTACCTGGTAGGATTATTCCTTGAAATGCACTGTGCGCTGATTACGGCTCCTGGAGCTAAAGCTAGGGTAATAATTTCCAAAACTCTTTGGAAGCGAATATAGACGTTGTATTACGTGATTTGCGCTATACAAGAACCGAATATTATTATTAGTATTAATTTCATTATACTTATTATTATTAATTTAATTATAATTATTATTGTAATTATTTGTTGCCCAATCCATGTCTTTGCTAATGTATATATCATTTGAACTATATTGTTTTTTTTTATATGTCTTGTTTTGCACAGAATTCGTGGCGATGATGATGAAGTAAACCTTGGTAGATCAACGTCCCTCCCTTCAGCTGGCGATATTCTACTACAGTGCATTTTGTATTTCGATATAACCTTAAATTATTTTGTAGAAAGAGCAAATAGAATAAGAATATAAAACCAACGTTGCAAAATGAGGTGTCTTGGTATAGTGGTTCATTCACTAGACTCATCAAAGGGTTAAGGGTTCTAATCCCACCCAGTCACCAACGTTCCTTGGCCAGACATTCATCCAAATTTGCTACTCTCCACCCAGGTGCATGTTTACCTGTAAATAACTGGGGGTAATGATAATTATACGACCCGCATGAAGAGCTACAGTATTACTGATGTGGTTACCCTTGGTAAATAAAACATAATTAAGATCAACATTATTACTAGCATATTTTCTGCATCAATATTGCTCAAATTCCTACCATGCATACCTGTATTCCAATCAATAATGTTAAACTTCAGCTTTAATTTGTTATGCCTCCGACACGTAAGGCGACTAAATAATGTTGGTTAGATAAATTTTGTCTATACGTCTGTGAATAAAAATATAAACGAAACGGTATTAGTATGAGAGTTGTTTTTATTACGCCTTAATTCATTTCATATCTTATACTTCTAAACATAATATCTGCATTGCATGTTCTTGTTGTTGTTGTTGTTTTCAAATTGTGTGATTCTTTAGGAGGAAAGTTTTGTGAGATTGTTATGTGAACGTGCCCCCCCCCTCCTCCCAATCGAATGGCAACAAAACAAAACAACAACAAAAGAGGTGAGAGTGAGAGGGGGGGGGGGGGGTGAAGGAAGAAGAAAGAGAACATGAGATGAAATAAAGAGAGAGATTGCTCGAAAACACTGTTCAAATATTAAGATAAAATGTGAATCAGTAATTGAGGACAACATGATAACTCTTAAAGGCACACTGCCATACTTGTAGCTACTTGCTCCCTCTATATAGAAAACTTCCCCAATCGGTGCCGGTTGGTCCCCCATGATCCTCTTTTTCTTATGTTAAATGAGAGCTGAGTTAATGAGATAGCCACCTGTCACAGTGACCTCAATGGCTCTCTGTGTGGTCTAATCGCTTCTGGCCCAGTAGTGGTGACGGTCTTTAAAGGCCGTCTGTACTAGTTTGACAGGTGGCTATCGCATCAACTCAGCTTCCAATTAACATAAGAAAAAGAGGATCATGGGGAACCAATGGTCACCGATTAGGCTTTTTTTTATATATAGAGGGAGCAAGTAGCTATAAGTAGTACAGTGGGGCTTTAAAAGGAATCTGTTGTAAGAGGTGCCTTATCGAAAATGTTTTGGTGTGATCCGATCTGCGTCAGCTAGGGAGGACAAGAAATTGAGATATGAGTGAAAGAGACCGGGGGAGTGTTTGACAAAGACTAAGATCAACTTCAAGTTGGACTTTTACTATGTCAGGTCGTTCATGCCACTAGTTCCTCTAACCATTTATGGCATTGGTTTATCAAGGGATGTACAAATCGTTGCCACAAATCTACAGAATTTACCTCTTTCCTAAGTTGAATTTTAAGTTGGACTTAACTATGGCAGTCCATTAATGCCACAATTTTCTCTCACCATTAATTGGCATTGGTCTCTCAAGGGACGTACAAATCATGGTCACAAATTTTCAGAATTTACAGAAATTTGATAATTCATTATTGAAGGAAAAATGTTACCTAAATATCATAATTGAGAGACCAATGATGACAGCAACCAGTGGCATGAACAGCCTGCCATAGTTAACTTAAAGTCGATCTTAGTCTTTGTGAAACACATCCCGGGAAAGAGAGAAGACATATGGGAAAAGAGACAGGGAGAGTGTGAACAAACTCTATGTCTATCCGTTTCACTTTAAAATGCTGAATTTGTCCACTCTATAGAGGAGCAAGGGAGTAAATCCCCTCCCAGCCTAGTCATTCTGCCCGCTCTCTTGTGACCATCTAGTAGTACAGCGTTTTTCAACCGGGGATTATTTTAGTTTGATTAAAAATATATTATTTGGACTAATGTCAACTTCATTTGTTTGTTTGTTTGTTTTTTGTTTTTTTAATCTTTTTTTAATGAGGCCGCCATCCATCTCCAGCCTAACTGCTCACGATGGTGGTCTCCTGCGTTCTAAATTACCTCTCTAATTTATTGAAAATATTTCGTATTTCTTATCTTATTTTATGCTTCGTACATGTTTATCGTATGATATAATTATTGTACATGATTTTTCATTTAATTACTTTTGTAAACATTTTATTCATTTTATTTGTTATTGTTCGAATTTGAATTTGTATATTTTTGAACGCAGAAATAAAATCAATCAAACAAACAAACAAAAGTGCGAATATTGTCAATGGTGGATCACTTTGCTCCCTCAGGCTCCCACCCAGGCATGGGGGTAATTATCCTTGGGGTATTTGTTCTTGGGTAATTATTGTAGTAGGAGGGTATGGTAAACGTATAATAGGAAATGTAGATGTAAGTGTACACCCACAACAAAAAGTGAGTCATTTGACACATTTAAGCATAATTTTCGTGAGTCAGGTGTAAATTGACTCATTAGTAACAACCAATGAGTCTCTATTGACTCATTTATATTTCACCAGTGTGTCAATCATGAGCTGACGCATTTCCAAAATGCTTCGACTGACTCACATGGTCGTAAAAAATGAGTCAAGATCGACATAAGAGCATTTTAGAAGAAAAAAGTGAGTCAACTTGAAAGTGAGGCTGTATGCATGCGCGCGCATGCTTTCGTGACGTCATCCAAAATGCGCATTCTCGAGCCATATTTGAATTCCCGATCGACGACGCGACGTCGCCATCTTATATCTTGGATTCAGAAGAGTTTTGACTGCAGCTAGTGAAAAATTGGTACGCATAATTATTCATATGGTTTTAAACGATGATTTTTATGACTGGATTCGTGGGCTGAATCTTCTGATTATTATACAAATGATGCATGCGTTCATTTTACGATATCCGCACTCGAGTTGATGAGGCTGTGTGTAACTTAACTATAGATTCTCACTATGAACATGACAGACAATGAAAGCGGACAAAATATACAGTTCCTCAGGAAAATAAAGGAACATCCCTTCACTGCTATTATGTAAAAATGTGTAGAACAGGTGAATATGCATGTGACACCTGTTCTACACATTTTTACATAATAGCAGTGAAGGGATGTCCCTTTGTCTACCTGAGGAACTGTATATTTTGTCCGCTTTCATTGTCTGTCATGTTCATAGTGTCTACTGTATCGCACGAAGCCGTGTCGAATGAAAACATGCATGATCTTGCATCATTGTTTTATACAACGAAACTCCTAGATCCTTGTTATTTGATGTAAAACGAATTAATTCAAGATTGTTTCGTGACAGTATGGGTGACAAATAAATCTCAAGTTAAGGCTTAATTTAGTGCGTACAAAGTAGATTTTTCAGATTCGGGTAGCGGGACCACCGATTACATCGCTAAAATGTGATATTTTAGGATATATTTTCCATTGCAAATGTGGACAGTGACTCTGGCATGGTATGGTATGTGTGTGATAGGCCTAGGGAGTAGGGGGGTCTATGTCACGATGCACCCACAACAAAAAGTGAGTCACCCTTACTCAAATTGATGAGTCACTGGTTTGTCCGTACAGCGAAACACTTGAAGGATCATGTGAGTCACTATGACTCGATACAAATGAGTCTTATTTATCTAAGACTCACTTCAAGTGAGTCTTTAAGACTCATTTGTATCGAGTCATAGTGACTCACCTGATCCTTCAAGTGTGTCGCTGTACGGACAAACCAGTGACTCATCAATTTGAGTAAGGGTGACTCACTTTTTGTTGTGGGTGTAAGAGGAATTGATACTTGGCTTGCATTGATATGGTAAACGTATAATAGGAAATGTAGATGTAAGTGTAAGAGGAATTGATACTTGGCTTGCATTGAATAAAAATACAAAATACAAAAAATCCAGTTACAGCTTAAACTTAGACAGCAACCCTCTACTGCCCAAAATACCCCCATTGGTCAATTATTAATTGGGGCTTTAAAAAGTCAGGTGTTTTCACAAACAGTCATAATTATTCAAAGAGGAGGATATCAATTAATATAAGTGTATATTTTAATCCCAAAGGCATCCAAATTATTTGAATTAGTACAGAAATGATATTTTACTTTCGTGAGTAAGGTTTTGCTCCATCCCAATTTGGGCGATGCTCTGCTGATGGGTAAAAAGGGGGGGGGGGGTAACTCTCAGTATACCCACCCATGTCCATCGACCTCTGAAATGGACCCTAGTGGCGTATCGCACCTTTTCTGAAATGGACCACAGTGGCGTATCGCACCTTTTCTGAAATGGACCCCAGTGGCGTATCGCACCTTTTCTGAAATGGACCCCAGTGGCGTATCGCACCTAAAATGGACCTTGCTAAATGGCATATGTATCACAAATTTTCCGAAATGGACCCTAAAAGGCGCATCACACATATTAAAGTCAACACCTCTAAATTGTTGTAATTGGCTTTAAAAATCTTGACGCACATTATGCTAAATGCACTTTTCACAGAATACTGTACCCATAAAAGATGAAAGCTAGTGTTTTAATCTGAAAGATAGGCCTACAACTACCGACAGGAAAACCATTGTCTTCTCAGAAATAAAAATGTAAGATTAAAACAAAATATTTTAGGCGTCATGCATGCATCACCATCTAGCATTTAATAGGTCAATTGATATACAATGATAAGGTACACTGTAAAAAAATAATAGTCGAAATAACTCAATAAAATTGAGGAAAAGAATTGCCTATTTTTATTAAGTAAATATTACTTACGGCTTCTAAGGTAGAATTTACTTATTTTCCCGAATAAATTTTCACTCAGTTAAATCGAGTTACATTAACGTAAATAATTTAAGTATTGTAATCATTTTAGATAATTAAAAAAAAAACTATGATAGGATTACATATTTGGTACCCATCTAATCTAACAAGTATCATCCACTAATCATTTAACCGTATATATATATCTACCACCATCACAAACTATTACATACGCTTCAACTCGACACATATTGAGAGGCTCCAAATTTTATATATACTTGATCGTAGCATCTTAAAAGGAAAATTGGTTAACAATTTCCTGAAATATCAAGTTTTGATTTGTTTTGAACTGGGTAACAATTAAAAATTGTCTTGTCTTTGCTTAGCCATGTTAAATGAATTAGTAAATGTTTTAAAGTCCTTAAATTTTCATTCAACCACAAAAAAGAATTGTTTTATTTAAAAAAGAGTTTAATTTGGTCTTAATGAATATTCATAAATTATGTAAATATTTCTATTACGCACTGCATCGGTCCTTACTTTAAAAAGATAAGAATAATCAACATAAATTGTTTGAGTAATACGTATAATTTTTTATTTTGAGTTAAAATTACTAAATTAATACAAGCTGAAATTACTTAAAGTTCTTATGTATTTGATTTTACTTAAATATTCCACGTATGTTCTACTAAATTGAAAGTTTGAGTTAGCAAGACTTAAATTTAGTGCGTAAGTAGCAAAACTAATGTTTACAAGTAAATTCTACATGGAAAAAATACGTAAACATTACCAATGAACAAATTATTTTTTACAGTGTACCCTTTTTTGCGTTTTTGTGTGCGATTAGTGCTGAAAAAACCCCGAGTCGACGCCTTTTCTGGACGCGGGGCGTAGCCATAAATATGTTGGGAGTGCCCCCCCCCCCCCCTTCCCGTCCCCGAGCCGAATCATGATCTCACAGCTGACGTTGGGCCGATCGACATGGTGCTAAAGTCAGGAAAAGGATAGAATATCAAGAAGACCAGTATTGTGGTCAGAAAATTGATGTTGGACATGCATTGTCATTTTCCGACCTAATTATGACGTCGGGCCGACATCGCGTCAAAAGAGAGAGAGAGAGAGAGAGAGAGAGAGAGAGAGAGAGAGATCTCAGGGAGGGGGCGGCGGGCGGGTAGGCCTACGTGATATAATTCAAGATATTTATAGACTGGTAGTGGTAAAATTGCGGTTCAAAGGTTTTGGGTGCAAAATATCCATTCAATATTGTTTATTGCCTTCAGAGGTTTAGATGGCAATACTTCAACCTAAATTTGCAAAAAAGCAGAAATATATGCACAAATGTTCAATGTTGAAGTGCATTCGCGATATCTATCCAGGCCGGATCGATATGATAATGTACCAAATATATAAATTAGTAGGCGGTTTCCCGGCAAAATTTGGATCATCACGTATTATAATCAAAACATATTCTTTCACACTCAAAAATGAATTGGAATTAGCTTGTTCCGTACCATGGTACAAGCTAATTCCAATTCATTTTTTGAGAGGGGGGCGTTTCCCAAACTGGTCTATGAAGTTCCCATGGTCGATATAGCTGAGATATTAAACGTGGTGAAAGGCCTCGAAAAATGTTTGTGATACATTTTGTTTGGTCTAAATATATTTAGCAGCAAAACCATTACCACATAGCAAATACACATTCACTATAATAATTATAGTGGTTCAATGTGTTCTGCGCAAGACAAATATTATTACCATTTAAATATTGGTCGCTAGCTTCCTTGTTGGTCGCTGGTATATAATTGGTCGCTAGTTTCCGAAATCATGAGAAATAGGATAATCAAAACATGGAAATTGGGTAAGATGTTTAACGGATTTGTGATCTGTCAATAAATGTGATTTAAATGTATTCGAGAACGACTATTTTCACATGTTCTAACTGGAAAAAATTGTCTGTTTTGTAAGTAGCAATGTTTCATTTTTGTCGTGTAAACTAACGATGTTTAGGTTTATGTCTATGAGTTATTTCATTCGATCATTCATAACGGTCCCACTTGTAGAAAACCCTGTATTGTGATGAGGCATAGTTTGCAGTAGCCCGACAAATCGAAAGCTTCAGTCTCTGCAATCTCTATGGGAAGGATTTTAGCACACAAAACCGAGTGCGCGATCAGACACCATAGTTTTAGCCGATTCATAATCATCAGTAAGGCCAAGGGCGGTGGTCCGAGAATGAAGATCGTCCACATAAAGTAAATAAACGAGGGTTTCCTTGTAAAACGAGGATTAATTCTAATTGCGTCCGAACCAGTGTCAGTGGAAATTGAAATGAATAGTGTCATGGCAATTCATGATTTTTTTCTGGGATTCTTTTTTTGTTTAAATAATAATAATATTTGCTTCATGATTTAAACAATAAATGATAATAAGTAGGAAGTAAAGAGTCCCAAAATAGACTTAAGTGGTCGAAAAACCCCTTTAGTTACTCTAGATCTACGTAACTTTTTTAAGTTTGAAAAACTCTTGTTTCATCATATTTAAGGTACAAACTTGCAAATTGTACTAAAATGTTCATTGATTTTTCTATTTTACGTGTATGTGTGTACCTATGCTGAGTGTGCGTCAGTCAATGGGAGCGCGTTTCCTAAATATACAGCACTCAATGTGAAAGTTCTACGTGAGTACGTGCACCGTTAACTTTTATGGGTTGTTCGTCTTTCCGAGGATTTATCGCTCATAACGTGAAAGTTTCTGTACAAATTCAATGTAAAATGCATCAAGAAAACCATTGCGGAATACTTTTTTCGCTTTACCAAAGCGCGGATCAGAAATAAGAATCGTCCGCGAAAATGCTGCTGATCCTTATTTTTGAGGAAGCATCTCTCTGCGTTTACGAAAACGATCCTTTGCCTGTACAGTATGTGGACGATCCTTATTCTCGGACCCGCGCACTGCTGATCATTCATACCCAATTAGGAACGCAGATTCCCGGGCGTAAGCGTTCTACGTCTATGATTTGTGTGCTCGTCGTCAAATTATGATAATTTCTAGATCTAAACAAAGTAGAAGATTTAGAAATGAAAACATTCTTTCAATTGAATATATTACAGAAAAACGAATATACCTGTACAGTCTATATACTCCAATTGTGAAAATAGGAGGGAAAAACGTGAGAGAAAGAGAGAGAGAGAGAGAGAGAGATACATGAAGATCGAGATTGAGTTTTGAGCGCTGCCTTTGCACGAACAAGAACAAAGGGAAAGAGGAATATAGGATCTTGTTCAAGTTGATTGTACAGTAGACTGAAATCATTACTCATTAGGAAATAAAGTTAAATTTAAGTAAAGGTAAAATCTAGGACTCAAATACATGATTCATTAGCCTACATGTAATGGGATAGGTGAAAGTTGTTGTAGACCATGTCCGTTGATATTAAGTTTGTTTTAATAGTGAAAGGCTACCCAGGAGTCAGGGATGACTCAATGATATCTAACTAATCTATTGTCCAAGACATATCTTCAACATTTTTGTTAGCCTCTTTGGGAGATGATATGTTTTGCTTACATTTTCTGTAATATCTAGAACTAATTGAGACTAATTTTTGACTCTTTGTTCAAGATGTGTTTTCATTTCTTGTTAAAGTCTTAGATTGATAACGATCTCTGCATTGATCTTGATTTCATCCTCCTCAAATCCACTTCAAATCTGATTATGTATTATATTTTAGGCATCCCCTGATGCATTTCCTGGAGTCGGAAGAAAAGACTTACGGGTTATAGGAATTTGACATTCCTGTTATTCTTCCAGGCAACTTCGAGACGTGCAGCAGGGAAAGCCAATTTTATTCTTTCATACTTTGTATGTATCCTACATACATGTATGTGCCATTCTATTGTACCTTCTATTGTATGTTTGAAATGCCAAATAAATAATAATAAATAATAATAAAAATACAATCTTCCTCTTTTATTATCTGCAGGAATTTCACTTCTTTCTTCCTACTGATATCTCTGTGCTGATCGAGAAGACAATTGGTCTTGACTTGGCCTTTGATCTATGGATCCAAGGATGGATCACCCTTAATCCACTTCAAATACAATCTTCCTCTTTTATTATCTGCAGGAATTTCACTTCTTTCTTCCTACTGATATCTGTGCTGATCGAGAAGACAATTGGTCTTGACTTGGCCTTTGATCTATGGATCCGAGGATGGATCACCCTTAATACAATCTTCCTCTTTTATTATCTGCAGGAATTTCACTTCTTTCTTCCTACTGATATCCCTGTGCTGATTGAGAAGACAATTGATCTTGACTTGGCCTTTGATCTATGGATCCGAGGATGGATCACCCTTAATCCACTTCAAATACAATCTTCCTCTTTTATTATCTGCAGGAATTTCACTTCTTCCTTCATACTGATATCTCTGTGCTGATTGAGAGCTCTACACCGGTCTTGACTTGGCCTATGATCTATGGATCCGAGGATGGATCCCCGGCGGCGACGGAGACGACTTGCAGACAATGGTGAAGACCTCTTTGCTCAGCTCCTTGGGCGCCGTAACATGTATGTCCCTCCTCCCATCGCAGCCAACCACATACAGCCTGGACCAGTGAATGTAGGCAGACCATTCCAGGCCCCAAACATACCCCCAGGGATCCCTCCACCGGGGCTGCGCTTCGGTCTGCAAGAAGAAGATAAAGAGGTTGAATTCTTGAAGGGCCAGTGCTGCACGCTGCTCAATCTGTACGGGAAAGAAAGGAGTTTCAGGCACACAGGAGGAAGGAATAAGCTGACTGCGGCATGTATAGCCTTGGTCGATTTAACAGAAGAAGAAAACTTCTTTGAGGTAAGGTGGATAAATCCCGACATTGTAAATCTCCAAACCAAATGTTCCTTTTAGTCAAAGCAGAATAGCCTGTAGGACCAGATTAGACATGGTTTGATAGATCAGCCAACTAAAAGATGACGGTAGTTCAGCTTTGTACAAGATATATCAAGTTGTTTTAATTAATACTTGACTTTTAAAGACCGTCAGTACTAGTTTGGCTAGGAGGGATTAGACCACACATTGCAGGGAATAATTTTCCCGGTATCGCATCGCAATTTGCGACGCATTTTCAGCCATTTGCTACACATCTTTTTTATGAATCGCAATTGCTGCGATGCAAATGCAAACATACATGTTTAAGGGCGGGCCCATCACACCTCTG
Source organism: Strongylocentrotus droebachiensis (assembly GCA_035222895.1). Classification (NCBI taxonomy): domain Eukaryota; kingdom Metazoa; phylum Echinodermata; class Echinoidea; order Camarodonta; family Strongylocentrotidae; genus Strongylocentrotus; species Strongylocentrotus droebachiensis. Next base: position 571,491 of record JAVYIG010000143.1, read on the forward strand.
TACAATTACAAGTGCGAGTGAGTAGCCCGTTTAGCGATCGCGGGCCCTGTAATCAGAATACAGGGCCGGCGATCACGAAATTGGCTACTCACTCGCACTTGAATGTTTGCATTTGCATCGCAGCAATTGTGATTCATGTAAACACAGCGTAACTACTGTGCGTGAAGTATCCTGCAGCAACTCTCTAACCGTGAAGCTTATACACATACACCCATTGTCGCACAAGCACATGGTGTGCTACGATCACCTTCTAACCGCGATTGTTGTTTTGAGGCATGGTTCGCGCGATCATTGCACAATGCAATGACTATGCACGTGGGATCTAATTACATGCATTGCATGTGCGCGATGCCTCGTACCTGGGAGTTGTTTGTTTACTGTCACTGCAGCAAGCGGCCATATCCATTTTGAGGACTAGAAATGTGAGTACACCCACCCTGTTTAAATGTACATTGATCTTATTGAAGTGGGCAGAAAATGTGCGCTTTGCTATATGAGAACAAAATTGCGATACAAATTTATCCAACTGCTATGCAAAAATTATTTTGTATAGCAGTTTTGCTATGCAATTTTTTTGCTGAAAATTATTCCCTGCATTGAGGTCACTGACAGGTGGCTATCTCATCAACTCAGCTCTCAAATAACATAAGAAATAGAGGATCATGGGGGACCAACAGGCACCGATTGGGGAAGTTTTCTATAAAGAGGGAGCAAGTAGCTACAAGTAGGACAGTGGAGCTTTAAATACAAATATGCAGTACATGTTTGTAGGTGATATCAAAATACTATGCATGAAACTGAAGTCTAACACTGTTTCAAGATCATTGTAGGAGTATTTGGTCATGGAGTTTCTCCTCTCATGCTTATCTAATTGTGTGCATTATATCATAATCAATGTGAACATGCTTGTAGGTGGAGATCAAGGGACAAGGCGTTGGTAGTGAGGAGATCCGTGTTGGCCTGGCAATGCAGACACACCCAACAGATATGCATCTTGGTTCAACTAAAACTTCCATTGGATATAGCGTGTATGATGGTAAAGGGTACGTCTCTGCTGATATTCAATTAATGATAATAATAAATAATGAGATCAATTTATATAGCGCAGCTACTATATCTGCCCTGCTGTAATGAAAGCAAAGCTCCTAACATAACAGTGCTACCTTACAAACACACAGTAAAGAATTAAAAAACAATCAAAATCTCCTGAGAACAAGTGCATCTCATTTCAACAAAGCTTCTTCTTCTATTTTGAGTACATAAATACAGAGTATTTCGTACTATACTGGGGTGTGTGCAGGTGGCCCACTACACAGGGGTTTCCCCCTACTCTTATACGAATAGTGCAATGGGTTCTTAACGTGCAAGGGTGATGACTCTCCTGTACACGGGGCCTCCATTTAACGTCCTATCCAAGGGACGGAGTGTTTTCCACTTGACGTAACCTGCGTCTATGAACAAGGGAAGGGGCACGTTAACACACAACGCAGTTTGCAGTCTCCTTTCTCTTATTATGTACATACATTAAAGACGGGGCCCTGGCACAACTAATGATGAATTCAGATACAGCACATTACTCTTTTTGTTTTGTTATGCAATATATAGACAATGAATAAATAATAAATCTTTCTTATTTTTCATTCAGCTACTTTGGCAAACCAGACATGCTAGTCTGCCCTCCAGCTCAGAATTTTGACAAAGTTGGAATCGCTCTTCACTTTGAAAAAGCCGAATGTTTGGATGAGGATGCAGGCACGGTCACCTGTCCACTCTCTGTTGTGGTCAATGGAAAAAGGGTAATTGACCGAATGACCCATTCTGAATTATCTGAATTTCTTGTCCACTGTGGTTGACTAACAGAACAACTAGTGGACTGCCAATGTCAACATTCATCACATGTACCAAACCGTCTAAAACATACTGTTCGCTTGAGCTCTTTTAGGAATTCTTGTTGTATGACTGTGATTTTCTCATAGTGATATTAAAGTTTTTTATTGCTTTTTACCAGAGTACTTTCGGAGCTTTCGAGAGCTAAATCATTTCAAAATGAACACATTTTTATTTATTATTTTCGTTAAAAAAGTGTGAAATCAAATTATTATTTTTATTTGCAAAACAGTCAAGATAAAATTCACTACCCTTTTTACACTTTATCAAATACTTTATTTCAGCTAAATAATAGTAAAACAAACTCTCACTCAGGCACATACCAGATAATGAACACAAAAATTGTTCATTTTGAAAAGATATACTGTTCAAAGTAAACGGAAAGAACGTACAGAAAGCTGAAATCAGTAAGCATTAATAAAAAAAAAAAGAAAGATAGGCTCTGATATGCTGTAGAGATCATAATCAGTCTAAGACTTAACAAGAAATGAAAATAATTCTGGTACCAAGAAATGCAAATTTTGATTTTGTCTCAAGTGGCCGAAAACCTCTCTTTTTCCCCAACAATGCTTGTTTTCTCTATAGGGGCTTTTTTAAGGAGTTTATTTAGAAAATGTGATATTTCTGTCATTTCTGAAGACGTACCTGATACAGTGAAACCTGTATATAAAGACCGCTCAAGGGAAGCACTAGAATTAATTGGTCCTAATACAGGAAAGGGGTCTTTGGAACAGGTTTCAATGAGACAGATGGACGCTGAAGCAGGTTTGGCTCTGTTTTGTTTTCCATGACTTTTAAAAATACTTTTTTAAATATTTTTAATGGGTACTAAAGGATAACATAAAAGCCAACTGGCTATTTACAATCATGTACAGGAATGTGAAATGACAAAACATCCAATACAACTCAAATACAATTTTTTTTAAATGGAGGCTTAGCTTGTCATGCTTAGCCGCAATTACATATTTAAATTGAGACTTGAATTTGATGAGGTCACTGGTGTTGGTTATTTTACCTGACTGCTAAGAAAGCATACATGCTTGTTAGTAAGCAACCAGACGGCCAACGGCTTTAGGTCCTCTTCGAGGGACCTGGTAATGAGGACTAATGCCTTACCAAAGGGCACTAGCGCATCGACTTGGTTTCGAACCCGGGTCACCGGATAACGAGGCCCCTGCTCTACCGACTGAGCTATCGCGCCTCCTCCTTCAAAGATATAAGACCATGAAAATTTGGTTTCTCTTCTTTAGATCCTTCAGCATGAGATAACCCTTGACCCCCAGAAGCCTTTCTACCCAGCATTCAGTCTGGGGGGCAGAGAGCAGCATGTCAAGTACCTGGGTCTGAGCCGATGGGCCTACCAGGAGGAGGACATGCTGATAGATGATGTCATGGAGGAACAGATGTGGAGGAGGGTCAACCATGCAACCACCAATGGACAGGTAAAGGTCAAAGGTCAATCTTGTTATTAAACATCAAGATGAAGTAGAGATTTACAGTGCAAGAAGCCTTGATTAGATGCGTTGATAAATCACAGCTGCCAACTATTAAGAAAAATGTGTAATTATTACTTATTTCATACCCTCTGCACGAATTTCCAAATACACCTTCAAGAATTTCAAATGTGAGGCACAATCTCAATATTTTTTTTCTTGTATTAACAACAGATTGTGACGTACACTGGCAAGGGGGAGGATTTCTCAGAGTTTGGCGTGGCACAGGGGCGTAAACGACTCGGCCCAGCAAACCACTATTTTGAGTTGGAGATTATTGACCCAGGAAGGAGTTGCTATGTGGCCCTTGGAGTGACCCGGAAGGACTACCCAGCTAATATGCATCCTGGCTGGGATAGGGGGTCCATTGCTTATCATGCAGGTGAATTTAGTTTATACGTAACCTACAACGCAATTGCATTCCTCACCATAATACTTCATTTGACGGCCCATCACACAAAGATGATGCAGGGCTCGCACATTTAAAATCAGAAAAATAAGGTCACTGCATCGTTGTTCGCCCATCTTTTGTCAAGATTTGGGAAAAGCTAGCTAGCTGACACCGAATGCATATAGCGTGTTGCTAGCACGCTGCGCATAAGCATACAGACCATATACAGAGCGCACATGTTAACAAATATCATGAATGTACAGCTTGTTGCTAGCCTGCAGAAAGGTCCATGCATGCACCGCGTGCTCAACGCACAGCCAGCGTGCAAACGGCAGCGGTCAGGTGACTGTGCTTATAAAAAGCGGCGGCTCGTCTTGCTTGCGTTTGTCATCATATCAAAGTAGCGCAACGATGAGTGTACAACTGAGCTCTTCAAGAAACCATCCACAAGAATTAACCCAACGTCCCCGAACCCAACTACACTACGTACACGCTAGGAACACGTTTGGTACACAAGAGACCAGTTCAGCACTTGTTCAGCACACTCATATTCTGGACATACATTTGTAGCGCGTTAGGTATGCGCTAGGTGTGCACTAGGCTTTTGCTAGACCGTGCATCCCCCGTGCCTCCCCTTTGTGTGACCGCCCCATGAGATGAAATATAACCCAGAATCATTTTTAACTGAGGTTTTGTTAGAGCATCACTATGTCTGCTCTTCCTCAAAAAATTATAATAATAATAATAATATATTTTTTTTGCAATGGGAGCCTCATTAGCATTAATGCAGTTTACCCAAGCAATTGTCAGCTATCCATTGAGAATGGCAAATGCAGAATAATGTTAATAACTTTGGGGAATTTGTTAATAAGAAAATGGGGAATTAAAAGACTCCAGGGTATAGGTTTAGTCTAGCCTATATAAGCCAGTTTGTAAATAGCTTAGGAACGCATGACCCAAAGGGATGGAGGTGCTTCATGAATACCTTTTGTTTGACTCTTGAGAAGAATACTTCCACCTGTGTATCAGATAAATGTACTGTCGGTGCATAAGAGAGTACTGATTACATAACTTTCATGACCACGATACCAGCATTCGTCTCGCTGGTTTTACTTTTTGGGAACGTATGACCTTTATCTGCCCATGCGCAAATCCTAATTACGAACTCGCTTACTAATGCTCACGCAAGGCCAGGGCCAGGTCAAAATCACATACAATTACAGTCTCTGACAGAAAGAAGTTATCAAACAATGATTTTTATATGACTGATTTTTATATTCACTAGAAACATAAAGGTGATATCCAATATATTTACTTGCCACAAGCTAATTACAGTTACATTTAACTTGCATTTATCCTGGTTCTTGCCCTTTGGCTTGAACAGCTCCCAAGCAACATCTTCCCAGCTCCTTCTAAGTTCCAAAACTGGTCTGACATAATAACTACCTCAGCTCCAAACTTGTTACACGATTCCAGAACCCCTGCCCAAATTGAGGCTAGTCTTCCAATTCAGACCTCCCTTTTAAATTTTCGAACATCCAATTTCTATAACAATATTATATTTCTAAAGAACGTTAGTTCCATGCGGGTTTCTTTGATTGAGAATCCGATGAAGGGACCACTATCCCACGGCACTTTCACGTCATGCTTTTTTGAAAATGATCTTTTTCTTGCTTTTGATTTGGTAGATGATGGAAAGATCTTCACAGGTCATGGAGTAGGAAACCCTTTTGGACCTAAGTGCCACAAGGGAGACATCATGGGATGTGGTATTATGTTTCCTAGAGACTATCAAACAGACAGGTAAGATCACCCCTCTCATCATCTCTCTCTCTGCCTCTCTCTCTGTCCCCCTCTCCGTCTCCCTCTCCGTCTCTCTGCCTCTCTCTCTCTCTGTCTCTCTCTATCATGGGATATGGCATTGTTTCCTAGAGACTATCAAACAGACAGGTAAGGTCACCCCTCTCATCATCTCTCTATGTCTCTGCCTCTCTCTGTCTCCCTCTCTGTCTCTCTTCCAACTCTCTCTATCACACATCATATCTCTCTCTCTCTCATTCTCTTATTTTCTCTTATTTGTATTTTTTTTTGGTTTAATATATAATTCTTTGTCATTATATTTTGTTTGTTATAGCATTTAGAGACTTTGTTGGAAAGCACTTTATAAGCACCGTTTTGATATTAGTATTACTATTACAATCTGTCCAACCCCCCTCTCTCTCTATCTCTATCTCTCCTCTCTGCTCCTCTCCTTCTTCTCTCTCTCTTTTGTTTCAGATCTGCAAGTACAGTGTAGTACAGATAGTAGCATTAGTACTCTCTCTCTCTGATATTTTGTTTCAGATCCGCAAGTACAGTGTAGTACAGATAGTAGCATTAGTGAATATTATGTCATAAAAATTCAAGAGTCATTTCTTTTATCATCTCGATGGCAAATCAGGAATTAGGGGGCGGTGGGGGGGGGGGATGTTTTCAATTTTTATGACAATTCTGACAAGCAAGAAAAACAGGGTGGTCAGGTTTTGGGGTGTTGACACCCAACAAAATTTTGACAAGCAAAAGATATAACCATCATCAATCAGCAATCTCAATAGCATTACATCGTCCTCCCCCTATTCCTCATCCTCAGTATAATCCTCTGACCTTCTCTCCTCTCTTTCTCTCCTTTCATGTCAGTGATGATGGTAGCGATACTGAAGAGGAGATCATTGATGAATGGAGACCTCATCCTCAGTATAATCCTCTGACCTTCTCTCCTATCTTTCTCTCCTTTCATGTCAGTGATGATGGTAGCGATACTGAAGAGGAGATCATTGATGATTGGAGACCTCATCCTCAGTATAATCCTCTGACCTTCTCTCCTCTCTTTCTCTTGTTTCATGTCAGTGATGATGGTAGTGATACTGAAGAGGAGATCATTGATGATTGGAGACCTCATCCTCAGTATAATCCTCTGACCTTCTCTCCTCTCTTACTCTCCTTTCATGTCAGTGATGATGGTAGCGATACTGAAGAGGAGATCATTGATGAATGGAGACCTCATCCTCAGTATAATCCTCTGACCTTCTCTCCTATCTTTCTCTCCTTTCATGTCAGTGATGATGGTAGCGATACTGAAGAGGAGATCATTGATGAATGGAGACCTCATCCTCAGTATAATCCTCTGACCTTCTCTCCTATCTTGCTCTCCTTTCATGTCAGTGATGATGGTAGTGATACTGAAGAGAAGATCATTGATGAATGGAGACCTCATCCTCAGTATAATCCTCTGACCTTCTCTCCTCTCTTTCTCTTCCTTTCATGTCAGTGATGATGGTAGTGATACTGAAGAGAAGATCATTGATGAATGGAGACCTCATCCTCAGTATAATCCTCTGACCTTCTCTCCTATCTTTCTCTCCTTTCATGTCAGTGATGATGGTAGCGATACTGAAGAGGAGATCATTGATGAATGGAGACCTCATCCTCAGTATAATCCTCTGACCTTCTCTCCTCTCTTACTCTCCTTTCATGTCAGTGATGATGGTAGCGATACTGAAGAGAAGATCATTGATGAATGGAGACCTCATCCTCAGTATAATCCTCTGACCTTCTCTCCTCTCTTACTCTCCTTTCATGTCAGTGATGATGGTAGCGATACTGAAGAGGAGATCATTGATGAATGGAGACCTCATCCTCAGTATAATCCTCTGACCTTCTCTCCTATCTTTCTCTCCTTTCATGTCAGTGATGATGGTAGCGATACTGAAGAGGAGATCATTGATGAATGGAGACCTCATCCTCAGTATAATCCTCCGACCTTCTCTCCTCTCTTTCTCTCCTTTCATGTCAGTGATGATGGTAGTGATACTGAAGAGGAGATCATTGATGAATGGAGACCTCATCCTCAGTATAATCCTCTGACCTTCTCTCCTATCTTTCTCTCCTTTCATGTCAGTGATGATGGTAGCGATACTGAAGAGGAGATCATTGATGAATGGAGACCTCATCCTCAGTATAATCCTCTGACCTTCTCTCCTATCTTTCTCTCCTTTCATGTCAGTGATGATGGTAGTGATACTGAAGAGGAGATCATTGATGAATGGAGACCTCATCCTCAGTATAATCCTCTGACCTTCTCTCCTATCTTTCTCTCCTTTCATGTCAGTGATGATGGTAGTGATACTGAAGAGGAGATCATTGATGAATGGAGACCTCATCCTCAGTATAATCCTCTGACCTTCTCTCCTCTCTTTCTCTCCTTTCATGTCAGTGATGATGGTAGCGATACTGAAGAGGAGATCATTGATGAATGGACACCCGGGAAGCCCAACCCTAACAGACTAGGGGAACCAGCTCAGCAAGATAACAATGATATCCGTCTCTACGACTTCTCAGATGATGACGATCTTTGGCTTGATGATGAGCTGATCAATGCTATGGGTGTCGGCGAGAGGAAGCAGGAAAGAACAAAAGTACAAGTAAGTTTTATCGATAAAATAGGCAGATTTAACCTTCAAATCAGTTGACGTGATGTTTATTTATTTATTTATGCATGCATGGATGTTCACAATTTCACAATTCATTGGAGTTAACATCACATGAAATCGAATATAATATAACAAATCATTTTCAATTTTACAATCAATTTTAATTGAATTCACATGAAAAAGAATATAACAATGTTTTATCAAAGACAAGTTGCCACTATTATACAGTTTAAAGAATGAACACACAAAGGTGATGAAACATAAGCAAATAGAGCTTGAATGTTACAACACCTTTCAAATATATAATATATGACAAATAAAGTTCCTAAAGGGTTATTTACAAAGAACAAAAAGAATTTTTTTTTTTTTAATATATACTGTAAACAGTGTTATTTTGGTGTGATTAATTTTTTCGCGCTGAGCAACCCCCAAACATATTTGGAAGTTCTAAAATTTGTGCTTGCCGATCTTAGCGCAAAAACCGTGTAAATTAATGTACTGCAAATATTTCTACTTTTACAGTATATATAATGGTAGAGGTGTTGTGGTCCAGTGAATAAGTTTCAGGACTGTGAACCACAACACTAATGTCCTATGGCAAGATGCTAATCTACATTTGCCACACTCGACCCAGGTGACGTAAATGGGTACCTGGTAAGATTATTCCCTGTGAGCTGATAATGGTTGCCAGAGCTTAAGCTAGGGTAATAATAAAACAAAATAATATTATTTCTTATATAGCGCTTAATACGTCGGGAATGTCCAAGTTTCTAAGCGCTTTACATTATGATTTCCAAAGCTCTTTGGAAGCGCATAGGGACGTTATATCATAATGTGTTCAGAGCTGCCAACTAGTACGGATTTCCCGTAATTGGTACGGAAATTAACGACCATTACGGAATTACGGAATGTTGTCTCAAATTACGGATTTTTTTTTTTTTTTTTTTTTTTTTTTATAAATATGATCGCTGAGAAAGACAGAAAAGTATCAAGTATTCTCTTAATAGGAGCCATTTTTCATGGAAAACTGTGTTGTGATGACCTGAAACTCAATATTTAACAACTTTGTGTGAGTAAAGTCACCAAAACTTTCAGATAATCATGCGTCCGCGCAGTGTTGGCGTGCCATTTTTTTTAGATTCATAGCGCAGCATAGGAAATTACTGATTTATACCTAAAATTACTGATTTTGAGCCTTGTGATTACTGATTTTCTGTTCTGGAGGTTGGCAGCTCTGTGTGTTATGTGCTGTACAAGAACAGAATATTATTATATACCGGTAGGTATATTGACCACTATGAGAGACATCGCTTTTTCTATAGGCCCAAGGGGAGGTTACATCCCGCTAAAACCCCTCGCCGCGCCGGGTCATCCCTGAGAGCCATTATAGGAACAGCTATGCTTTGAATATTAAAGCAGTCGATATATCGTTTATATACCAAATACACAAACAAATCTAAAAAGAATTCTTACCTTATCCTTTTCTTGAATAAAGACTGGTTAAAAAATCACAGAAAATCTGAGACACTGTCTGTAAATCTTCGCTAGAAAGTTGCCTGAATGTTAAGATCATTCGGGAATTACACACACACTGCACTGTATTTTGTATCCACTCTCGCAGAAAGAAACTTTTTACACGTAAACCAATGGGGATATCAGGAATTAAAAAACCTAAATGTTTTGTACACGTTAACCGAGGTAGGCGGGCATACGGGCATCTTTAAAAAAAATGGTAGGCGGGCATGGCTTAAATCATGACTCTAATTTCAACCAATCAGATGGCTAGATGAGGCAACACTATCACCCCTGATTTTGGGATAAGTGGGTCAGAGGTCAAAAGTCAAAGGTCATAGTTTCCAATTTCCATGCAAATACAGGTTTTAATAGCCTCATCGCAATATTTGAAGTGATATCTGCGGTATGAATTCTTAACTTGGAGATAGTATGCAACAGCATTAAAGGAGACAAACTGATTAGATCTTGGGGTCAGTAGACCAGAGTCATAGGAAGGGTCAAGATACCTGAAGTACCGTTTGAGAATATTGACTTAAAGGCCGGCTGTCCTAGTTCAGCCAGAAAGCATTAGACCACCCAGCGAGCCAGCAAGGTCACAGGTGGTTATCTCATTAACTCAGCTCTCAATTAACATAAGAAAAAGAGGATCATGGGGGACCAACAGGCATCAATTGGGGAAGTATAGAGGGAGCAAGTAGCTACAAGTAGGACAGTGTGACTTTAAACTTTGATGCTAGTATGTATCACCATCGCGGGACAAAACGATCAGATTTCAGGGTTATTGGGTTAAAGGTTAGGGGTCAGGAAGTGTATGTTCTAGACTAATTAATCATTGACTAGCTTTTGCTATTTAATGGCTTCATGTATGAAATATGATGTATCCTGAAATGAATGAACCGAATGTAGGCGTGGGCATAATTATCATCTTATCTTCTTGGAAGTCTTAACTGCCAATCAAAGACAAACAGACTTTAGAGATGACTTTATCTTGTTTCTTTTACGTCTTCTATACGAACAATGGAACAATGATAGGCAGAAGAGAGATTGTCTCTTCACCTCTTCACCTACTGACCCCAAGATCTAGCTTGTCTCCTTTAATGCTGTTGTATACTATCTCCAAGTTAAGAATTCATACCTCAGACATCACTTCCAATATTGCGATGAGGCTAAAACCTGTATTTTAATGGAAATTGGCCACTGTGACCTTTGACCTTTGACCTCTGACCCACTTATTCCCAAAATCTAATTAGATGTTCTTCCTTTGGTGCAAAGACAAAGACAATGAATTCATCTTGTTTTTTTCTTTCTAGGTCTTCTTGACACGCAATGGAACAACGATCTGCAGAAGAGAGATTGTCACACTCCCATCTTTACTGCTAAACAAAGACAAAGTGACTTCAACAATTCTTTTTTTCTTTTTTCTTTCTTTGTAGGTCTTCTTTACACGGAATGGAACAACGATCGGTAGACGAGAGAACGTGACCATCCCAGCTGGTGGCTTCTACCCGACCGTTGGGCTCCTCAGCCCTGAGGAGAAGGTCAGGGTTGACCTTCAACCTCTCAGTGGATGAATATTCATCAAGTTCATTCTCATCAATATTCATGAGGTTCATTCTCATCAATATTCATGAGGTTCATTCTCATCAATATTCATTTCACAAGGAAGTTGGATGCTCCGCCGTAGGGAACATTGAGTTGAAGAATCTTGCCGATAAACATCCTTCTGGCTTCGAAATTTGTAGGTATAACTGAGTGCAGTAGAGTATATTTATATAGTAGCTGCACTATACAATTTAACTAATTAATGTATACGTAAATATCTACAAAATTGTCCATTCCGTGAACAAAGTTTATGTTAACAATATATGTTTTATGCAAAAGATTACAATTAGAACTGATGAATAGTCATGAGGTACTTTTCTCTTTTGAGGATTCTCAAAGAAATACCTCTGTCCTAATAAGAACAATCACATAATGCACATGATTAATGGACTCATGAATACCCAGTAGTATTATGAATATTCATTAGGAAAGTAGTTGGTTATGGCTAAGACTCATGAATACCCATGAGGTTTTAAGTATCGGTTCGCTTCACCATTCCCTATGACCTCTTCATGTGTTGAACTAAAGGCTCATAGTAGTGGGTTCTCATTGGGAATTTGACCCCATTTAAATGTTGACCTAATGAAAGGTGAGGTCAATTATCAAGGATGGACTTCACATTTATGACCGACATGTCTCATGTAATGCAATGTGCCCTGAACCTAGTGCCATGAGAAATGATAACATTCTCTTATCTTCAAGACATGGAGGCAAGCTGGAGTACTTTACTCACTGATTGGTCAACAGATTTTGCTGCCTGAGAGACCTGGGGGGTGTTTCACAAAACTTGTCATCAGTGACATACATGTATGACAGTTTTTGTTATAAGCTACTGAAATCCTTGCTTCTGATTGGTTATCAGCAGATTTGGCACTGATTTTTGACATTCATCATTGAAAAAAGGCTTTGTGAAATGCCCCCCCCCCCCCCCAGTGCACACATTAATTGGTAATTCAACGAATTGTAGTTTCAGCAAATTACGATGTAATACACGTAAACGCTAACTACTAAGTGGCTTTAAACCAGGTCACTTCCCCACGGAATTGACTCATAGATTGACATGGGTCAGTCTCTGGTTTGACCCGAGAACATCCACGTGTGAATGGAACACCAAGCTTACAGGGGGTCGAAAGAAGAATTGGGATGCGCAACCAAGCTTCGAAATGTTGTGTTTCATTAACCTACAGATTGCGACCAATAGCTATAGCTATGTCAGATGGCATCATTGTTATATGTAGGCCTATTTGTAGTAGACCATACATAACATTTGTAAAACGTTCCATTGAAATATAATATAATAGATGGATAATTTTTCATTAGTAGATGAATATTCATTCATTGGTAGATGAATATTCATTCATTGGTAGATGAATATTCATGATGTGACTCAACTCTCTACCATATCGTATTGTCACGGCATTGAATGAATACTCAAGGATATATTATCATGTTTCTTCCATTGCTGTAGCTTTATGCACAGTAGCCTAGTATTCTATATTATGTGTTTTACGATGCAGCGCTATTGCTATTGCAAAACAGTGTAAATATGTGGCAATAAACCGCGCAAGACAAAGAGGAGATAAGCTTAGTGCGATTCCCTATCTTCTTCTTCCCTATCTAGTTATGAATTCTTGTAACGCTGTCTCACCATCGTTTCAATCTAGCATTGTATTTTAAATTGTTTGAATTCATTGCCATCATAGGATTTTCTTCCTAATCCTTATTTTAGTTTATTTCGATTTTGTCTTGCCTTTTAAAGAAAAAAAAAAAGAGAAAAGGAATATATATTTGAGAGCCATGTTGCCATTTATCTGAAATTTTGTGTTTTATGTTGCATATTTCAAACGGAATTGCGATTTCCTAGCAATCTGTTGTAGGAAATTCTAGCTTTTGGATATTATCTTTGCTATGAATTAAGATATTTTTTATCACAACATTTTTTGTGTGTGTCTAGCTCTGCTCCCATGAAACTCCTTTTATCAATTAACATGTAGAGCGGAATTTTCAATTTTTATCAATTCTTGTTTTCCCTTTCCTTATCATTTGTTTTGTCTGCTGTATAAAGAGAGGAGGTATACTTTTTATTAATTTTGCAAGCTTTAGAACTGGATTTCCAGTTACAGCACACATGTCTGGATCAGTTAAAATATACTTTTCTGTTCGCATGAGCCCATTATTGATTTGGTCTTGTATACGTGCGATTTTCATACATTGATTTTTTTTTTTTACCAGAGCTCTTTTTTGTGGAGCTTTTGAGAGCTAAAAGGTAATACAAAGTTTTGGTATGGGGTCAAATGAACATAATGGAAGCATATGCGATCCTACAATATTCAGGGATCGTTGTCGCGGTAGAAATCGAGTCTGAAGTTATAAAATTGTAAATAGTGAACTCTATATGTTGTATAGCTCCCTCTCAAGGTCAATATATTACTTAAGCTATAAAACAATGTTTCTTGACTAAAATCGACCAATTAGCTATTCCCGTTTGGAAATTATATATCACAACTACATATTCTGAGATTTTCATGGTCGCAGCTACCATTGTACGGCCGTAGGGGCTATTTGAAATTCATCAAAATTTACTGGGAGCACCGGTAAATTTTTATATTCAATTTTTCTCGAAAGCAGAAGTGTTTTAGGAGCTAAATTTTTGGGTGCTTATAATACATCCACAGGGGCATCAAAATCATCCCAAAACTTTGTATTTCCTTTAATCGCTCAACACTCCCAAGTGTTTTTTTTTGCTGTCCTGAATACTGATAAAGATACATTATATTTTTGATAATGCAGATACAGAATAAATGCCATTTGCCACATACTACCTTTGGTCATAAAACCCACATCCCTCAGGAATATCATGCATGCATCCGCAATAGTCAAAGAGTTTTTTTAAGCCAGATATTACAATCTAAAATCAGGCTTTCCATTGTGCTTTTTTGAGGTCAAAAGGAGGTCACGCTCTTTCACGCTCTGTGCCTCCTCGATAAACTAGAGCGCTTTACGCGTTCCTGCGGACTGACTGTAGTGTAACTGTCAAACGGGTGTATGTGTGCATCATTCAATGAGTGCTATTAGGTCTTGCCATTCTAGGGGCATCTAATTTGACCTGAAAGATAGGCTTTATTTTTCCTAAATAGTAAAACACAAAGAACAGCATTGATACGGCAGCCATTTAAAACCCAATCACAGTCAGACCCCGGCCCCCTCACTCAGTGTTATTTAGAGTACGCATATGTGTGTTCCCTCTTTTTGAAAGCACCCCCTAAGTCCGGTGTGTAAAGTCAATTTTGTGTACTATGAGCCAGACTTTGGTGCGTGAAAAGTACGCCTTTACCGGACATTTTGGTAACACGCATGCGGTCATTCCGACCCCATAGTGGGGGGGGGGGGGGGGGGGGGGGGGGGGAGTCAGACACGTTAAAAAAAAAATGAAAATTTTGAAAGAAATAGGAGCACATGTAACAATGGACAGTTTCTAGTAATGTCATGAATATTCATAATAAAGGAATGTGGTGATTTAATAGTGTTTAGTCATTATGCAGCTGATGAATATTCATATTATATGTAAATAACAAAACTTGATAGATTTGAAGAGCTTCATGATCAAAACGGTGAAACCTCTGGTTGAATTATTACAATTTTTTGTTTAGGTAGAGAACATTTACTGCATCTGTTATTTTTGTTTCTTCTTTTCTTTTCTTGTCTATTTTCTGTGAACATGGGGGGGGGGGGCTTATAAGAAAGAACATGTATTTGAGGGAGGGAGGGAGGGGCAGTGAGAAAGGAGTATGTTTGTGTTCCTTTGATTCTCGTAAATAAAGGGATTGGTTTAGAAGATTTACCCACACTGCATGATAGAGGGAGCTCTATAAATCATCCAAATTTAACAAAAGATGTACACCATTGATAATTTATTGTACATATATGAGGGTATAATGCATTGAATTACAGCAATTACAGCAGTTGTTCATTTTCGGTCAGTATTTGTGCATCTATAGAATAGTACTGCTACATGGAGTTTAAAGTGTATTATAAGATGATGACGTATTGACATGGATCCTAATCAAATGATTGGTTGAAAGTGTACACGTGACTAGGCATTTATTTTTTCTAACGCGTAATTCGGATAATGACCAGTCATTATCCAATTCTAATGACCGTTCATTAATAAAATTATGTTATAAGACATCATTTTATAAAACAATCTTATAAACCAAATAATACACATCATTTTTGGGGGGCATTAGTAAAATTACCCGCACTCGGTACCTTCAAAACCGTCCAAAACACCCTCGGCTACCGCCTTGGGCGTGTTAGACTGTTCCAAAGGGTACCGTGTGTGGGTAATTCTTACTAATGCCCTCACTGCTGTGTATTATTTGTATATTAATCACCTGGAAAAAATAATTTGTGAATATAGCTAGAATGTAAAATGATCTTATTACAAACTTCACCTAGTTTTTCTATATGGAAATGGACAATGAAGAACATAAAGGATAAGAAGAATAAACCCAATGAAGGGAGGGGGAGGGGGTGCTAAAGCCAAATTAAGCTTGTTTTATCATGTGCCGTGATTTGAGAGTTCACGTATTGCATGCCTTGAATGGCTGCATGATCGAGCAGCGAATTTGTATTCGCTTTTTGGTACAGATTAACCATGTATTGCCAGTTACACTGCTGTTGCAAGTGCAATCTCTTATTTTTGTAGGCATTCTATGCTAAAAATTGCTAATTCTTATTTTCAAATGTTGGCAGGTATAGTCCCCTTTTGCTTATGTTAATTGAGATCTGATTCGATGAGATAACCACCTGTCAGTGACCATGTAGGGAGGTCTAATCCCTCCTGATTGCCAAACTAGTGCAGATAGGCTTTAAAGTATAAGAGTTAACGCCCCTTGTGACTCTTAATGGACTACATTGTAGGTGATATTCAAATAGTTCAATATCTAATACTCCAGACGTTGAAGGACCCACACAAAAGGGCATCACTTCGTGCACTTCTAAGCCTCTATTATACTTATTCATTTCTTAGTGGGTTTAGATTAACCAAATGCAAGGACTGAAATCATGTTGAACAATAGGAAAAGTTTATATCTCAGTCAGCTCTTTAGTCGACCTCCACTTAATCTGACAATGAGTCAGACTCAGGGTTCAAAGACTGCTCTAAAGACCTGATTGTTTGTCAATGGTTACAGGTTGTGTCCCTCTCTCTTATCTAGTTAACATGTTTACCAGATAACTTAGTCAGGGTTAAACTTCATAGTCGATTAGTGGCTTTTAGTTTCTTTTGATGAGCTTGTCTTCAATTATCTAATTGCTTTGTCAGCATTGTTAAAGCAAAAGAGCACGTCTGCAATTTATTGTCACCCTTTTTCTGTGATTGATGTTCGGATAAACTTTGTGGCAGGCCTTGTTGTCATTGCTTGGGCTATGACAAACACGTCAAACCAGACAGATTTTGGGATTATTGAATGGATACAAATATTGTTGATAACAATAAGCCAGTTCACGGTTGCAGTCTGAGCATGAGCAGATAAAGGTCACTGCAGAACAAATTTTTAAACACACGGAGACAAAATACTGGATACGTGCTCATGAAAGTTATGTAACATTATTCAATCATGCACATTCAGTGCACTCCATGATACACAGGTGGAAGTATTCTTTGCAAAGGGGGAACAAAGGCTATTTATATAGCACCTCATCGTTGTAGGAGTGATTATTTCAATATGTAATAAGTGGGGACCTCTTCATGTTTTTAAGATCTGTGGATATTTGGGGTCATTGCAGTAATGTGCTATAACTGTGAACTGGTATATTGGTTGAATTAAGTTTGCTTATAAAATGGCATTGTTCATATATGACTTTTTGCATGTTTAGGAAACGTGCACAGAAATATATAAAAAAACATGACAGGAGGCAATTTGCTCTTTTGATATATCGAATGATAATTTTATCTGAACCTCCTCTCCATCTCCCCCCCCTCCCTTTCACCTCCCCCCCCCCCTCTCTCTCTCTGTCTGTCTGTCTCTGTCTGTCTCTTTCTGACTCTCTCTCTCTCTCTCTCTCATCCTCCCCCTCTCACTATCTCTCTCTCTCTCTCATCCTCCCCCTCTCACTATCTCTCTCTCTCTCATCCTCCCCCTCTCACTATCTCTCTCTCTCTGTATGTCTCCCTACCCTCTCTCTCTCTCTCTCTCTCTCTCTCTCTCTCTCCCCTTCCTCCCTCTATCGCTCTCTCTCTCTGTCTCTCTCTGTCCTCCCCTCTCTCTGTCTTTCTCTCTCTCTCTCTTTTTCCTCCGTTTCTTTTGCCCCACTGCACTGATTTCCTTTGTACATGTTTATTTTTTATTTTTTTTTTCTTCAGTATGTTTCTCTTATTTCATCTACACATGATATCAACCATATTTCTCTGATTTAATCATATCTTGCAAATGTACACTTGAGTGTAAGTTTACAGTCCTTTTGACACTTGTGTGTAGCTTTTTGACTGTAAGAACAGTTGAATGGTTGCTTAGGAAGACATTTGCAGGATTTAGAAATTTAATCAAACTGTTAATTTCATCCTTACAGAACTGTAAGTTCTCTAAAATTCTATTAAATTTAAGCTAATATTGTGTATTTTAAAACTGTTATTTTAATTTGGGGAGCTGACTATTTGGCTATATTTTTCTCTTTTTGTTTTTCCTTCTCAGTTCTCTTTGTATGAATCCCTCCCTCTCTCGGTAGTTCTTGTATATCAGAGAAATATTTAATACTCAATCTGCAGTGTGTATGTATGTTAAATTTGTTTTCTTTATTTTTACACTGGTTATATATTGTTCATTATCAGCTACAAAAGTTTAAGCAAAGCAGACTTCCATTTGTAACATACACATTTCTCCCATGCATTTAAAAAATTATTTTCTTATAATGATTGTTGTTCTGACTTGTTTATAAATCGTTTCAGTTCATTTTTACCCCCATCAGTACTATATATGTTGCATGACAATTATAATAATAAAGATTTATTACAAAGAATGCACTTTTTCATTGGATAGTGAAAACTAGGTTGTGAATTTATCCTCCGGTTAACCCACAGCAGTACATTGTCTTGTTGTAGTGAGTGATACTGTTTCCATTATCTTTTGATCCAGAAAATTTAGAAATGACACGTTATACATGAGCAAAATGAACATACTGAGTCTATTTCCGATGCCGAGCAATTTAATTGTAACCATTCATTAAAATCTCTTTATTGGATTTTGTGTGAAATGTATTCATTATTTTTCTGAACAATTTGACAAATTTCCAGTTACATTTAGCATTTCTTTCACAGTGTTTCATTTAATAACCATTTTTTTTTTCCTTCCAACTATGAAGAAGTGAAAAAGGAGAATAATTGGCACCAATTTGAAGATTTAAAATTGATTTAGTTAGCTTTTAAATGGTATGCACTGCAACGGGTTAACGAACTAGCTACACGTTAACAACGTGAAATCAATGTATGCATTGTTCATGATTTGAACACCTATTTTAGATATGATAATCAGGCCTTAACCTACAGACATAATAATAGCAATTTGAAGTTGATACCATAACAAAATGAGTAAACAAACTTGTTTATCAATTATGAGTTTAAAACCCCTACTATACTAAATATAGGCCTACCTATATCATGTATATTTGTATTGTTCATTGAAATGTATTTGAGGGATATTCATTACTACATAATAAAGAATGAAATTCTTTTGAAGTTATAATATTTGTATTACTCTTATTTTGATCTTACATTTATTTTTTACTTTATTTCTAATGTCGAATTATATTTTTGAGGTAGAATAATTACCTTTACCTCTAAAATTGTATTTAAAAGACTATTAATGCACAGTCAGTAATAGATAAATATTTTACTGTGAGAAGAACCATTTATAGAGTTGAATATTGTTGTATTTCGAGACATTTATGCCAGTTAGCAAGAAATGTTTAAAAGGGCAGTTGCATAGCATAAGTTCATCATTTCAGCTCAGATGTAAACTTATTTAAAGGTATTATGCGATACGAAGATGCAAGTACTGAATTACTATACAAATATTTGTTTGCTGTATATTATGTATTTATGGCAATAAATTAGCCAAATACCTTATGAATTAAAAGAGATCTAAATGATGTATTTGACCTTGTTTTCATTTGTATTTTATTTCTGGAGTATTCTCTTTCAATCCAATTATGTTATCATGACGATGTTAATGATGAAGATGATGATGATTACTAGAATAATTAGTAGTAGTAGTATTTGTTATATTTGTTATTAATGTTATTGTTATCATTATCATTATCATCATATTCTTAATTATCATAACATGGCATTGAGAGACAATGTTAATAACGATAATGATAATCATTGCCATTACTATAATTTGTTTTCCTTCAAATTATTATCATTATTAATATCATTATCATCATTGTCTTAATCATCATAACATATGACACTTAGAGACATGAGAAGGTAAATTAAATTTACCCATTTTTCAGACATTTGGTTTTGAATAGTAGAAAAGGAAAAATCCGAGAAGCATTTCACAAAGAAGTTAATTCACCAGTTTTGAAAGCAGCATAAATATCACTCTGCATTATTAAAGAGGAGACCAACTTATTTGTAAATGATCAATTTTAATAGTTTCATATGACTTCAGTTCTGTCATAATACAACAGAATCCAAGAGTGTGACTTTCACGGGAGACTTCAATCTCCATACATTATTATCGAATCGCAAGTGACCTTCATTGCCAACGAACTACTTTCATTTATTATGATATGAAGACATTATATCCCTCCTGTTCTTTTCTCCGTTTTGTTGTTCGTTCTATAAAGCGCTCATTTTGAAGGTTTTATGTTAAAGCAGGGACTTGTTAGTAAGTCCATGGTTAAAGTCACTGAGTAGTCGGCTCTCATGGGGAATTCGACACCGTTCGGGTGTTTACCCAATAACAGGTGTTGTCAATCACCAGGGTTAGCCTTGAGTTTTATGACCATTGGACCTTATGTAATGCTTTGATTTGCCCGAAGACTCTCGAGCTCTCCCAGAGATTAGGGGGTAATTCTTGATGGGACTATGGGTTTGCTGTGTGCAAATTTGTACCCCCATTAATGGTATTTCCACCAAGTCTGGTGTCAGCGAATTATGGCCTTCTGTACATGGAAACTGGCGATCCACTCCCTCTTAATTGTTCAGCTTCTGTATAAAGGGTTCGTTTCCCATGCATGAAAGAATTTAATAATACACGATGCACGCCGGGTAGCGTTGGCTATAGAGGTCAGAAGTGATCTTTTGAGTATCAACAGAGAGAGAGAGAGACAGACAGACAGAGACAAACATTATGGAAAGAAAGAGAGAATGAGAGAGAGAGAGAGAGAGAGGGGAGGGGGGAGGGGGGCTTCCTTACACCCTTCAATATCTTATGGTATCACGATTTTAGGGGAATTCATTAATAATGTGTATACTGGTATTTTTTTTATTTTTTTTTTTAGAAAGAGGGGAGGGGAAAGGGGGAAGATTTTTAGTGATTGAGAAATAAAAGTAGAAATTGAGAGGGGGCAGAGAGCAGAGAAAAGTGAGAATGAAGACAGCAAACACGATGCAGACATAAAAAACGAGGCATAAGGAGAGACATGATTGTGTATTCCTTTTATTTTCGTGTCTTTTCGGGGTTCCTTTCTCTCTTCTTTTCATTTTGGTCGGTATACAGAGTGTGTGTATGTGTGTTTGTGTGACGGCTGAGGGGGGGGGGGGGGGGGCTTGTTAGTTATTTGCCTATTGTCGACGCAATAAAATAATACATGTATCGTCCGATCGTGGACTTATGAAACTAGTATATAAGCAAGTCCATGGTCCGATATATAGGCCAAGTTTTGCTGCTATCGAGGTGGTCTAAAATTGTGACAATGCGGGAAAAATGTAACAAAAGAAGATTAAAAAAAAAAAACATACTCGTATGAGTCGTTTCATTCGCTTGAAGATTGCCGTTTAATAATCTTTGATTGTGGTCCATTTTACTATCATCCTAATTTTGATTTTTAGATGTCATCATCTAGTGCTTGCGTGCCGGCCAATACAGTGATGCAACGGAGGACTGAACCCAACTACATTGGATATAACAGAGAGCGAGAAGAATGAACCATTATTAAACGCGTTATTATTCTAGCTAATATCTGTTTAGAACAAGATCTCATATTCGTCCTCCTCCTCACCTTCTCTCTTTTCATCGGCCTCCTCGAGGCTCCTCGTCCTCCTTCTTTTCTCCTCTTCTGTCATTTTGATTTTTATATATTTTTGTTAATATTCCGTTTCTTCTTTTCATCCTCCTCCACAATACCAATACTGTTGGCCTCTTGAGGTGTACTCATGTTCATAATGTTCCAAAAGTCATTAACCTGCTTGCCATTTTTGTTGTCCAACCTATTCCAAGTATTTTGATATGACCCCCCTACTTCTCTCTCTTCCCTTCTCTTTGTATCCCTCCCTTTATCTCTACCGTAGAGATAAACTCTCACACCCTCTATCATTCTTTTATTCCTTCTCTTTCTCTCTATCTTTCATTCTATTAATATTACAGAAAACAAATCATGACTTCGTTCAGTCATTCTTGTATTCCTTTATTCCTTCTCTTTCTCTCTATCTTTCATTCTATTAAATATTACAGAAAACAAATCATGACTTCGTTCAGTCATTCTTGTATTCCTTCTCTTTCTCTCTATCTTTCATTCTATTAAATATTACAGAAAACAAATCATGACTTCGTTCAGTCATTCTTGTATTCCTTTATTCCTTCTCTTTCTCTCTATCTTTCATTCTATTAATATTATAGAAAACAAATCATGACTTCATTCAATCATTCCTGTATTCCTTCTCTTTCTCTCTATCTTTCATTATATTAATATTACAGAAAACAAAATCATAATGACTTCGTTCAGTCATTCTTGTATTCCTTCTCTTTCTCTCTATATCTTTCATTCTATTAATATTATAGAAAACAAATCATAATGACTTCATTCAGTCATTCTTGTATTCCTTCTCTTTCTCTCTATCTTTCGTTCTATTAATATTACAGAAAACAAATCATAATGACTTCGTTCAGTCATTCTTGTATTCCTTTATTCCTTCTCTTTCTCTCTATCTTTCATTCTATTAATATTACAGAAAACAAATCATGACTTCGTTCAGTCATTCTTGTATTCCTTTATTTCTTCTCTTTCTCTCTATCTTTCATTCTATTAATATTATAGAAAACAAATCATAATGACTTCATTCAGTCATTCCTGTATTCCTTCTCTTTCTTTCATTATATTAATATTACAGAAAACAAAATCATAATGACTTCGTTCAGTCATTCTTGTATTCCTTTATTCCTTCTCTTTCTCTCTATCTTTCATTATATTAATATTACAGAAAACAAAATCTTAATGACTTCGTTCAGTCATTCTTGTATTCCTTTATTCCTTCTCTTTCTCTCTATCTTTCATTCTATTAATATTACAGAAAACAAAATCATAATGACTTCGTTCAGTCATTCTTGTATTCCTTTATTCCTTCTCTTTCTCTCTATCTTTCATTATATTAATATTACAGAAAACAAAATCATGACTTCGTTCAGTCATTCTTGTATTCCTTTATTCCTTCTCTTTCTCTCTATCTTTCATTCTATTAATATTATAGAAAACAAATCATAATGACTTCGTTCAGTCATTCTTGTATTCCTTTATTCCTTCTCTTTCTCTCTATCTTTCATTCTTTTAATATTATAGAAAACAAATCATAATGACTTCGTTCAGTCATTCTTGTATTCCTTCATTCACGCATACAAATTAAAACCGCTTGTTCACCCACCTTCTATCTCTTTATACACATTAATTCTCTACCAAAAGCAAGTGTTAACATATTGAAGATTCATTCAAACTCTGTCATGTTATAACTATGGTGCAATTTAATCACAATTTGTTTAGTCAACTAACATTTTCCATTTCCTTTAAATTCATTTTTTAAATGTATCAAATACAAATATTAACAACGTGTAACCTTATGTACTCACAATCACAACATTACATGATTTATATATAATAAGACTTGAAGTTTGTGCATTACAAATCAATAGTTAGTATGAGACTGCTGCAAGACCATGCAAGTTACTTGGTAACATCAGAAATAAAATTGAACTTTCATTGTGACCTTTATCTTTAACCCATAACACACATGAAATTTGATTGTGAGTCTACGAAATATCCATTTAGCAGTCTGTTGGGTAACAAAATGTTATGCAAACTATATAATCAAATATTCATGGCAAGAGTATTTTTTGCTTTTCTTAATGGAAGAAAAAAAATGTTTGTCATAATTAACATCCAAATTTTAAGTTACAATGGTGTGTTTAGGCCTACTCTGCAGTGAATACATGTACATTGAAATACATGTACATCATGCTCAAATAATTTGCAATCTGTTGTCATATATTTAACTAAAACTTGTTAAGAGTGCACAATTAAACTTAACACATTATTCTTTAGCATTTTTTGCGGAGTAGAAATTTGTTTGCCCTTTTGTCCTGCTTTGGTTTTTACATGTACTCTCTTTCTACTGGTAAACCCTGGTATACAATATATGTTGGTAAAAACAAACATTACACTGACTGTAGCTGCCAAAACAAACATATTTTCATTAAATGGTCAATGGATATAGGCAGTTTGTCTTTTCCCTCTATTCTGTGTTTTGTTAGAAAATATATACAAATACAAATCATGGGGAAAGGCCAAATAAAATCAGACATACACTTACCAAATCATTCTGTAAGTTAAACTTACATGTACATGTAAAGCAATGTATGAAACTTGCTTGTTTTTAAAGCATTCCTCTTTTATAGCATCCTTCAAAAAATGCTGCATTTCTCTTGTAATTGATCACACACAAAACGGTGTGGAAAAATGAAAATCACACCCATTCAACATAATTCTATAAGATAACACATTTTACTGATACACATGTACTATGAGGGATACATGTATCTTAAACCTGACCTAACTAGTGAATACAATGTGCATGGTTGCTTTGCATAATTACATTCATAATAAGAATGACATGATTTGTTTGAAGCTAGAAGGTTATTAACTATTACACGTCGTAGCCACAAGGGCATTACATAAGAAGAACATGAGAAATATCTTTACAAAATTTAGTTCATGATGGAGGAATACATCTCATAGCAGAGTGCACACAAAGCTTGATCACACTCGACTGCACAGTAAATTACATTTCTTGTTCACATGGGCTTTATTGTGATCTTAAAGAGAAGGGTGAGTTCTGGGAAGAGGTGACAAATAATTTGTGTGCGTTAACATTGTATAATGCAAGTATTGAAGAACATCAGATAAAAAATGTTCCCTGAAAAGCATGGCTCTTCAAATACCTTAATATTCTAAATATGGCATGTAACAGCATAATAATCGGGACAGATTTTTATGACACATGTTTGTGTAGTCCCATATATCTTTCTGTGTAGTGCTTGTAACTATACGAAGACTGGGCCAAATTTCTTATCATTTTGATTTTTGATGATTCCAGAACCTTGTAGTACACTACACATCAATACTGTGTAGATGACCAACCTTTTCTGCTCCATTTCACAACGTTTCTTTAACAATGTAATCGCATGACCAGAACTCAACTTTATCTTTAAGTGACACAATATGTGTGTTAGCTTTCCGTGCTCATTTCAAGTGCTGTCATACAATGCATTGTACTTTATTATGAGTCAATATCCAGGTACAAACACTTCTGCAAATATCAATACCAAAGGTTGAAACTTCAGACTTTTGACAATGAAGAACAGCTCCTTCAAAGAGCTATTAATAGAAAACAATAAGTCCTACTGACTGTGTACCTGGCACCTGGGACCTGTTTCACAAAGCCTATTCTCAATGACAAATTACACAAATCGGTGACAAATCTGCTGATAACCAATCAGAAGCAAGGATTTCACTAGCTTATTTAACACAAACTGTCATAAGTTACTGATGCAAATGTTGGTGAAATGGGGCCACGTACCTTCTCTTTCATCTGTGAATCGTGAATTTGGCCTGACCTTGTGGCATTGATATTTGCATTGCTAAGACATTGTGCCAGCATGCTTGCAATCATATCGAACCGACCCTCAAAGTCATCAACTTCTCACAATTGATCGGTTTACTATCATATTCAAACTTTAAAGGGATTGGGCATCTTTGCTTCAGATTCTAAACAAAATCCTGAATTTAGCTCATGCTGCAATCATTATTATAAACCTTTACTAGGTCAGAAATGAGTCCCATGACTTCTGTGAGCTAATCACATGTTTTATTATCAAGTCATTGCAAATACATGTAATGGGATCTGCCATCTAATAATAACACATGTACATGAACAATGTAGTTTACCAGGTCTTGAAAAAACACAGGATAAGATTTTGCATTTTACTTGCTATTCTTTCTTATCGAGTCTAGCTTTACAAATCTGTACATACGTGTACAGTAGGCACTAAAGGCAATAGTGTCAACTTGAAGGTGCTACCTACTCAAATTTTGAAAGTAGACAATAGTCACAATACGTGTATGTGTGCATAAATTAAGTTGAACAAACAAGTTGAATGAAAGTGAAGATTTATTAATGGTGATTTCATATTTCTTGATAATGCCAATCTTTAAATGTAGCTCAAAACAAGTGTAACAAAACAAACATGGGAAAAATCACTATTAGTATATCCTTTAATAGTCTTAGACTTAGTTTGGGGTACATGTAAAAACTTAAATAAAAACTTATATAGTCCATCATCAACTCAAACTTTGAATCAACTTTATAACACATGAATCTCAGAGCTACCAAGTATCACGCATTAGGCGTGACATCACGCATTTCGAGGGTCTGAAAATGCTTTTAAGCACGACGCGCGTGCTAGATTTGGAAGAAACGCTATACCTTATACGTGTGTTATACCCTCGCACACGCGCTGATTCATGAAAATGTCACGCATTGCCGATCTTTGAACTTGGCGACTCTGGAATCTTGAAAATATTGATAAACCCGTCTTTAGACTTTAGTTTAAATCATCAACAATAATCAGTGGTAAATAAAAATAGGAAAACTGAATCTGAACTCCTGAAGAAATATACAATACAAATTCACAATTTGTAAAAGGATGTCAGGTAGATGTACATTCCCATATTATTGTTGAACAGGTGTATTTCTTAAACGCATGGTATGGCCGTTTCCATTCGAAATCAGGTGATCCCCCTTTCCATTGATGACGTCATATGTCCCATTCCCGTTGACCTCTGTGACCTTTTTGCCGTCTGCTACATCGTGCGATTTGCGTGCACGCGGACCCTTGATGTATGCATTGTAGAAGAAATTGGCGAAAAGTACCATGTAACTTGTATAAATGGCGACTCCAAAAATCAGCTCTGGTGTTTTGGTATCGCAGCGGTTGCCGTTGACTATCTGATGGACGGCGTACACAATTGCAAAAATTCCTACGAACATTTGCAAAAGCTGGAGTGAAGTTATAAGCATCGCGATTTTCTTGTTCACGCGAAAGCCCGCGGCGCGGATCGCATAGTAGGTGTACATTAGACTGTGCACGAAATAGTTCATTACGCAAAACCAATAGGCGACCGAACTGCGAGTGGAATACATTCGCCAGGCGAAAATGAGAGTGCTAGCGTGGTGGTACCAGTGCAGAAAAATCAATTTCTGCTTGCGTAGGAGGATGAAGAGGGTATCAACTAGCTCGGGAATTTTAGAGCATATGAAAAGGTAGCCCCAAATACCGACATGCTCTTTGGAGAAATAGTTACTCTCGCATAAACTGGCATAAAATCCGTCATGGTAGATCGAATTGATGAAATCTGGCAGAACACGCGCAGTTCCGATGATGCTGAACATCCCTATAATCAGATTCCAAGCGAGGAGCGGTCCACGTAGCTTGTATGGATCACGAGGCTCCATCCATTGTCGTAAGGGGTATATCAACATCATGTAAATGATGGATATAATGAAGATGATATACCATGACGATAAGCCAGAGTCAATCCAGGAATCGTCAAACGTACCCTCCAAAGCAGCGAATGGTTCATTTATCCAAGATAATTCTGCCATTTTGTCTTCAAGAAGAGCTTTCCAGATCAAAGATGAACGGTTTCTGTTTCAATGTCCGATAAAATTAACGAAAGTTAAAAGAAAATCCAACCGCTAAATGCTGTGTCTGAGCTCTCTGGCATGAGCAAATGACCGGTACTCCGAACCCTTTCACACGATCCTGCCTCCCGTAAGCCGGCCGAGGAAATTCTATCACTATCTGACTCGAGCTCGACACAATGCTCAACGGCACAGGTTGGTGATTCTGCTTGTTGCTGTGCTAAAACTAGACAGTTTTAACTCCCGGTAAACGGAATGATCCACATCAATACATTCGACGCTCATAAATAGCTGTATTTTCAGTTTCAGACACAGCATACACGCAAAGCCAGCTAGCTCAACAGAGAATTTTGTGCACAATTAGTTACGGCGTGCATTTCTACATGCATTGTCATTGAGCTAGCTATGCACAGAGCATGCGCACTAAGTCCTCAATATCGAACGATCTGCATACAACTCTAGTAGTACACGTGCGTGGGGAGATCGAGGGGGCGGGGCATTTGCGGTCCATGGTCATTCGATTACCTCTACTGAAACAAAATGTATGCGATTTTGATGCGGTGGTCCAGGCAAGGCTACCCGATGTAGCTCCAAAATTATGTATTTTTAGGGAAATTCCCCTTCTTTGGTACTTTTCCCCACTTTTCTTCTAATTATCTTTCCACACAGCCCCTCTCCTTTGAAGGTTTGCTTTTTTGCCTTAGGGGAATTAAAATATGAAATATATAAACAATTAAAATACAATTTCCTTTGTCCAAATGAGAGGACAGGCCAGTGGAGCTTTTGAATGGAAAAGTAATAACTTATTTTTTTGTCATGTCTGTTTCTTTCTTTGCGGTTGTTGTTGTTGCTAAGACCTTTCTCATGGTATTTTATTCTCTGATTGCTTTCTAGTTTGTCATAACCCCTTATATTATGAAAGTATTACCTTCAATTGAAGTCGTAGAAGAAGAAAAAGAAGCAGAAAACAAAAGAAAACAAATATCGTAAATCGAGTTTTATAAGTAGCTTTTATAAGTGAAAGCCTACACAATCAACATGGGCTCGGTGTAATCAATTTGATTTATTTATTCTTTAATAGCTGAACGGGGACAAATTTAGTAATGCAGGAAAAATTCAAAAGGTAATGGATGGAATGAGTGCAGTTGATAATTATAAGTAGTGTTTCTTGGGCATTGGCAATAACCTTCCCCTAATTAACTATTACCCCTCTCCCTATCTGACTGTTTGCAATAAACGTGCCATGGCAAAGACAAATATTTTCAACATGAGGAAAACAAGGGAATTAAAGAAAAACAAATCTTGCTTCAGATGTAGCTGCATGGGATATACCGTACCGACAGCCCACGAGACTAACAATGTACGTCAGACCCTCGGAAAAAATCGTCAAGTTGAAATGCCCATGAGGAGAGTGACACTCGGTTTTGCAAATCCTCAGGTATTTTTTGTTCTCTCTCCAGAAGACATTCGAGACAATGCATACATGATGCCGGAGCGTTTATTTGGCGTAAATTATTTGTATTTGGATATTTTCTATTGTTGAAGAAAAAAAAATATAGAAATGATCATTCTGCAGAAATGTAGGCCTACTTTCTTTCAGTTTTTTTGTTACAGCTGATATATTTATTCTTCATGTTCAAATGACAAGAAGTTTTCTTTGCTGGTAGAAAACATTCGAATCTGATTCAATTCTCAAATATTCATTCCTCATCCAGGTCCATAGCACGGGTTCGTTTCCACTCTGAAGCTGATGATAATTATTCTGGTTTTCTCTCGCGCTGCTTACATTCAGCCTTTTCATGATCTCGCATTGTATGTTTTCTTACCAAGAGGTGGCGCTGTACCTCTTACACGACTAGTATTCGGAGAGCAGTATTTTTTTACACTGCTTCTTTCAGTGCAATTCTGAGTGAATATTCATTTGATCCAAAGGCAGTGAATTTCTTATGTCAGCGATACTATTCATATTAGGCTATTTTCGTTATTTAATCAAATTTATCACACAAACTTTATTAAGTGCGTCGTTTTATTATCATTCACCAGTAATGAAATCATCATTATCATCATCGTCATCATCATCATCAGTCTGCATTGCCAATATCATCATCTTCAAAATTTGTATTTTAAACTACCTATCAGTTCTGCTTAATAACTTTTGTCTGGGGCTGAAATATTATCAAGCAATCTGCTTACAGTGACAGTGTTCCTTCCGCAAATAATGTTATAATGTTTTATATTGTTTGAGGAAATTTAGTATTTATGACAGTTTATCATTTTGTTTTTGAAAATAACAATTTTGCATATTTCTTACTAATGATTCATTGTCAGAAAAATACTTATTGTACTAGGGAGATGGGTGTTGAGTAAAAAAAAAGTGTTCACTGTCTCCCACCAATAACTCAGATGATATGCATATGGTGCATTTATCTTTATTTTTCCACAAGTTATAACTTTGTTTGCTTATAATTACTTTCTGGCGGTTGTAGCCTCATACCTTTTATGACGCGGGAAAGGATTCTTACTCATACCTACATGATTGTGTCTCTGATAAATTATATCCAACACTATTCTTTTACTGAAGAGGAAAATAATCATAAATAATATTTATATAAACAAATCCCCCACACCCTTCCCCATAATCATGATATAGGCCTGTATCCAGTGCAGGCACGTAGCCAGAGTTCGATGTTTGGTGGGGGGGGGGGGGGGGGGGGGGGGGGGGGGGCACATTCATGTAATCGATCGAGGTAAAAAAAGGGGTCAAAAAAAGTTCAACCGATCTTGGAAATTTTAGGGGGGCACGTGCCACCCCCCCCCCCCCCCCCCGTGGCTACGTGCCTGATCCAGTGTCTTCTCTTTCCATTTTTTTTTAAATATTGTCTGCATTGGGGTGGTGTCTCCGTATTTTCAAATTTTATTTGCTTACAACAGCCGTACAGTATCCTACAAAATCCACCATTCTCTGTCAAAGAAAATAAGTTAAAAAGAAAAGAAGAGAGAGAGAGAGAAGTGGGGGAGAGAGAGAGCGCGAGAGAGAGAGAGAGAGAGAGAGGGGGGAGAGAGAGAGAAGGGGAGGGGAAAAACTCTCATATTTAATTGTATTGTGGGTGATGCCTTTGTCTTTTCACGTATGGCACAAACTCTGCAGCACCCCAACGCACCGGTACCGGTACGTCTGCTACTTATTTCCCCGCCCCACCCACAAAAGAAAAAATGAAACAAATGGCGTCGCTACCCTGGCAACCCTGGACTCTGACTCGATCCCAAACAAAATGGAATGATCACGCACTTATCGTCCTTTAGACCCAACGAGTCCTCGTGTTCAAAGGCATCCAATGGTGTTATGTAAATATGTACCTCCCGTTATCTTTAACAGGAGGTCACTAAACTTATTATCGCATGGTCTTGATAATGGATCAAGACTAGTGAAAGATGTTATATCTCTTTTAAATGTTTAAAATCAGATGTTTCTTTTGAATACGAGAATGTTAACTGCAAATCAAATAGGCCTATTTAATCATTTTCTCATGGTTTTGGCACATTTTTGTTATTTTTGTGCCGATTTGAATTCCCTAGATATCACAAGTGAAACTCTCATATCCCTGATATCACTATAACTTTATCAGTTTGAATGCAAGTCAATCAATTTCCGCCGGTGGGGGGGGGGGGTGTTTATTACCCCCTACCTCCCTTGAAAAGTATCGTGGGACCAATGGAGATTAACACATACTAGTTTAGTCCAGAATCTGGCCGGTTCTTTATAATTATTCCCTACACACTGGATTCAAGCCGCCAAAGGTGGCGTTATCATGCATCGATCGACTCATAATGCTCACCAGTCGGACGTCCTAATCTAATGATCACGCCATCTTCGGCTGGTAGCAAGTCAGTAGGGGTGATAGCGTTTGTGTGGTCGAGATCAAAATTAAATAGGCCAGATTCTGGACACAATCATGCTAGTTAGGTAAATACCGCGCAATCTATTTTTGACGAAAATCGGACCATCCCTGGCAAGGTGGAACGATGTTTCGTAGTCGCATGTTCAAGCCAGAATTGAAAATAAAGATTACAAATACAAACAGCTTCAGGCTTATTTTTTGTTGTGTAGAACATAGATGACAAATATTGCTTTTCATAACTGCCCCTAAGCTCTTCCAGGGTTGTATTTGAAGCCCTATGCCATGTGTGCATGTCCTAGAATTCACCTAATACATAACAAATCAATTAAAAGGCTGCTTTCTTTATAACAAAATTTGGCTCGTATTTCTTTTTACAATAAACCCCGACGATGTGCTTTTGTTCAAAGTAGGGTTTATCACTGAAGGAAGTTTGTCTCATTATGTGATCACAGTTAATTGTGTACACAGACAACTCCAACACTTGTTTGTTATTGTTGACCCCGAAGGAAAAGTTAATCCATTGACTAATCATTGAAAATTGGTGCGCAAAGTGCCTACATTATTTTTATAAGGGGCCCACCAGTGTTTTTATGCATTTCAGATCAAAATGATAATTTGACAGAAAATCTTCGTTTGTTGTTGAAAACCCAAGTGGCCCAAAGGGACAGCAACTCTAGACATTCAAGAGGATAATTTTAAACTATTTCTGGGGGTGCTACATGAAGGCAGGGGCTTCTCCAAAGGGGGGGGGGGGGAGGGTGTGCGAACCCCCCCCCACCTGTCAGGATATCGTCGGTGCGAAACCACCCCCCCCCCACCTGTCAGGATATCGTCGGTAAAATTGAGCTACCGTCGGGAAAAAAGAGAAAAGGGGGAGGGGAAAAAAGAGAGGGAAAGGGAAAGAAAAGAAAAAAGAAAAGGAAAAGAAAGGAAAGAAAAGAGAAGAAAGAATAAGAAAAAAGAAAAAGAGGGAGGAGAGGAAAGAAAGGAAAATAAAGAAAAAGGGGAAAAAAGAAGTAAAAGGGAAACAAAAGAAACGGGGGTGTAAAAGAGGAGAGAGAGGGGAGGTAAGAGCCTGAGAGAGGAGGAGTGGGAGTAAAAGAGAGAAGGAGGTTGTTGGGTGGAGTCGTCTCGTCGAGGGAGCAAGAAAGACACGGGTAAATATGTTGCTGTGTCGGGTCAGCTGTGTCGGTATTCTCGCTCGATCCTCGTGTACTATATCAATGCAGAAGTTTGAAGTCGGTGAGATGTATATTGTCGGTCGGCCGACATTTTTTTTCCCTACGAACTGTGACTTTGTTTCCGCTGTGAAGACTTCGAGAGTGACTACAACTACAATACTTGTATTTTCTCGAAGTTTCACTTTCCTATAATATCAGCTAAAGAAATCAGAGGTTTAACATTTTCGGGGAAACTAAATTTAAACAAGGTTTAAGAGTCAACAAGTGTACGACGAATCGTCTTCCTTTCTCTGTATTGTGATGAAACGCCTAAAAAAAAAAACGCTTGGCGCGGAAGGGGAAAACTTCTTTTAGACGAGTCGAGAACGGTACAACGAATCGTCTTCTTTCTCTAATATTTTAAGGAAACGTTAAAGCTTCCGCGCTACGCGCTAAAGGGGAAAACTGAATTTAGACAATTGGGCTTATTAAGAGTCGAGCACGGTACAACGAATCATCTTCTTTCTCTAATAATTTAATGAAACTTCAGGCAAGGATTAAGAGTATCGTCTACTTTCTCTAATAATTTAATAAAACTTCAAAACCTCCGCGCTTTGCGCGGAAGGGGGACAAATAAGGATTAAGAGTCGAAAACAGTACACCAAATAGGACTTATTAAGAGTAAAAACCGGTACAAACGAATCGTCTTCTTTATCTAATAGTCTAATGAAACGTCAAAGCTTCCGCGCTTCGCGCGGGAGGGGGAAATTGAGTTCAGATGAATAGGGATTAATAAGAGTCGAAAACGGTACGACGAAGCGTCTTCCTTTCTCTATATTGTGATGAAACGCCAAAAATTCCGCGCTTTGCGCGGAGGGAGAAAACTTCATTTAGACGAGACGAGAACGGTACAACGAATCGTTTTCTTTCTCTAACAATTTAAGGAAACGTCAAAGCTTCAGGGGGAAAACTGAATTCAGACAATTTGGGCTTATTAAGAGTGGAGAACAGTACACCGAATCGTCTGCTTTTTCTCATAATTTAATGAAACGTCAACGCTTCCGCGCTTTGCGTGAGAGGAGGAGAAACTGAATTCAGACAAGGATTAACAGTCGAGAACGGTACAGCAAATCGTCTTCTTTTCATAATAATTTAATGAAACGTCAAAGCTTTCGCGCTTCACGGGGGGGGGGGGGGGGACCTCATTTAGACAAGGATTAACAGTCGAGAACGGTAGAATAAACCGTCTTCTTTTCCTAATAATTTAAAGAAAACGTCTAAGCTTATGGCCTATCACCCACACCCCCTAATGAGCGCTCTTTAAGTGATTCGTTTGCTCACTACCGCCCTCCCTAAAATAAGATCCTAGCTCCGCGCCTGCATTGAAATATATCAGCTATGATGCTGACTAAGTTGACGAATTAATTCGTATATTTATGTCATCGAGGGAAATGACCATTTGCGCATAATTATGCAAGTACTATAGATAGTCCATAGAAAAAACAATTTAGCCTTCGGCCCCGGGTTTATAGGGTTAAATTTGTAGATGTTGGACATTTAATTTTTTCGGTAATTGGTCGCTAGTTTTGTCGATAATCGTTGGCCTCTACTTCCCCCCCCCCCCCCATTGAAAAAGGTCTAGCGACGCCCCTGCATGAAGGATGGCAGTAGATCACTAACTTGGTATCAAAATACAATGATACATTGTGGTTACGAGGCATTATTATAGCCAAATATGCCTCAGGATCCCAAACTCTAATTTTAAGGGACAAAATAATGTAACATAAGTTGTTCGAGAGCGTCAAACTATAGTTGGACGATATGATTTGTATTTCTACATACATTAGTATGCAATAATAAAGTAACACCTGGATTAGCTAATTCAACCAATATTACATCCTTGTCGAATCAGATTAAAGATAAAGTTGAGTTCTGGTCATGCGATTGCATTTTGAAAGAAAAGGTGTGGAATGGATCAGAAAAAGTTGATCATGTAGCATACAGTATTGGTGTGTACTGCAAGGTTCTGGAGTCATCAAAATCATAATAAATTTAGCCCAGTCTTGGTAAAGCAACAAGCATTGTACACAGAAAGATGTATATGGGACTACACAAAATGATGTCGGGGCTACCTACCTTAATTTCCTTATCTTTCTATATGCTCATTACTTAGCCAGCATAGTGTAACTTAAGAGAAGTTATGATTTTATGATTGCCCCGGGCATCGGATTCAGGCTCACCCGCACACAATGTAAGCACATTCTCCACTCCCTGGGGAGCATTCCTGCCAGTCGCCATTTTACAAGCGCCAGTTGCTCATCGAACCCCGTATAACACCTAGGTGGAGAGTGGCACATGTAGATAAACGTCTTGTCAAAGGACATTAGTGCCGTCTCGGTGGTCGAATCACGACCTACGAGTTCCCAGTCAAGTGCTGAAACCACTCGACTACGACATTTCTACAATAAGAAAGAATTGTTTGCCTTTCTTACATCCAAAGTAAAAGTTTTTCACATCAGGAGAAACTGTGTCCAGGCGCGTAGCCAGAGTTTGATATTTGGGGGGCACATACGATCGAGGTAAAAAAAAGGGGTCTACAAAATTTCAACCGATCCTGGAAATTTTAGGGGGCACGTGCCCCCCCCCCCCCCCGTGCCCCCCCCCCCCCCCGTGGCTACGTGCCTGACTGTGTCATCTGTCGGATTTAGCGTCGGCATGGGAAACTGCAATCACGAAGAAGCCGACACGAGGATTAATATTGTGGTTCATTCTGCAGGCACTAGAGAGCGAACAGTAGACTCTGATGCTGTAGTCATCCTTGTCGGCAAATTCTATGATCTCCTCAAGACTCTACCGTTAACTGAAGTATGGTGGCATTCGGGATGTGCATACAGATACTTCCACATCAATGCCATCTGTGGGAGTTTGGTACAGTCATATTCGGGTTGCGACACGACATCAGAATTTCTTGGCAAGGAAAAAAGGTCAGTCTGACAGGCTTTGTAAGTGTACGACGATGCCACAGAGATATTTGCTTATCTAGCAAGCATCCTTTTCAGAAGATGACCGTTGTTTTGTACGACAAATCGAGTCCATCAAACTCTATCAATGAGACAAGAAGAAGCCTCTTCTGCCACGAAAATCGATCGATGGAGAAACTGCCACCCACACAGAACGCACTACTCTAGCTTGTGAAACGGGGAAACGGGCCGTTTTTTCAGCAGGAATCTGGACATCAAGCACGAAAGCTAATCAAGATATTCCATCTCCACAGGACTATGGATAGAATGGGGGTCTTGGTGACCGGTGTGGATGACAATATCGGATGTGTCTTAAAGCTTAAATTTTGAAGGCAGAATGAGCGATTTGTAACGCTCATCGTAAACGCTCATCGTAATCGCAGTTCCACGGTGTACTGTTTATGCTCACTTCTCTGGCTCCTCCAGGCAATTCTCCTTGGGTAGCCTTAATTGGTCTTCCAGCTGGATTCGCAAACCTTCACTGTGCATGCTACGTAGACCCACTAGAGGTCAGTGCGTTGACCCCATTTAAACGCGTTTACAAATTGTAAACGCATCTTTTTGTGAGTTTACGATCGGCGATCGTGATCGCCGTTTTTCGGTGATTCTACAAAAGTGAGCATGGACGGAACCGTGTTTTAAACTAAACGCGTAACAGATGCCTGATTCCGGGGCCTGATTCTGGGCAGAAAAAGACAGTGAAGCATAAACACGCCCTAAAGCATGTCAGGAACCGATCAAGTGTTTTGCAAAGTAAGCTGTTCTACCTGCTAATGTGGCAAACCAAATCTGGACTGCAGGTGCAATTGTGATAAATAGACTTGAGGTCAGGTTGCTGTCAGTGACAATATTTGGGTGAGCCTTGGCTCTACAAGTACATGTACATTGATAAAATGAGATCACATTTGTGATTTACACTATGCCTAAAAGTGCGGGTTCATAGAAAATCACAAATATGGCAAATAGCGTATACTAGCAACTGGTAAGCTAACAGATGGCCATCATGCAAGTTTTAGGTCAACTACATATCGGGTGATTTATAAAAAATACAAATAAGACAACCTCCATATAGCATCTGAGATATGCGAAAGATTTGCCGGGAAAATAACGATGTTTTAATGCCGTCACAATATGAACCAACCCTTCCCAAGCAGACGACATCCCATAAAGAATGAACATAATTGCAATGCTTTTATTTCTCAAATTATAATGAGTTTAATGTATATAAATATGATGGAATTTTACACTATTAAAAAAAGGGATATGACCCCCATTCTCGTAACTAAATTATTTTGTTTGTAAATACACAGGATATGGGTAAATGAACAATCAAAGAAACCACACTTTCAAATTAAAAAACCTCCGGAATGATGCCATGGACGTCATTGTTCCCTCTTGAAACGCCGAACATGCTGCGGTGCATGCAGCTGAAAATACAATGGCGTCTTCTTTTGTTTACAAGCGACGGATTCATTTTTTTTTATCGTTGCATTTTTCATCAAAATAATACCATGCACGGGGTTTAGAGTGAGGCAATAGATAAAACATTTCGCCTGAGGGTATTGAAGTAAGATAAATAACTGAAGAAAAGATGACAAAATAGGCACTAAAATTGTGTGAGATGTCATGGACTTCGTCTGCTTGTGCACATCATGTTCAACATGCGACGTCATATCTCAGCAGCGACCGGGAGCTTTTCAGGTGCTATGTCGGGGCTGTATCTAAGCGTTTTGTAATTGTTAATAATCATTACTTCGAATGTTTTCAAGCATTGGCTTTTGATAACCTTGGCCAATCAAAGTGTCACCTTTGCAATAATGACATTAAAGTTAGTATTTTAAATCAATGAACCTTCTCTTTAACTACTTACAAGCCAACATGTGCCCCCCTTCCTTCACGCATATTTTGTTCCTTCCAAGTTAACTGTATTTCCACTTATATATTTCAACTGATGATTATGGGGCAAGCAGATTAAAACAAAAGAAAGGGACAAATAACTAAATTGTTATTACAAAATGACTACGCCCTAGAACCCCCTTCCCCGATCATTAGCACCGATGTTTGCTTGGTTAATAATATAATAATAAGTACATAATTATATCAAGTTTCCGTTTAACAATAGCTGTATTTTGCATATAAGGATAATGATTTTGTAAATAATGTTGGGGCTCCTACCGACCTACCCTAATATCGTTCAGTAGGTTCTTAGGAAGCCATGTTCCTAAAATGGCACTTGTATCCGGCCGGTAACGATTATCACTAAGCTACCTGACTATTTCCCTCCCCTCGTCCTTTCACTATGGGTTCCGTGTCCATGGTTGGAGTTAGGAGTTTGGTTTATGTAGGACACTAACCGCAATTAAAAGCTTATTTTAGAATCTTTCAAAGATAAAATTCTCCAAAATATGATATCAATGGAAATCTACAATTTTTCAAAACTACAAAAGCAATCAAACAAGGAAATACAACAACAACATCAGCATTTCATCGTGGCCTTGATTGCGTGTAAGTTTTACATTTTTTTTTATTGGTTTAGTTTATTGGTTTCCACAATATCTCATTTTACAAAGAGTGTAACAACATATTTAAAATGATTATTTTATACATGTACATACAGTACCAGTACACACTATTCAGAATATTGTCCATTAAGTTTAACTTAAGAGATACAGTGGCGGAGCCTATGGAAAAGCAGAGCTTGTTGTGGATAGGCTCCTTAAACTAAACATGACATAATTAACTAAAGTAAAGTTTATAAAATACAAATACACGCTAAAACAGGGAAAGGGAGATTACAGGGATACATGAACCGATACTCACAGTTAACTACAAAAGACAAGGAAAAGGGAAGGGAATATATCTGCAGCTTATTGAAACAATATTATAATATAGTTTGTTCTCCATATGAGTATATTATAAACATAGTTGGTATGGTCATACCGTTTATAGTTACTCATTGTAATGAACATAAGTATACAGTTTGGAGACAAGAATAGTCAAGAATCAGGAATGACAATATGTATTCAAATAATAACTTTTCAATTTTCTTCTGAATACATGTACACTTACAGACCTTTTAATCACAGAATCGAGAGAATTCCAGAACTTAGGACCTGTATATATTAAGGTATTTTGAGCAAAGCTTGTTCTCGTTCTAGGAAGGTGATAGGAAAACGCCTGTCGGGTAGAATATTCGTGGACCTCATTTCTTTTCTTAAACAAATAAGATAGTGCCTGGGGCAGTTCGTTGTTATTCAGCTGAAACATGAGGCAGCCTAATTGTAAATTAAAAATATCCCGAACTCTCAGTACTTTAGTATTAAAGAAAAGAGGGCTCGAGTGAGTACGGATAGGTACATTGCAAATTGTTCGTATTGCTCTTTTTTGAACAACCAGGATTTTGTCCAGTTGAAGTTTCAATGAACTACCCAGGCAAGAATACCATAGTTCAAGTAGGGCAACATTAAAGTGGAGTACAACATTTGCAATACATATTTTGGGAACATAGGTTTCAGTTTGTATATAACACCAGCATTTCTTGATAGTAATGAACACAAATAATTTGTATGTATTTTCCAGGACATTTTATCATCGATAAACAGGCCAAGAAACTTGGTCGATTTTACTTTCTTAATTTTAACATTGTTGAAACAGATATCTCCAGGTAAATCGGAGATTGAATTGCTAAATAATATGAAATTAGTTTTGTCCAAGTTCAGTGAAAGTCTATTCGCAAAAATCCATTGTGCAATATTCTCAAGTTCCGAATTGACAGTTTCAACAAGAATTTGAGGATTCTGATGAGAATAAAATATGCTTGAGTCATCTGCGTATAGTATAAATGACAATAGTGTGGATGAAAATTTGAAGTCATTTATATATGTTATGAATAGTAGAGGCCCTAAGAGAGATCCCTGAGGAACACCGCACGTGACAGGCTTGACACTCGATGCAATCCCATTTAATGAAACGAACTGTGTACGACTACTGAGGTAACTTTTGTACCACTCCAACGCCTTACCCCTGACACCATAATGCTGAAGTTTTTTAAACAAAATGTTATGATCAATCGTGTCAAATGCCTTGGAAAAATCCAAAAATAATCCTACAGTATGACAGCGGTCGTCAAGAGCAGACGCAATTTTATTAATAAAAAGTAGTATAGCATGAGAAGTAGAATGTTTCTTTCGAAATCCAAACTGAGAGTCCGCCAAAATTCCACAACGTGTGAAAAAATTAAATGTTCGAGTGTAGATCAGTTTTTCAAGAATCTTTGATAAAGTAGTGAGTAGAGAGATCGGTCTGTAATTACTACGTTCTAGAGGATCACCCTTTTTAAAAATCGGTACAACTTTTGCTATCTTCATTTTTCCAGGTACTATGCCATTTAACATTGACATATTCATAATATGAGTTACAGGTACGATTATTTCTTTAATGACACTTTTCAGTAACTTATTGGTAATATCATCATAACCTGGGGTCTTTTTAATCTTTAAATTTTTCACAATTTCAGTTAATTCTTGTTCATTGGTTGGTACCATAAATAGTGTAGTGGGGTTGGGATTATTCAAAAAGCAATCAAATGATTTTGCCGACGTTGGTATAGATCGAGCCAAATCTGGCCCAATATTGGTAAAAAAGTCATTAAATATTTCGGCAATAGTTTGTTTGTTTTCAGTTGCTGTTCCATGGTCCTTAATTTTAGAGATATTTCGTGAATTTGGCGAACTATTAAGTACATTCTTGATGGTTCTCCATGTCCCTTTAATGTCTCTGTTACAGGAAGTAAACTGTTTACAATAATACTCTTTTTTAGCATTTCGAAGCAGGTTTGTCAAAGTATTTTTATAATTTGTGTACTTCATGCGATTTTTATTTGTGGGGATACATTTGTATTTGTAGAATAGCCTATTTTTCCTGTTAATTGATTTCAAAAGAGTAGAGTTGACCCAAGGCATTCGAGGAGTCTTTTTATAAATAGAGAGTTTGCGATTCTGTATCGGGAAAGCTTCAGTGTACAGTTGAATAAAGATATTCCAAAATTTCTCATAAGATATATTTACGTCTTCTTCATTTAAGACCATGGTCCAATCAACATTTCCAAGTTTAGCTTTAAAATTTGACTGACGTGGGCAAAATACACTTATTAAAATACAAATGATAGTGAAAATAGTTGGTTGAATA
The DNA here is from genome assembly GCA_035222895.1 of Strongylocentrotus droebachiensis. NCBI lineage: Eukaryota > Metazoa > Echinodermata > Echinoidea > Camarodonta > Strongylocentrotidae > Strongylocentrotus > Strongylocentrotus droebachiensis. The sequence continues at coordinate 612,312 of JAVYIG010000143.1, forward strand.
TGACCAAATGATTTTTCCAATAAATGCCAGTTGAATACAATAAATACGGGGGGGGGGGGGAACAAGTATAGAGGAGCGGATTTGCGATTTACCGCAAATAGTGATACTTTCATGGGTCAATAATCATTTTGATACTTCTGATTTCTGTAACAAGCACAGCCGGATTCAATGGCCTCTTCATACTAGAGGAAAGTTCGTATAAAGAAACGTCATATATCACAAGGGACGTATACAGACAGGCATTATAGCTATCAACACGCTCGTTATCAATTTGTATTCTGACTATTGATATACAATTATTCATAACATGGGAATAAACAAAATTGTAACATTGTAATTTACAAAGATTTGTGCATTATAATGTAACTTCATTCCGAAAATGGTATATTCTTTTTTTTTTGTACGATACGATGTTATTACTAAAAAAGGAATCCCGATATCATGCATTATCTAATTTTCGTTCAAAATTATGCTAAAACATGTGTTTTGTTATCATGGTCTTACGACGTTCGGACTAGATATAAATGAATTACTTATTGAACAGCTATATGGCTTTGGCATACGATTTTGGTTTAACTCTACGATGAATTCTTCCCCTTTCCACAGGTTATTTATTCATGAAAACACGTTTAACCCCTTCAATCATAATATATCTCCACACAACAAATCGTCATCAATCATTGTCATCCCTGAGGAAGGGAAAGGCCCCCAGAATTCTGGAAACAAATTTATCAAGTTGGCATAAAATGCTATCTCTGTGTTATCTCTTTAGTATCGAACTCTGCCTATACGTGGAGGAATATCTGCAAGTGATATGCAAATAATCTACAAACCATGTCTCTAAATGAAGGCTAAAGAAAGGTCATGAGAACACAGTACTTCGGGGCACAATTTTTTTTTTTGAATGACAAAATTGTTATTTCAATACATGTGATATAAGAAATACCCGGTGAGATATGTGATCAATTTCATGACACGCTGCCATCCCCCTCAAATCGTTATTTAAACGGAACCATTTCTTTATCAAATTCTGTGCTTTGAGAATCGTTTGATATGTGTTTCTTCAAGTTTACAACATCTTGCATCAAATACAATTTAGTCGAATGAATGAAGGTACTTGATTTCGTAATTTAGAAGAAATTATACGATGAATTTACGTTGTGTGAATAGAGGTGTTACAATGTGGTCATGCAGCTCTGGAGAACCATTGTGCTACGTCTTTTTTGCACACGTTTTATGCTTGCCTGGACGAGTTATCCACCCACCACATCAAAATCGAAAATGAAAATATGACGACAGATATTAGTTGGATTTCGGTTTTTCCAGAATTGTCTATAAATAGGCGAGTTGTGAGGATTATTGGTTGCATTTTGTGTCCCATGAGGAAGGAAGTCTTTTTGATCTCTCCATCATTCTTTGTTCATCAAATGAGCGTCAGGAGAACTGATAGTAGGAGATAGGTCGCCGAAGTCAAGAGATTTCAAGTTGACGTGGTGCGAGTGGACATTACGCCAGAAGATTCTCAAATTTCAAAGAAAGAAGTTTAGAAGTTTTGCTGAGGCTCGGAGACGTCATCACAGGTAATGTTCACAAATGTCCCTTAAGAATATGCTATTAATTTCCTGACTTACTACTGCGTCAGCGAACTACTGCAGCCTTAACGCGCCACATAAATGTAATGCCAGTTACAAACGTCGTCATTTACTGACGTATGGTTGCGTTAACGACTAGCGCACCGGAGTGTTGGCTCAGTCAGTAGAGCGTCCGCCTCACAACCGGGAGGTCATGGGTTCGATCCCCGGCCGGCGCGTCATACCAAAATACGTTAAATGATGGGAGTTGCTTGATTGCGTAAGAGAACTAGCGCCACGTGATAGTGACGTTAGTTTCACACCAGGCGTCATTTTCATCCGCAGTCTCTGACGCTCGATACACACTGTACATACAATGATCACAACAGTTAATGCTGCAAGACGAACACAAACGTTGTTTTGAATCTCTTCGCCAGCGCATGTTTAGCGCACTCGAAATGATGCCTCGTTTCTGACTGTATTTAATCTTAGATTTACCATCTGTATTTTAAGCGCGTGGGGTGGGGGATGTACTACAACTCCTACAACTTCATGTACTTCTACTACAACAACAACGACTACTGATACTACGACTACATAAATAAATACCATACCATACTACTACTACTACTACTACTACTCATGTGACTACTAGGCCTATTAAGACTTCTACTAATTACTACTGATAGTGAAAACTTTGTGCATATACCCCACACTTTATAATTTTTCACTAACAATATCGTTTATACCAGTGTGACATTTGTATACTTTTATCGATGTTTTTATTACTTTTGTATGCTACCAAATCTGTTTTGATGGAAATGTATCTTGTTTAACAAAAAACCCGCGTCATATGCGAACAAGGTTTTAACGTGTCAATATTATTGTCACTTTGCAATCAAGCAAAGTGACTTAGAACGAGTGTAATCCACAACTTAAGAATTTCTTCCCAAATTTCATTGGAAACGTTTGATTCCTAGGATCATGTTATTGAATCAATACTGAGAATAAAACTGATACCAATGGGTTCTTGTACAGAGCTCAGGTCTGTCAAACTTGACCCACCTGACGCTCATTACATCAGCTTTAGCATGGCTGTCAATACGGAGCTTTAGCATTTCAAGAAATTAACGGGATAACCCTTGTGATAAATTCATATGTATGAAAGCAAGACAAAAAGATCCATAGAATGGCGTGAATTTGGAAATAAATATGACCGATAATAAGAAAGTAATGAACGCCTGAAATGTGATAACTATCCCCTTTGTCGAGTATTAACAAAATATATCTGTTATTTGCTAACTATCTTCTCCCTTGGAGGACTGCCCTTAATATATTATGCATAGCATATCAGTATAGGTCATCTAAAGAGAAAATACCCTCCTGAGGCATACAGTTTTGAGAGATTGAAATTTTAGTAATTTTGTGGGATCAGTATGTTGAACAAATAGAAAGGTTGTCCGCCTCTACATAACAGAGATTTGGCTAATTTGAAGGGCCCATATGGTTACAACTTTCAACAAATTCATAACTTTACCATATTTTGAACGATTTCACTCCATTTTTTTACCAGTCTACTTTTCTGATTATTCTGCTCTGATCTAGAGTAGATTGCAATCAAGGTTGGAATTTACTATAATTCATACAAGGTACTCGTTTTCTTCACCTGGGTCTAGTATGGCAAATGTAGATTAATGTTGGCAAAGGACATTAGTCTCGCGTCAGGGGTTTGGACTCAGTATCATGTGATTCGTAGTAGTATACAAAATAATACACATCAGTAAGGGCGTTAGTAAGAATTACCCACACAAGGTACCTTTGGAACAGTCTAACACGCCCGAGGCGGTAGCGGAGGGTGTTTGGACTGTTTTGAAGGTACCGAGTGTTGGTAATTTTATTAATGCCCGAACAAAACAAAGTTTTATAAGATAATGTTTGATTTGTTTTATAAAGTGATGTTTTATAATATGATTTTACTAATGACCGGTCATTAGATTTGGATAACGACCGGTCATTATCCAAATTTTGCGTTAGGCAAAGTAAATACCTGGTCACGTGTACGCTTTCAACCAATCATTTGATTATGATCCACGTCATCATCTTATCAAGTGACTTATCCACTAGACAACAACACCTTGAGTATAAGAATGGAGAGGGGGGGGGGGGGGGTGACAGCTAACACAAATATTACAACAAAAGAGCACCATATCAATCTTGAAAATGAAACCATAAATACAACACTTTTCATAATATTTCCAGGGATACTCAGCTATTGTACCAGCGAATCTATTCCATACTTCTAGAAACCAAATCCTTGTTAAAACGAAACCCAAATCTTGCTAATACACTAGGCATCAGGAATCGGGACTTTGCTTTTGTTGCCACCTGAATGAATATGTACTATTTCTTCATAATGATGATGTGCTTCTAAGCTCTGATGGAAATGCATGATGCTTGCTTTGTCAAGAATGAAACCATCAGAATGGGGATATTCAGACCGCCATTGCGGGTTAGTGTTAATAAGAACTCTACATCTTTTATCTCATGGAGTAATAAAGTCATGGCAATCAACCCATTGCCCACTGCATGGAGCCGGGTGGCCCCTGACAAAATGGGCCAAACTTCTAGTATATGAGGGGTATTGTAGGGCAAAACAACATGAAATGTTCAGTCTATTCCCGTTGCAGTTGTGCAGTTCAAAATGAGCCAAACTTCTAGTACACGAGGGGTATTGTAGAGCAAAACCACATGAAATGTTCAGTCCTTTCCCGTTGCATTTTGAAATGAGTATCTAAATTGGCAACGCGGAGTTGAATGCATGATTACTACTATACCGTGATGCCCCATACCTTTATCCATTTGCAAGTATAGATTAAAGTCAATGGCTCCAATAAGTTCCCTCCAACTAACAATCTCTATCGGAGGGAACTATTTCAGCACTTTATGAATTTAACCCTTGATTACGTACGCGTTTGCTTTTAACACATCTTGACTGAGGAATAAATTTGTCAGCTACATGCAGAATTCGAAAATGTTTTTTAAAAAATACAAATTTTAAAGCGAAACTACTTGCTATTTGCTTTCGGTTCCGAAACTCAAAAATAGTTAGAATTCTTTTTAGGAGGCCCTATTTACTTGACATACATCTCGTGAACTAAAATGTAAAAATATAAAGAAAATCTAGATCCTTCTTTCAAAGAATTTACGCAATGCATGGTCAATGGACCGTGCGTGATGTCATGATGAACACATCATGCAGGCTTATAGCATTGTCTAAAATTGTATGAACGTATGAATGGCGGTTGGGTGCCCGGAGATTTTACAAACAAAAAGACTTCTCTTTTGCCCCTCGGATTTTACGGGAAATATATCTCAAATAGCACTAACCATTATGACTGTTTGTTCTTTATAAATTTCCAACATTATTCTTAGAATATTCATTTAATGAAATATTGCTTGTAAACTTCTTCAAATCGTTGTTTTCAATCACTGTCCGGACACACAACGTCTGGGTATACTCGAAAAAGAAACTAGATTACACTAACCTTTTACTCATTATAATTTCGTGTCACTATCCTGTTAGAATAGTCCATAATAAATTAGAATATTCTAAATGTTATGTTCGAGTTTTATTGGACCCCAGGGCATCGAAACCTTCAACAGGTTTCTCCCTTTGTAAATTGTATAGTTTTCTCGTGATAAAGCCACCATCACACCGAACTAGTTCTTATTACGTTCTGGAAAATGTTGCCGAACGGGCTCAAACTGTGTGTGAACGGAGTTGAACGTAGTAGCATCTGTTTACGATATGTTTAAGAACTTCATGAACGGGCTCAGACTGGCTATACGGGAGACTGCTCTAGAACTTTGAGCCTGTTCAAAATTGTCCCCGTCCTGCAATTAGACAGAGTGACAACGTACTTAAAACGAGGAGGACGTACTACAAACGGACTGATTGCCGTACTATGAACCGAATTGCCGTACTTCGATCCTACTTGGAACGTGTTATAACGTGCTGTGGTCGAGCATCAATTAGCAGCAGCTAAGCCCCCATCACACCAAACTAGTTCTCACTCCGTTCCGGAACCGTCCTAGAAAATCATTCAAAAACGGGTAATGATCGGGGTAGAATATGTAAATAATGTCTATAATACGATCCTAGATCGTTCATTAACAGTCCTCAATACGTCCATCTCGTCTGTACCCCGTTCAAAGTCAGTTCACATCAAGTTCAGATCGGGTAAATTTGCCATTTCCAAGCAGTCCTAGCCCGTCCGTAATCAATTTAAACCAGTTCTTAACTCATTCTATCTCGTTCCCAATACGTCCAAACCATTCTAACTAGTTCGTAACAAGTTCCTAGTAGGACCGAAGTACGGCAATTCCGTTCGTAGTACGTCCATCTCGTTTGAAGTACGTTGTCAGTCCGTCTTATTGCAGGACGGGGACAATTTTGAACAGGCTCAAAGAGCACTCTTCCCGTGCATTCCAGTCCGAGCCCGTCCACAGAGTTCTTAAACAGATCGTAAATTAAGCAGTTGCTTCTACGTTCACTCCGTTCGCGCACAGTTTGAGAACGTTTGGCAACACTTTACTTTACATAACGTAGTGAGAACTAATTTGGTGTCATGGGGGCTTCCCTTGAATGTCTTGATCTGCACAGCTTGAATCGTTGAAGTTGAACGGGAATAAGGAATGACAAGAACGCGCTGGGGTTGTATAACCCTTGAGCCACGACTTGCTTCCACACGCTTTAGGAGCGCGTTCGAACGCACTAAGAACAAGATAAGGACGAGATCCGACGAGCTGAACTGTCTCTGAACTTGTTATAATGGGTTCGGTCGTATTCGGAACGAGTTAGAACTAGTAGATAACGGGTACAAACTTACTACGGACTGGCGTGAACTGCCTGGAAATGGCAAATTTACCCGATCTGAACTTGATATGAACTGACTGTGCACGGGGTGCAGACGAGATGGACGTATTGAGGACTGTTTATGAACGAACTAGGGTCGTATCATAGACATTATTTACAAATTCTACTCCGACCACAACCCGTTTTACAATTTTCTAGGACGGTTCCAAAACGTAGTTTGGTGTGATGGGGGCTTAAGCCTGCCAGTCATTAGGGACTTTTAGATTTGCACGTCGACATAGTGGACTGCTACGTCTGACGTTCTTTTAAGGCACTAAAAGTCCCTAATCATTGTTACAACTGCGTACTACACTTTTGTTGAAATGTACTTGGTTCAACTCTTACGACCTTAGGATCCTGCACCCCCTCTCTCTCTCTCTCTCTCTTTCTCTCTTTTTTTCTCATTAAATCGCTCTTTTACCCTCCTCCTTACTGTTCTTTCATCTTTTATCTTTCTACATCTTCCCTTTTCCCTCTCTGTCTTTCCACTAAACTCGTAAGTTTCCCCTTTTTTCATTCTTGAATACAAGTTTGATTTTTTTTCTTAGAATGGGACCTATAGCTTCACAAGCTCTGATTCTTTTATAGGCTCCTCCCCTTTGTTCAAACTAAGTATAACAAATAAAGAAAATCTAGGTCCTTGTTACACAGAATTTACTCAATGCATGGTCAATGGACCGTGCATGATGGTATGCCGAACAAGCCTTGTCTGAGTCTTATGATGGTGCGGGGGGGGGGGGGGGGGGGAGTGTCCGGACACTTTATAAACAAAAATACTTTTCTGTTGCCTTCGGGTTTTACAGAAAATAAACATCAAATATGGCTAACCATGTGTGTCTTTTATAAACTTCCGACATAATTCTTAGAAGGCTTACGAAATATTGCTTGTAAACATCTTCAAATCGCTATTTTCAATCAACTTTCCAGGTCCACGTACAACCTGTCCGGACTCACAACGTCTGGGTATACTCGAAAATGAAACTAGATTACACTTACCTTTTACTCATTACGATTCTATGTCACTATCCTGTTAAAATAGTACATAATAAATATGAAATACACTGCCTGATCTAAATGCTAAATGTTATGTTCGGGTAATTGGAGCCCAGGGCATCGATACCTTATCGGGTTTCTTTTCTGGGGGTTAAATTTGAATAGGCTTCTCCTGACAAGCCTGCCTGTCAGTCATTGCACTTTTCTCCTTTTCCTTCTTCCTTGTCTATCCTCTTCTCGTCCATTTTCCCTTTCTGTCCTTGCACTAAAATCGTCATTTCCCCCCTCTTTTCATTATTGAATACAAGTTTTGTTTTTCTTAAAATGGGATCTTTAGCTTCACAAGCTCTGATTCTTTTATAGGTTGATCCACTTTATCTCAAATTGAGATGTAATTAAGAACAAGCTTATTCTCTACAATTCTTTGATAAGGATGAATATATCAATTATGTTCACTAAAGCAGTATATATAGCATTTAATGATTGCAACATTAATGTTGTACCGATTTGGGTAATGCACTTCTTTGTATTGTTTGTTTTATTATATATGTGTAATAGTGTGAGAAATTGGAAATTAATTTGAACCAATTAACCTTTTATTCACGAAAACGTCAGAAGTACAAGTTCACCGACATCCCATTGAAAAGCGTGTTAACTTTCAATACACGGGTTGTTGACGAGCTTGTACTAACGATGGTTTCGTGAAACTGCTCTTGTTCTTTTTGGCATTTCTTCCCTAGAAGGAGCCAAACCCTTTATCAATTAATGGAACTATTCATGGTCCCTGCATAGAGGATGCAGTTGTTTCAGATATATTGAATGCAAGTCCTCCAATCGATCGCAAACTCACAATGGGTATCGCATTTGAATCAATGAGACGTGGTCAGTCGTCAGGAGAAGCGACGATCTTAGGAGCCTCGCATAGTTAGGCAAAGTGATGATATCTTTGGATCAATAGTTAGGCAAAGCCATGATACCTTTGGATTCATCTAGTTAGGAAAAGCGATAATATATCTGTGGATCCATAGTTAGGCAAAACGATTATGTGGATATAGTTAGGCAGAGTGATGATATATGTGGATCCATAGTTAGGCAAACCGAAGAGATCTTTGGATCCATCTAGTTAGGAAAAGCATCATTATTAATTTTGTGGATCCATAGTTCGGCAAAGCGATGATACCATTGGATCGATCTAGTTAGGAAAAGCGATAATATCTGTGGATCCATAGTTAGGCGAAGCGATGATATCTTTGGACAAATAGTTAGGTAAAGTGATGATACTTTTAGATCGATCTAGTTAGGAAAAGCGATAATATATGTGGATCTATAGTTAGGCAAAGTGATGGTATCTGTGGATCCATAGTTAGGCAAACCGATGATATCTTTGGACCCATAGTTAGGTAAAGTGATGAAATCTTTGGATCCACATTTAGGCAAAGCAATTTATCTTTGGATCCACATTTAGGCAAAGCGATGATATTCCTTTGGATCCATAGTTACGTATCGGTGCGACAATTCATCAGGGTCTTTATATCTATCTATCTGAGTATCTTCTCCCGGTTCGGAGGTTGATTGCAACATCTCTCCATTTCACTCTCCTGCCATTCTGGTGCACTTTAGGTAGGCCTACATTCTTTAGATAGGCCTACAATGATTTTTCTATATTCTCTTTTATTTGTATTGATTGCACGAATTTCTGTGGATATCTTTGGATAATAAATCAAAGAGAAGGTTGAGTTCTGGGAAGAGGTGACAAATAATGTATGAGCGTTATCAGTGTTATTAAGCAAGTGTGGAAGAACATCAGATAAAAAATGTTCTCTGAAAAGCATGGCTCTTCAAATGCCTTAATATTCTAAATATGGCATGTAACAGCAAAACAATCGGGACGCATTTTTAGGCCACATGTTTGAGTAGTCCCATTTACATTTTGTGTGTACAGTGCTTGTAATTTAACCAAGACTGGGCCAAATTTCCTTTCATTTTGATGATTCCAGAACCTTGCAGTACACACCAATACTAATATGCTAGATCATCAACCTTCTCCCGTATTGGTATTGACTTTCTTCTCTACCCTCATTCTTCCCAGTCTAGACTTATGGTATTCTGGCGTGGGGGAAACGCACTACAAATTCACGATTACAAACTCTTGTTACAAAAACGAGCAGGGGGAATAATAAATAACGAACAATTATTTTCCCATAAGGAATATTTTTTGGTGGATATTTGAGTGGAGGAGAAATAAACAATCCAATGCAAATGTTTGCCTTATCGTACCCAGTAAATTACTACCCATATCATCTGCAAAGAACATCCTCTAAGTATTGTTTGATAATAATAATGTATATGTGAAAAGGGAGGCGCCGTCTGTTATCAGAGGACGGGGCTTGCGAAACAAATTAGCCGGGGATTACATTTCGGCAGTTCTGGAAATCCCTCAACGTTTCCCAAAGTTCCTCGATTCCTACTCCATACACTGTGTGTATGCTCATTTGTGTTTATTCCTATTAAAAAAAAACACCACTCGTGTTTATAAGGGTGTTCTATCCGATACGTGGTAAGTACATAAAACTAATGAATAAATGAAAAGACACGGGTCAACAACCATTTGCCGCCACCGACCAGTCGGCCTGATGAAGAATCCCGGAGATGACGTGGAACGTCGCAAGCTAAAACATAGTGAGTCTAGTTGACTTGTCTATAATATTAAACGTTATATTACCTTTTTAAAACTTATATCTTAGAGACCAAAACCAAGAACGATGAACAGATGGCGACAAATCTCTCGCCGACTCCAATCCGGATATCCGCTGGAAGAACAAGACACCTTGTCCGATTCCAGTGATGACGAGTCGATAATTAGTCCCTATGACAGCGATGACAGCATTTCACATTCCGAATCCGAAACAGAATCGGTGCATGAATCGCTTCTAAAGGTGAGCTTATGTTTACTCTTATTTTGAATACGAACGAAAAATTAGAACAATAAACGAACAAAACAACAACAAAATAAACAAATCGGTATGATGGATTAACGAAAGTGAAGGAACATCTCATAATAAGGGGGGGGGGGGTGAATTCTGTGTCCGGATATTTATCAAAGATAATGTTGTCACGTTTACCTTATCAAAATGACTAATCACCATGAATATTTGTTATTGATGATATTGACCAATATAAAGGTTTCTGAAATATTTCATGAAATCATTTGTCCGGAAACTAAACCGGTCTAGATACACAATGCGTGGTTAGTCATTTTGCTTAACTGATTCCAAACCGACTACTAACCGACTCCATGACCACCGATTGTGAATTTGGGTTTTAATGTAATGTTTTCAAAATGCCAATTCAATATTCGTCACGTGTGGAAGCGATTACGTGTGTAATTGGACAAGAATATTCTCACACCAGGCGTCACTTCGATTGCGTTAATACGTGTATCACACCGTGTCAGGCAAAATAGGGACTTTTAGATTGAGTGGACGGGAACACGACGAACGCCGACTGATCATGCGTGTCAACGTACACAACTGCCCATGTTGACTACAATTATAAATCTTTTAGATTGCACTCGACGATATACATGCATGCAGGAAGTAACACTATGGACATCACGGACAAAGAAAGAGGACAAAATATACAGTTCCTCATTCTACCCTCAACAATTGCTGTGGTAGACAAAAGAACATCCCTTCACTGCAATTATGTAAAAATGTGTAGAACAGGTGAATATACATGTGACACCTGTTCTACACATTTGTACATAATAGCAGGGAAGGGATGTTCCTTTGTCTACCTGAGGAACTGTATATTTTATGCGCACGCGGCATACTAGTACCGTACTAGATTTAGGAAAATTAAGGTTGACGCATTCTCGATCACCGACTGAGACGACGTGACGCATGCGCAGTGCCTTAAAATGACGTCACGCGTTGCACTCAAAGCTGTCGACGTGCAAATCTAAAAGTCTATATTGACGTCTCGTGTGCGACTGCAATTAGTTGGGCCTTATACCATTACAGGAAAGGAGAGGGCAGGAGGCTGAATGAACAATTGACGGCGACGACAGCTCAACATCACTATAACAGCAACAACATCAAACAAAAGACATCAAACAAACGACATACAAATGCAGCAGCAACAACACAACAGCAGCAACAACATTGAAACAAAAGACAATACAAGAAAAGGAAAGTCACTTTTAAAGCTTGAGATATCGCGGTTCTCGAATATTTTTACACGTACCGACAAACATCCACACGCACACGCGCACACAGAGTTGTACAACTGCTGCACTTAAACTGTGGAATAAACTACCCAGATTTCCACATAACTAGCAATAACTCAGTACCTTCAAAACTATATAAAAACTCATTTGTTTTCTGTTAATAAAACTATTGTAAACCACATTTCTTTTCAATGTGTCGATTAGATATATCATTTTTTTAATTTTTTTTTATCATAATTGTTGTTATTATTATTATTATCATTATTTTCATTATGATCATCATCATTTTAACTACTATTTTTTATCAATACTAGTGTTAGGCCTATTATGATTATTACCATTCATATCAATTTTTATGTTTATTATCATAATCATTATTATCATTATTATTATTATTATAATCATTGTTATTTTCATTATTTTTCTGTTGATCATAGCTCGTGAAAACCGAAAACCCTAGCATCGATAATGCCGAGCACCTCCTCTCAGACCTGACCCCTGATGACGTTATTCAAGCTATAAAGCATACAGACGCAGCAGGAAACCGTGTGATCCACTATGCCTGTGCCAAGGCACTCGTACCCTGGGTTGAACTTCTCATAGACAACAAAGCAGGTAAATAGGAAAACACGAACTTTCCCGAAAGTTTGTTTTTTAGAAGGACTGGTTCTTTTTGTTCCAGGAGGTACATTTTCCCGAAAGTTATCAATATTGGGGGCTCATAACTTCGAAATGAAAAAGGGTTCATTAGAAGATTCGTAATTCCGAAAATCGATAAGGTTCCTATGTCATTTTGGGAAATATGAATCTTCTAGATTCGTAATTCCGAAAATCGATAAGGTTCCTATGTCATTTTGGGAAATATGAATCTTCTAGATTCGTAATTCCGAAAATCGATAAGGTTCCTATGTCATTTTGGGAAATATGAATCTTAATGTTAAACCTCATCTAATTTGTTTTTGAAAAACGAACCCTATTTATTTTATAGATTAAACGTTTAGCCTGACGGTAGTGAAGTAAGAGAAAGAGCTGAAGAGAGGATGCCAAAACATGCACTGAAAATGTGTGAGATGTCATGGGACATCGTCTGCTTGTGCAAATCATGTCCAACCTGTGATGTCACACATCTCAGCAGCGTTCGGAGAGCTCTTCAGGTGCTATGACGGGGCTGTATTTAAGCTTTTTGTAATTTATAATAATCGTTACCTCGAATGTTTCCAAGCTTTGAATTTTTAATAACCTTGTCCAATCACAGTTTCGCCTTTGCATTAATGAAAATAAAGTTATTTTTTAGAATCAATGTATATCTACTTTAAGCCTATCTATGGAGGATCCAGGATTGGTTCTATTGTTTGGGGTGCCGGGGATGTAGAGGTGTTGAGGTTAAGTGGTTTAATCAGTTGTCTTGAAATACAAAGGTTTCGGGTTCGAGGCCCGGCACGGTACCTATGTCATTGAGCAAGTATTTTATCGTCATTTTCCCTCTACACCCTGGTGTTAAGCGGGTACCTAGTTGAATATGAACGCCATTGTGGTTGGATTAGCATGTGCGGGCCCGTAAATGGGTGACTTGTTAACATGCACCCCATGGAGGAGAGAATGTGCACTGTAACATGGAGAAAGTATGGAGACGCTACTTATAAGAGTTTGATATCACTTTTCATTGCTAGATCTTAATGTGAAAGGCAAAGATAAACAAACACCTATTCATTTCGCAGTCAAAGGAGGAGACAAAAACGTCAGTCAAGTAAGTTTTTTATAATTTTTTTATGAATAAGCCGGATATCTTGCAATAACACGTTTCGATTAAACGCAACTTGACTTTCAACCGAAATCAGGATCGTGTATTTGAGACATTTATGCTGTCTTAGCAGTCAGGTAAAATAACCACCACCCCTACCACCACAACACAACTCGATCAATGTTTTTAATTTGCCTTTTTTTTTTAATGCAAGAGGGCTCGAGTTGTACTTGATTCAAGCTATCTCTGTGCCGAAGTACGGAGAGTTGGCCCCATAGCGTATTGTGGGAGATAGTTGTGACACGCGCACCCGATCAAATGTTAATTCATGAAGCTACAAAGAGTTCCCTCCCTCAAACAATTTCTGTGGCTATTTCAAACTCCATGACTAGACTATTTTCGATATATAATCAAATATAACGCATAAATCTTTATTAAGTGCCTGGTTACAAATTATTTCATTCGTCTGTCATTACAAAATTGTATTTCAATATAGTCAGATTGCAAATTTCATACATTATGTTTTGACCAAGTTCCTATACATATATGTTGCTTTGAGAGACATCCGATTTTATTGTGTGAATGTAGCAGTATTAGATGAATGTAGCAATACAAAACAAATGTCTTGTTGCCAATTTGAAAAACAACATGTTATCAATTTAGCCCTAAGAATAAATCCCTTTCTAAAAAGTGTAAATTGTTATAATTGTACTTATTGCCAGGTAAAAGACAAAGTAAGAGTGGTGGAACTATTAGGAAAGGAACAGGTACTTGCAGACGAGAAGGACTCCCATGGCCGTACACCATTACAGTTAGCTTGTGACGTCAAGGGTCAACGCGAGGTCACTCGTGCTCTACTATCACGCACACATATTAATGTAAATGTAAGTATAGATCAAAGCCCTTCTTCACAACGATTTTGACGTTTTTGTTGTTGTGAATCACAAGTGTCACAAAATTGTTAATTAAATGAATAAGACGAATTAATAAACAATTAAAAAAAATAAAAAATTATCAGGTTGTTAGAGCGTTAGTTCTTTAAATATTGAAGTAGAAAAGGGAACAACAAAAATTGAACAAACAAACAAACAATAAGGTCTTTAGAATTAGATAAATTTCAGCTCCCTCTTGAATTCCGTTTCTTCTAAAACCGGCTGTTATCAACGTTTTGAAATAAGTTTTGTCTATATGAAATTTTTCCCCTTTTCTCTGTCTTCCTTGAGTGCGTTTGTCAAAATTTGATTAAGGGTAATTAAAGCAAAAAGACGGAAAATTCTTTTTCAGATTGAAAGTAAATTATATCCTTTTCATGGTGTAAGGATATTTTTCCTCAGTTGACAGAAGTGTGTTTAAAGAAAAAATTCCCTTCCTGATAGACATCGTGTGGAATCATTGTGGTTTATTGGTAAAGGCTCCTTACTATAATAGAAAAGGTTCCGGTGTTCGATCCTTGGTCAGTGTTTACATCCCTGGAAAACGCTCACTGCCCATAATGGCCCCTCTCGACACAGATGTAAATGGGTACCTGGCTGGCAATGATGAGGCATTAACAATAGCAGGGCCCACACCGTGGAAAGGGTCAGGTAGTAGCCGCAAATGAATAGTAATGTGTCTTTCAGCTTGCAAGGAGGGACTATTGGGAGAAGAAGGAGTTGCAGAAACCAAACACAAATAGGACATGGATTGCAGTATACGGTAATTTCATTTGAGCAGCTAACTAGAAGAGCTTTATGAGATAAAGTATTGGAGAACATGTGTCTCAAGGTCCATCTGATTGTCGCCCCCAATGGCCTTCAAGGTATTGGACATAGATAGACTAATGTATTTTTTTCGGAAAAGCCGACAAAATAAATATTTATTATTATTATAAATCTTGCATTGCGTAGGAGTTAAGCAATATCAAAGTATATTTTAATAATCGTTATGCTTTATTCATCTTCCTTTCTAGCAAGATGCAACGTCGGGAGCAGTTACTTCACCCCTTTTAAACATCACATGCCAGAATGATCAGTTTGAAAATGCCTTGCTGCTACTCAAGTACGGGGCCATACCTCTGACAACGGATAGGGCACCTGCCGATACACCCCTTCACATCATTCTTAGGAAAGGGCGAGTGAAAATTGCCCTTCGATTCCTTGACATTTGCGATCAGAAAGGACATGACATGAAAGAGGTTAGAGCCTTTATATTGGTTTAATTTGATTAGATTTGATTATTCACGTATCATGGATTTTTGCCGTTTTGTAGGGCAATCTGCCAAGCAAATAAGAAAAGAAAATATATGATTAAGGGGTTAGTACAGAGCATGTCCCATGCATTACCAAATATAATTGATAATTAATTGATAAGGGGGTTGGGGTGGGGGGGGGGGGGGGTGAGACATGAGAACTCAACTCAACTCTCATTAGAACCACCATTTCTTGCAAGCCTTTTGTGCAATGCTTTTGATATTTAATTAGCATTATTATTCTCATTCACATTTGAACACTTTGCGCTTTTGTTTTAAAACAGATTTTGTTAGCACGAAACGCGAACCAGCAATGCGTGCTCCATGAGGCGGTCAAGTGCGGTGACAATGATCTCGTCACATACTGCATGGGTCACGGTGAGTATAATGCCCACGCATTAATGCTTAATGATTGTTCATCCAAATAGTCATATGATTAAAGAGATTTAATTTCCAATGGATTTAAAGCGTCCTTGGATGAGGAAAATCGAAATCTGCTGAGAATCGTTGTGTTGTGATCAGGGGCGTAAATCCCGGGGGGGGGGGGGGGAGGGGGAGGGATGGGGGGGATGCATCCCCCCTGGCTCGAAGGAGGGAGGATAACCTGTACAAACATCCCCCCCTGAGATTACAAAAAAAAAGAGAAAAAGAGGAAGAAGAAGAAGAACAAAAAAAGTGATTGTTTCAATTTCAGCATAATGCATGAGAAATGAGTTTTTTTTTAATGTATGTATAACTGTATAGCCTACACGTATACAGTATGTCACGATCATTAAGAGTAGTTGCGCGACGTGCGCGAACAAGCACTTCATAAACTTCAGAATAATTTTTCGTTATTTTGCAAGGTATTATTATAGCCCAGACGTAAAGTGCGCCAGCGCGCGAGCGCTTAAAAAGTGCAATCATGTACAGTAGATGCCCGGCTCCCCCCCCCCCCCACTCAGTGTTATTTAGGGTACGCGTATGCTCGTTCCCTCCCTTTGAAAGCACCCCCCCCTATCTCAGGACTGCCAACATTTCTGAATCCCCCTTTCGCCGGCTTTTCGCTGGCTTTTCCTGCCTTGGAGACCCCCCCCCCCCAAATCCGGAACACTGCTAAATGTACCACCCCCCCCCCCCCAATTTCAGGTGAGCTCTAGTCGATCGAGGGGGGCTAGGGCCCAATGTTTTTACTTTTCAAAATGAAATAATCCTGAATGAGCTTTCAAAGCTAGCAGGAATTTTAGGAATTTGATCCCGGGATTTGATCAATTTTTCTATGATATTCAAGATATTTTATAACCCCCTTTTTACCTTTCTCAGGAGTCCAAAGAGAGAGTGAGAAAAAAAACACACCCCATTTTTAAAGAAACTCCGGGTGAAAAGTCAAATACACCCCCTTTTTTTACAATTCTCGGGCCGGATTTTGTCGCGCGAAAAAGTACCCCTTTCCTGGAGATTTTAGGAACGCGCATGCGGTCCCTCCGACCCCGGAGTGTGGGGGGGGGGGTAGATGAAGACTGAAGTTCCAGACCTGGCGTGTTCAAGACTTACAGTGGCCGTTTGTCTCTTCAGTTATTTCAAGGTAAGCCTGTACACATTCTTATTATTTTTATATTTGAGAAAGGATTTGGCTGAGGAAATTAAAGAATTCATTAGATTTAATTAATAAACACAGTACATGTATCATTATAATTATGAATTCCAGAAAACTGTGAACGCATCTGATTGAGAGTGATACATAATACGGTAACTGTTGCATTGCCCTAGTCCTACTCGGTGGTTGTCATTTGTTCACACCTAAAACTTAAGGGACGAGGGGATGATATTTAAGGGCTGCAATGCATGTGATGTTTGTGTAGGTCTATGAATGAATTCATTTGTTGTTTATATTGAATGAATTGAATTGAATTCAGATAAATAGGGCTTAATAAGAGTCGAAAACGGTGAAACGAATCGTCTTCTTTCTATAATAATTAAATCAAACGTCTAAGCTTTTCGCGCTTCGCGCGGGAAGGGAGAAACTGAATTCAGACAAGGATTAAGAGTCGAGAACAGTACACCCAATCGTCTGCTTTCATTAATATTTAAGGAAACGTCAAGGCTTCCGCACTTCGCGCGAGAGGGGGAAACTGAATTTAGATAAATAGGGCTTATTAAGAGTCGAAAACGGTACATCGAATCGTCTGCTTTCTCTAATAATTTAAGGAAACGTCAAAGCTTCCGCGCTTCGCGCGAGAGGGGGAAACTGAATTCAGATAAATAGGGCTTATTAAGAGTCGAAAACGGTGCATCGAATCGTCTTCTTTCTATAATAATTAAATCAAACGTCTAAGCTTTTCGCGCTTCGCGCGGGAAGGGGAAACTGAATTCAGACGAGAATTAAGAGTCGAGAACAGTACACGAAATTGTCTGCTTTCTCTAATAATTTAAGGAAACGTCAAGGCTTCCGCGCTTCGCGCGAGAGGGGGAAACTGAATTCAGATAAATAGGGCTTATTAAGAGTCGAAAACGGTACAACGAATCGTCTGCTTTCTCTAATAATTTAATGAAACGTCAGAACTTCCGTGCTTTGCGCGGGAGGGGTAAACCGAATTCAGACAAAGATTAAGAGTCGAGCACGGTTTAACAAATCGTCTACTTTCTCTAATAATTTAATGAAATGTCAAAACTTTGCATCTTCCTGACGAAATACTCAATCTTTATGTTAATACTTGAAAGTGTGTCGTCTTATTTCGGAGTTCATTATAACAAAACACTACAGTTTGCAGCTGTCAGTATTTCGAAATATGTCCAATTATTTTACTTTATGGTGGTCAAATTTGGCATGTGCGTGCATGTATGTATGCATGTATAAATGTATGTACATGTGTTTGGGTATGTGTGTGCGTGTGTGTGTTTGTTCGCGTGCGTGCGTGTGTGTGTGTGTGTGTGTGTGTGTTTTGTGTGTTTGTGCGTGCGCGATCGCGCGCGCTTGCGTAACTTAGTGTGGGCGTGTGCTCGTGCTAGTATGTGATGGCTATCGCCGATCATCCCCCCACTCCTCGGTACGGATTTACGCCCCTGGTTGTGATACCAATAGTACGATTGTCTAGAATCTGAAGCCGATTTGGTTTTTATTCTGAATAAAAGGCTTAAATGCACTCAAATTTCGGGTATTAGTATTGTTATCATTATTTAGAACCATAATCAGGAATAAGATGTTTGTTTAAATTTCCGTAAAAGATATAATTGCAATTTCTTTGAAAATTGGATCGCATGAACATCCTATAGTGTGTAGTGGGATTAAGAGAAGGAGGAATAGGCGAGTTTGCCTGTCCAATCTAACCGACACGGATGACTGAAGCCTGCGTTGTGTATTAACGTGCCCCTTACCCCTTTCAAAGACTTATTGCTATCTAGCAGTGGAAAGCACTACGTCCCTCGGATAGGACAATACACGGAGGTCCAGTGTGGAGGGGAGTCACCACCTGTGGACGTTAAGAGCCCATGTACTAAACCAGTGGCGTACGCAGGATTTTTTCAAGGGAGGGGTTTTAAAATCGGGCCCATTTTTTTTTTTTTTTTGGTCTCGAAATTTGAAAATTTGACATTATGTTCCGTTAGGGGGGGGGGGGTTAGGTCACCTTTTTTAGGTCAGCCATTGGCATAATTTTTTTTTTTTTTTATAAAAAAAAAAATTGGAAAAAAAAAGAAAGGGGGGGGGGGGGGGTTTTAAAAAAACAAACATACACAAAACATACACATAAAAAAACTCAAGGGGGGGTTTAACCCCAACCCCCCCCCGCCCTGCGTACGCGCATGTACTTAACGGATAAGTGAAGGGTGAACCCCCGGTGTAGTGCTCCTCTTTTATAACCCCAATCAGTTATACCTGGAGGAAGGACCCGAGGGTCACAGTGATTTGCTTTTCCCCTCACGAACAATGGTGACGCCAAATACGTAATAATGCAAATACATGTTATGATACATAACAATCATACACCCCAACTCCTACCTCAGTGGCGTAGCTAATGGGGGCACAGTGGACACAGGGGAGCAAGTGCCCCTCAAAACACGATCATTAGCAAAAGACAAAAGAATGGAGAAAGTGGAAGAGGGGAATTATAAAAAGCACTGGAAGAGCAAGATCAAAGGACCAATATATAACTTTTGGTGGGGGACCGAAGCCCCTGATTGTACTAGTGCCCACTCTAAGGAGATTTTATAAAATAGAAATGAGACCAAAATCTCAACGACTTTTCTTTTTCCAATCAAGTGTTTAAAGCACTCGACTACGACACATCTACTGGTTTTTGTCTCCTTCATATTACTTACAGTTTCTCAATCTGATCACCTCTTGGACATCAAGACAAAGGGTGACTCGACATTGATGCACACTGTCTGCAAACACGGACATCACGATATTGTCAAAAGGCTTGATGAAAAATGTCCTAAGCTCCTGGTTTGTCAAAACAAGAGACGATTAACGCCGCTACACTCTGCCTGCAGTCGAGACCAATCAGAGGTGACTACACTCGTATGTGACCTGTTACACCGGAGGTAGGCATAACAACTAGGAAAAGGAACACTAAGTGCTTGTAAAGGTCAACAACATAACTTATTATTGGGTAAACACCCAAACGATGTCGAATTTTCGAGTAGAGCCCACGCTTATGCGTCTTTAAAAGTGATATTTAAATATGACCGGGTGTGATATGTACTTGTCAAGTATTTATTGACGCTTCCACATTCATGGGATAATATTTCATGTTCGGCTGCACCAAGGTCAACCTAAGTGTCTTGGTCAAAAAATAATTACAATAATAGATATTTATATCGTGCACATATCCACCATGCAAGGTGCTTAATGCGCTCCAATATCACCCCGGCTTTGCTAGGCTCTATCGATTTCCGTGCTCACAGCATTCACGGAATTCCTTCCAACCAGTACCCATAACACACTTTGGAGATAGCAGCTTTAGGTTGGTTATTCAATTGATTGCTAATCGAAAAAAATAAATATATTCTTTAGATCAGAGTTGTTGCAAGTGGGTTTTGACTCACTCACCTGTATCGACCTCTGCGCAGCCAATTGTGAAATATCATCCGCAATACAAGCTACCGAAAAAAGCGTTGAAAAGAAACATGTGTGCTAACTGACAACTCAATCTTACAGCAATAGGCAATAGACCTGTTTAGTAACATATTCAAATTGTATGCAGACTTTTTAAACAAATGTTGTTCCTGAAGACCTAAATGCTTGACTGAGACTTGCCATACATATCAACAATCAATATATGCAGACTCGATTCCGAGTATTGTATTTCATTCATTAAAGACCATATCCGAACTGAAAAATAAAATGGATAAATCATACATCAAAGTGAAGCTTATCAGTCATATAATACAACGATTGCTAGGATTTGCTCACAAAGTGTCATGCAGAGGAGAAATAATTGTTTGAAAGCTTGAATTCAAGAGAATCAAAACCCGGAAATGATCTCACGAAAAACAACGGTTGCTTCTGTTTACATACTGTCAATATGGTATGTATATCACTTTGTGTTTTGTTATAGAGTCTTAGATTCGAATATTACAACGAATTACTAATAGATATCGAACAGCCCTATTGTTTCATTGAATCCTTATTAGTAAATTAGCTAAATCAATGTAAAATAAACTAATCAGATCCCCTGAGAACTTTATCCGAGTCCGAGGCTATCATGAGTCGATCTACGCAGCGTTTGCCAGGCCTGGCCCCGATCACGGCTGGATAGGCAAAGTTAGAAAGTCGAGCAAAGCTGGCCGAAGAGAGCGATATGGGAGTTCACTCAACATTGGCCTATAATTATAATGATGTTGCGACTTGCGAGAAACAAAGGATCAGAATATATTAAATAAAACAACGCCGGCAACAGCATCAATCGCTGTAAGATACAATAATAAATCGATGTTTAGATGGATTCTGTTTTCACCGTTCGGTTGTTCAATTAAGGGTGCGTTCAATCGAATTTTCGAAGCTAGAATCACAAACATGAATCACAATTCAAAACGCCGTTACAAAAAGCAAGGTCACTGCGGTTTGCGTTCAAGCGATTTTTCATCAACGCTGATTCTAGCTCATTGCGAGCCAAACCACTGCGCATCACACTGCGCAGTATGGCCCAGGAACTTCGGCGCGCGCTTTCTGGAATTGTTTACGGCCGACTGTCGACTGCTGTTTTGAGCATAGATCGCAATAATAAGACAAAGAATGAGAAGGTGATAGAAGGAAGAAACAAAGAATAACATAAGGAAAGACAGAAAGATAAAGTCGATATAATGATTAAAACAAAGAATTACATAAAAGGTGATAGAAGGAAAAAAACAAAGCATAACATAAGAATAGAAGGAAGAAACAAAGAATAACAAAAGAGAAGGTAATAGAAGGAAAAAACAAAGAATAACATAAAATTAGAAGGAAGAAACAAAGAATAACATAAGGAAAGACAGAAAGAGAATGTGAAAAAAGGAAGGAACAAAGAATGACATAAGGAAGAACAGAAAGAGAAAGTGATAGAATGATTCAAACAAAGAATAACATAAGAGAAGGTGAAAGAAGGAAGAATCGAAGAATAACATAAGGAAAGACAGAAAGACAGAAAGAGAGAGTGATAGAATGCTTAAAACAAAGAATTACATAAAAGGTGATAGAAGGAAGAATCAAAGAATAACATAAGGAAAGATAGAAAGAGAAAGTAACAGAATGATTAAAACAAAGAATAACATAAAGAGAAAGTGATAGAATTATAAAAACAAAGAATAACATAAGAGAAGATGATAGAAAGAAGAAACAAAGAATAACATAAAGAAAGACAGAAAGAGAAATTGATAGAATGCTTAAAACAAAGAATTACATAAGAAAAGGTGATAGAAGGAAAAAACAAAGAATAACATAAGTATAGAAGGAAGAAACAAAGAATATCATAAGGAAAGACAGAAAGAGCAAATGATAGAATGATAAAAACAAAGAATAACATAAGAAAAGGTGATAGAAGGAAAAAAAAAAGAATAACATAAGAATAGAAGGAAGAAACAAAGAATAACATAAGGAAAGACAGAAAGAGAAAATGATAGAAGGAAAAACAAGGAATAACATAACGGAATAGGCCACGATGGTATAGTGAACGCAAATTGCATGCAAAGCGGGCGCGCGGTTTTTCCCAAACCGGAAGAGGCTTCGTCATACAATCATGATTGAAAACTCCGTCCGTTCAATCGAATTTTAGCAACCGTGATTCTTTTGAATCATGATACAAAACGCATCTTTTTCAGCGTTTCATGTTTGTGTTTTCAAACACGTTTATTTTTACGACCGACGAAAAAATCGCTTGAACGCATTGCGTTTTAAACTAAACGTCTTTAGAAACCGTGATTCTAGGGTGAAAAAGTGTCGATTAAACGCACCCATAGCATCTCCGACATAATCTTCCTGCTCTTCGCAGGGGAACGGCTCGTACCCCCGCGACGTACAATCCAGCTGGCTGCTCTTCATACGGTGACGTCATCACGATAGCGGCTTATTTGTTATCTGTTTACCACAAAGTCAGAGGGGGCTGAAAATAAAGTCTTTATCTGCTTCTTGTACGTTTTTGTATTCTAAGTCCAATCAGCTTTCCATTGATATATAGTTGTATTTCATCGGAGAAGGTCTTTAATAATTCGTCACTCGTTCCCTAAGAAGGAAACATCCGCAAGTTTGAATAATTATATTAGTAAACCAGTTTATTACCGCTCTGTCATTTTTCTGATTCACACTGTAGAATTGTCCCCTGAAAAGAATTGCTTTTAGGATACACTTATATTGGAAGTCGAATTGGCCCTTATACCAAAACACATGTATTTAAGGAGCACTTTGTGATGTGGACAAAAATGAATATATAAAAAGAACAGTGATTGGAGGTAGGCAGAAGTAGGAAGTCTTTTAAACTTTTCAAGTTCTCCCCTCGCCCTTTTCATTTTCCACTTTCTTCGTTTTTATTATACTTTCTCTTCTTCCCCATTCATTTTCTATTTTTTTTCTTCATTTCTTTATTTAATCATTTTTTGTCCATTTTGTTATAAGGGGTCCGTGTGCCTAACGTGTCTCTACACCATGCACTTATGTATTATGATAAAACCTTTTTTTGTTTTTTGTTATAGTAAAATGTCCTGTTTTCCCTCTATATTGCTCAAAAGGCGGGAAGAAGACTTTCATATCGGTATGGAGGAGAGTGTTTCTGAAGGTTCGCCACCTGTATTGAAGTACACAGCCAAGAAAGGCGCTATCGACTGTCTGGTGGTTCTACTCAAACGTCAAAAAGATCAGTCAACCTTAATCGAGTTACTAAAGTGGATCTCGGTGGAGAGAAACCTCTTCAAAGTGCTTAAGGTATGTACGACCCACGAGGCCAGGCGCGCCGGAAGCAGTTTGGGATTGGGGGCGGGGAAGCAAACTTTCCAGGGGGCTCACCTTCCATGGGCAGTAGCGTAACGTTTGGAAGGGGGAGGGGGGGGGGGGGCAGAAGAAAAATCTGCATCACCACCACTCATACACGTTGCATGCAGTCCCCGCGATACGTTGTTTTTCTTCAAATTGGAGTAGGTAGAGCGTCAATTAGCGCGGGGTCCAGGGCCTGAGCCCCCGGAAGCTCAGGATTTTTTGGCATTAAAGTACGGTCAGATAAGCATATTTAGATACCTTATTTGTGACACTGGTAGGTCACTAATTGGCGGGGGTCCAGGGGCAGAGCCCCCGGAAGCTCAAGGGTTTTAGGTATTTAATTACGGTTAGATGAGCATCCAGGGGCCCTCTTTAAGGCCATTGATGTGGTCCAGGGGGCAGAGCCCCCTGTAGCCCAGAGGTTTTAGGTATTTAACTACGGTCAGACGAGCATCCAGGGACCCACCATAGGGCCCGTCGTGGGGTCCAGGGGGAAGAGTCCCCGGAAGCTCAGAGGTTTTAGATATTGAACTACGGTCAGATGAGCATCCAGGGGCCCGCCTTAGGGCCCTTCGTGGGGTCCAGGGGGCAGGTATTTCGTCACTGTTTTCACGAAGTGACGGTAGTGAAAAAAAATTGCATTCACTTTGCGTTACGATTTTCCTCGCTACCGTCACTTCGTGAAAACAAGGACGATTTAATTACGGTCAGATGAGCATATTTTGATACCCCATTTGTGACATTGACAGGTCACTTATTTTTTCTCTCTCGGGCCGTTCGGCAGGCCTTGACATGAAGGCTTCTAAATAAGCATATTTTTCGCCGGACTGTAAATTTGGGAATTCCTCATTTTCCAACATACGCATAAAAAGGTATGGCTTCCCCCTAAAATGAGAAAAAATACCATAAAATCAAGTAATTTCAGCAACATTTGTAAATCACTGGTATCGAATAAGAAATACCCCCCCATCCGTACGTCAGCGTTCAGGAGCTCATGTCTTCTCACCCCTATAACAACAAGTCAACGCAAAGCGTAGCATCCCCTCGCAGGGTACAAATGGCCTATATACGTCAGAACAAGTTACCTCCATTTGACTATACTATTATATTACTAGGCAAGGAAGTTAACCACATTTTCACATATATAATTAGGTGTTTTTGCATATTTAATGAGCTATGACCTTTCACCTTTGACCTACATACTCAGAAATCGAACTTTGGCTGTACATGTATTTTGATACCATGAACCTTCATATCATTAAAATCCGTCAAACAATACTTAAGTTATGGATCGGAAACCAGATTCGCATATTTAATGAGCTATGACCTTTGACCTACATACTCCAAAATCGAACTTAGGCTGTGTTTTGATACCATGGACCTTCATATCAAATTTCATTTAAATCCGTCAAACAATACAAAGTTATGGATCTGAAAGCAGATTCGCATATTTAATGAGCTATGACCTTTGACCTTCATACTCGGAAATTGAACTTAGGCTGCGTTTTAATACCATGTACCTTCATATCAAATTTCATTAAAATTCGTCAAACATTACTCAAGTCATCGAATGGAAGCCAGATTTCGCATATTTAATGAGCTATGACCTTTGACCTACATACTCCGAAATCGAACTTAGGCTGTGTTTTGATACCATGGACCTTCATATCGAATTTCATTAAAATCTGTCATACAATACTTAAGTTATGGATTGGAAACCAGATTCGCATATTTAATGAGCTATGACCTTTGACCTACACACTCAAAAGTCGAACTTAGGCTGTGTTTTGATACCATGGACCTTCATATCAAATTTCATTAAAATCCGTCAAACAATACAAAGTTATGGATCGGAAACCAGATTCGCATGTTTAATGATCTATGACCTTTGACCTACATACTCCGAAATCGAACTTAGGCTGTGTTTTGATACTATGGACCTTCATATCAAATTTCATTAAAATCCATCATACAATACTAAAGTTATGGATTGGAAACCAGATTCGCATATTTAATGAGCTATGACCTTTGACCTACACACTCAGAAATCAAACTTAGGCTGTGTTTTGATACCATGTACCTTCATATCAAATTTCATTAAAATCCATCATACAATACTAAAGTTATGGATCAGAAAGCAGATTCGCATATTTAATGAGCTATGACCTTTGACCTACATACTCGGAAATTGAACTTAGGCTGTATTTTGATACCATGTACCTTCATATCAAATTTCATTAAAATCTGTCATACAATACTTAAGTTATGGATCGGAAACCAGATTCGCATATTTAGTGAGCTATGACCTTTGACCTACATACTCGGAAATTGAACTTAAGCTGTGTTTTGATGGTGCCAGGTAAAAATGTCAGGGGTAGAATTTGTAGAATTTTAGAATTTGTAGAATTTTATTGACTCTTTGACCCCCTCTCGGGGTATGAGAGTACAAACAAACATAAAAGTATAAATAAAAATGCATGACTTATGAATACAATTCACATACATTATACATAGATAATGACACAAAGATAAAAACGATAATAGGTATATAGTGTATGAAAGTACAAACATGAACAATGAACCAACTAGTAAACACAAATTATATATAGAAATCTACATGTACATGTACATGTACAATGAATGTAGATAGTGACAAACTGACAATAATAAAAGGATAACTATAATGCAGTCTATTTACAAGCTAAATAGTAAACAAAGTAGGCTGTTTCACTATCCTACCGCTACGAGTACGTGTAGGTTCAGCTCTAATTGTACTTCTTGAAATGCTTGAACTATCTTCTTTCTCTGTTTTTTGATTAAATTTCAACATAATAAGGCGGGTAAATCTCGCTAAATTCTTCAACTGAGAAGTGCTTCTAGTATTAAAAAGTTCTGCCATGTGCATAGCACTTGGGAGCTTAGACTTACAACACTTTTTTGATAAATATAAACATCTCTCTCTTTGAAAAAAAGGACAAACAAAAATATAGTGAAATTCATCTCCTATATCAGTAGACAGGCAGAGTGTGCACTGCATATCACAATGTGGTGTGTTCGCATCAAACCGACCTTTGTTTACAGGTAATTTATGTGATCTACACCGAAACTTACAGAGAGTAAAAGCATCAGTTTTATTTAGGGTGAGTAAATAGCTTTCAAATATATGGTTGCCTTTAAATATCCTATAATTTGTGCAAATGCGATTTGACCATACTGCATCTCTCCATTCCTGACCAAAAATATCATTTAGTCTCAGTTTTAGCAAAGAATTAATATTTAAGCCAAATCCACTATTTTGGCCTAGCCAAATATTTGATAGACCAGCTTGATTAAATGTGTCTTCAATAAATTTTAACCATGAGGAAGTAAATTCCAAATGTTCATCTTTATGAATGGCAGAAATGAATTTTAAAAGGACATATGAATATTTGCTATCTTTACCTCTCAAAATTCTTGACCAAAAATTAACAATTCTACCCTTCACATGATTCAAAATCAAACCTCGTCCAGTTTCTCCATAAACCATACAGTCTGGAGTATATGAACCTACAGATAATAACGTTCTGAGGAATTTCCTATGGAAAACTTCAATCTGCTTTATATCTTCATGTCCCCAGACTTCACTACCATACAATAAGATAGGCAAAATCAAATGGTCAAATAAATGACATTGAATATCAACTGACAACTGCAATTTCTTCGCTTTAGTCAACATACTGTATAACGCTTTTCTAGCCTGCACTATCTGCTTTGCCATTGCCTTTTTGAAAGTACCATTATAATTAAACTGTACTCCGAGATAAGCAAAATCATATACCACATCTATTTTTGCATGACCATACGTAAAATTTGGTAACTTCCTAACTTTCCCTCTGGAAAAAATCATTATTTTAGTTTTACTCGCATTGACTGTTAGGTGCCATGTATTACAATATCCTTGTACTGCATTCAGCGCTACTTGTAATTCGTCAGGGCTTTCTGCCAAAATGATCGTGTCATCAGCGTACAATAAACAAGACAACTTTGAAAAAAGCTCTAATTCGTCACCCTGTAAGGTATTTTGTATTTCTTCATTTAACATTTTCAAGCCAGGATAAATTTTGGCAATATGCTCTTGAAAGTCATTTAAATAAACAGCAAACAGCAATGGCGAAAGGTTTTCACCTTGCCTAACTCCTACGTTACACGAGAAAAATTCAGACATTGCGCCGTTGACAGAAATACAGGACTTCGCACATTTGTACAAGCTTTTAACAACATTTAGGACTTTGCCATTTACACCTATTTTTAACAATTTAAACCACAAAAACTTTCTATCAATTAAATCAAACGCTTTTTTATAATCTATAAAAGCACAATATAAGCGTTTCCTTTTCTGTAGGTAAAAATCGATAATAGTCTTCAAAACAAACACATGATCAATGGTTGAATATGTTGAACGAAACCCAGCTTGTTCCTCACCTAACATACGATTACTATCAAGAAAGCTAGAAATTCTTTTATTCAAGACTGAGGTAAACAGTTTACCAAGGCAACTTAACAAGGTAATTCCACGATAATTATCTGGATTTGTGTTTTCACCTTTATTCTTAAAAATTGGGATAATCACTCCTATACACCATTCAGAGGGAACGATTCCACTATCTAAAACAATATTGAACAAATCAACAATAACCCTACGCATTTCTAAGGGGCAACTTTTCAAAAATTCATTTCTGATCAAATCTTTACCGCAAGCTTTGGCATTTTTCAATTTATTAACCATTAATTCAACCTCTTCTAATGTGATAGGTTCATTCAAACCATCATTTTGTATCGTCACATTATCAGCATCCAAAGGCATCCTTTCCTCTAAATTATCCTCTGATTTACATACATTTCCTAGAGATTTAAAATGCTGTACAAGATCACCCAAAGAAACATTAACTGTACTTTTAGTTCGACGACCATTACTGTTTAATAAATCCCAAAAGGCTCTAGGGTTTCCTTGATTTTTCAAGGACCGTAAAGAGGCACTAAAGTCTTTACCATACTTCCTCCTTTTGTACCTTAGCAATTTTTTATATTTCTTACTTGCCAAAAGAAAGTCACTTTGTAAAACATCAATATCTGTTACTTGAACATCTAATCTTTTACCTAGCTGAATTTTCCTGCTTAGCCTATTCCTTAAATTAAGATACTCTTTACGGGCAGCTTCACAATCGGCATCAAACCATAATTGTGATGGCGAATTCACATTATGTTGTTCTTTATGACTCCTTGCTGTATTTGACTGTTTCCACTTACACACACCAATATCTTGTGCAGCCTGTAAAAAAGAGTTACAGATCTCAGAGTAGCAATGATCTACCAATTCCTGACTTACATTTCCATGAATATTTTCCATAATTCCTGACAATTGTAAGGTTAATCTGTGCAGCCTATCAGAGTATTCATTTGCATTTTCACGATCCCACTTAAAAGACATGTACCTGGGCTTAGACGAGTCACAAATGGTATTAACATCATGAATGTCTTGGTTGTGTGTATGATTTGATTGCAAAGTCATAACAATAGGACAATGAACATCCGATAAACACTTATCAAATAAGTCAACCTGGAAGTTTTGTATGTTATAAAACAATTCATGAGAAACAATAGCATAATCAATTGTGCTACAACCCCCATTCTTATTGAAACACGTGAAATTTCCAATACCATTATCATCACCGAGCCGTCCATTAACGATAGCAAGACCTAAAGTTTTACATATGTCAATTACATGACTACCATTGTTATTTACCTTAACATCCATATTTTTACGCCTGATGGGCATATATGACTTATCCATACATGTACTAGGTGACAGACTGGAATCATCACAAAAGTTCAAACCAAGTAGGTCAGATACAGCATTATCATCAATATCTAAATAATCAGCAAGTAACCCTGTGCGAGCATTGAAATCCCCAACTAAACAAAATGGAACATTAAATTTACTTTTAATGTTAATAATATCCTGTACCAAACAATCAAAGACCTCATAGTTGTGATAAATTGAGCCTTCGCAGGGTAGATATACTGCACCCAATATAAACTCAAAACCTAAGATTTCTCTTTGAATCTTGACCCAAATAATTGAAGGGGAAATGGTATCACATAACCTTTCTGAATACGCAAAAATATGTTTTTTCATTAATATACACATGCCATGAAACCCTCCTAATCTCTGTTCACTTCTTCTAGACAAACAGTAATACTCAAAATCATGTAAAAAGGAGTTAGACAGATCAATAGAATCAGTTAACGTTTCCGAGAGACAAATAATATCATAAGTTTTCAAATACACATCAATTATACCAGCATTTAGCTTACTGGTCAAACCATTAACATTTAATGCTACAACAGAAAGCAAGATAGGGCTAGTGGTAAGACATGCCAAAAGGGGGTCTTCGTTTCCCTAGCCAGAGACATCAATGAAGAGACCTGAGCTTTTGAGCTTCTCCTCCCCCCATCCTAACTGTTTGAACAGGTCTTCTGGAGAGGAAAGTACATATTTCTTCTGCGGATCCTTCTTTAGAGTGCAGAAGATCTTGCAGTCTACTGTCCACACTTTCTCAGTTTCTTCATCTCGTTTAACGACATGAAGGAGCTTGGCGCGTGATGGGGCCAAATGCTCACCCAGCATAACGTCCTTGTATTCGGTATCCCGCAGCTGTCTCTTCTTCCGCAATAAAGCGGTGCGGGTATCCCTTCTAACAAAGCGGGCTACGATTGGGCGGGGCTTTGATGGATGTGGCCTGCCGACACGGTGGCTAGTGCTGATGTCGGCCTCGCTGAGAGTAACACCAGCCTTCGCTGATATTTCCATCACCACTGCAGTCGTTGATTCAACATCTTTTTCAGGCACCCCTCGAAAAACTATGTTATCCCGTCTGGAATATTGCTCAACATCGTCGAGCCTGTTGTCGTGAAGCTGTAAAACAGCTTGGGTTTTTTCCTTCGATATGTGGGTGGTGGTTGCAATCTGTGTTGACAAAGAGTGGATCATAGGTAGAACGGCAGCCACAACAGCCTTCACGATATCGCCGACCAGCTCCTTGCTGGAATCACGAGTAGCAGCGGCAGTACCCCTTCCACGTGGACGATCAGGAATAAGTGCCATTGCACTAGCTACCACATCTTCGATCTTGGAGGTGATATCAACATCATCTTCCACGGGGAGAGCCTGAAACTTGTTTGCTACCTTTGCCATTGCTCTAAACAATCTTTCAATGTTCTTTCAATAATATCAAGTCAACTAACTCACCTTACACAAAAGCGGGTATGTGGGGCAGTATACAGGACATGTGTTCCAAGTGTGCTCACGTGCCAAAGTTCACATTAAAATCAAAATAGAAACACAGCATACATGGGTGGCAGATTCATCCAAAACAGAGCCTAGGTGACACATTAGTATGACTATATGAAATATTCAGCAAAATCAAGCAAAATGTGTCATATAGAGATGAAATCCAACAGCAAGATAGTGCAGTCCCAAGCCATACCATACCAGATAGCTTGAAAAAAATGTCAGAAGTAAAAATGTCAGAGGAAAAAATGTCAGAGGTAAAAATGTCAGAGGTAAAAATGTCAGAAGTAAAAAGGGTCAGAGGAAAAAATGTCAGAGGTAAAAATGTCAGAGGTAAAAATGTCAGAGGTAAAAATGTCAGAGGTAAAAATGTCAGAGGTAAAAATGTCAGAGGTAAAAATGTCAGAGGTAAAAATGTCAGACGTAAACATGTCAGAGGTAAAAATGTCAGAGGTAAAAATGTCAGAGGTAAAAATGTCAGAGAAAAAATGTCAGAGGTAAAAATGTCAGAGGGTAAAAAATGTCAAAAGTAAAAATGTCAGAGGTAAAAATGTCAGAGGTAAAAATGTTAGAGGAAAAAATGTCAAAGCCAAAAATGTCAGAGGTAAAAATGTCAGAGGTACAAGCAAAAAAATGAGTGCCGTCATAATATCTCAGCACTTTTTTATCACACAGAATGTCGAGACGTACAGCTACTGTATGGGCTAGTCTATTATATTCCTTTCTTCCATAATTTATATTTTTATAAATGGCTGTGTGTTGTATTTCGTACATGTCCTGAGGATAATATAATGTGGAAAATGGATTTTGAATTTTTGTTGTTGTTGTAAAAGCAATCAGAAAAGGTTGATTATCTAGCATAAACATGTAAGTATTGGTGTGTAGTGCAAGGTTTTGGAGTCATCAAAATGATAAAAACTTTGGCCCAGTCTTGGTAAAGTAACAAGCACTGTACACAGAAAGATATTGATATGGGACTACACAAACATATGGCATACAAATCGGGCCTCATAATAAGAATGATAAACAAACGCTCGAACCATTATTGTTCACCTTACCCCATAACTCAACCTTCTCTTTAATTGATGTAACATGGGCGGCTTTCTGCTTTGTATCGGAGTAACAAAGCTGCTTATTGATTCTTTCTCCCAGACTATTTTATACCGCAATAGTAATCGACAATATTGCCAAAGGGGCCAATATCAACAGTCACAAAAACAAACAAAGATGCATACAAACAACAAAGAAGCATACAAACAAACAAAGGACAGAGCAAAATAGACAAAGTACCCAGAAGAAAGGACCAATTAACAAAGAATAAATCAAAGGTCAGAGCAAAATAGACAAAGTACAGGTCAGAAGAAACAGAGGGCGTTTTGGTTTACGGTAAGCAAATAGACATCAGGCACGAAAACGAGAAAGGACAAACTCAAAAGGACATCAGCTCAGCTAGGAACTGACCCTCAAAGGACAACAGAGGGCGTTTTGGTTTACGGTAAGCAAATAGACATCAAGCACGAAAACGAGAAAGGACAAACTCAAAAGGACATCAGCTCAGCTAGGAACTGACCCTCAAAGGACAACAGAGGGCGTTTTGGTTTACGGTAAGCAAATAGACATCAAGCACGAAAACGAGAAAGGGACAAACTCAAAAGGACATCAGCTCAGCTAGGAACTGACCCTCAAAGGACAACAGAGGGCGTCCTCGAGGTTTTTTTCTTTTTAATCTAGGGCCTACTCCAATATAATACGCTGTAGGTCAATACAACAAATATGGGCTTTCATCGAAAGGGTGCGGTGCGGTGCGGCGCGGTGTGGTGTGCTCAACGCACCCATTCGATAAAAGAGGGGGGCCTTTTCCTCGAAAGGGTGCGTTGAGAGCGGAGTACCATTTTAACCACACCCTTTCGATGAAAGCGGGGGGGGGGGGGGGCTTTTCTCGAAAGGGTGCGTCGACTAGTCTTTCGCATCAGTCGTTTAAAATGAGGATCTCGGACAGAAGGTAATAGTTGCCAATTTAAGTATATCGAAAATGTATTAAATGAAATGGAATGGTCTTGATTACAGAGTGGTCTCTTTGATGGGGGAGACAGAGAGAAGGAAAAAAGGGAAAGGGAAGATAAAAGGAAAGAAATAAGAGGAAGAAGAAGAAGAAAAGAGGGAAACGGGGGCGAAAGGCTCTTGCCTCCCCCCCCCCCCCCGCCAAAAAATAAATAAGAGAGAAAGAGAGAAGGGAAAGGGAAAGGGAAAGAGAATAAAAAAGGAAAGGAAGAAGAATATGAAGAAAAGAGGGGCTCTTGCCTCCTCCTCCTCCCCCCGCCAAAAGATAAGTAAGAGAGAGAAGGGAAAGGGAAAGGGAAAGAGAAGATAAAAGGAAAGAAAGAAGAGGAAAAAGAAGGAAACGGAGGCGAAGGGCTCTTGCCTCCTAGCCCTTCTTCCCCTCCTCCCCCCCCCCCCCCCGCCAAAAAAAATAAATAAGAGAGAGAGAGAAGGGAAAGGGAAAGAGAAGATAAAAGGAAAGAAAGAAGAGGAAGAAGAAGAAAAGAGGGTAACGGGGGCAAAGGGCTCTTGCCTCCTTTTCTTTCCTATTCTCCCCGCTTTTTCGTTTTTCTCTTTCTTTTCTTTCTTATCTTTTCTTTCCTTTCTTTTCTTTTTTTCTTTTCTTTTTTCTTTTTTTCTTTTCTTTCCCTTTTACTCTCTTTTTCCCCCTCCCCCTTTTCTCTTTTTCCCGACGGCAGCGCAATTTTACCGACAATATCCTGACAGGTGGGGGGGGGGGGGGGTGTCGCACTCCCCACACCCCCTTTGGAGACGCCCCTGCCTTCGCCACTGTTGGCGACCACAAGGCTATCAATACAAATTAAGACATATTAATGAAGATTCTTTTTTAATGTTGCAGAGAGATAAGTATTTTCTCTATGAACTTGTTTAATGGAAAATAAATAATATTAAAAATATGAATACTATAGCGGTATAATGATGAGAGAGATGATTTAAGTCATACTTTTTTTTCAATGTGATTGGAGTGGACTTGAGGGTGGGGGGTGGGGGGTCCTCCTAAGATCTCGGCCGTTTCACAGCCGATCGCCGCGAAATGCATATTTATGGTAATTTATGCAAACAAGGTCAGAGAATTCACATTTTTACCCATAAATCATATATAATTCATATTCGAGCGTTCTTTTTCACTTCATATATTCGTTAGAATAATAATACGACAACAAAGTTGGAAGAGCCAGTTTTATCCCTATGTTATCTCTTGTTTTGATTATTTGTATTTATGTATTATATTATTTTGTTATTTCATTTCATTTCTAACCACAATTCAACTATTTTTACCCCAAAACAAACACATTACTTGAAACAAGACCAAATAACCAATGTTTCTCTTTTTTTAAAAGAATAAATGGTATTTTCCATATGTTTGGTACATAAATCACAAAAATGAGCGATTTTAGATTTTTTTGACATGCAAAAAACAAAAGGTCACGTGACTCCGCAATTATACGTCCGATTTTCAACAAAAAAATGTTTCAAAAGATGCGTAAGACTCGAAAGAAAAAAAGTCATGAAAGAAAAACTGCCGCGGTTCCGGAGTAGTCGCGAAATTACTAGAGAGCACTAATCTTTTTTGGGGCCCTCAAAAATTTGAAAAATCGTACCCC
The DNA here is from genome assembly GCA_035222895.1 of Strongylocentrotus droebachiensis. Lineage (NCBI taxonomy): Eukaryota > Metazoa > Echinodermata > Echinoidea > Camarodonta > Strongylocentrotidae > Strongylocentrotus > Strongylocentrotus droebachiensis. Next base: position 647,404 of record JAVYIG010000143.1, read on the forward strand.
CCCCCCCCCCCCCTTGAACGCCAGGGGGGGGGGGTATCTCCCAAAAACGGTAAAAATTAACGTGTTTTTTTTACACGTTTTTTTCACAGGGCGGAGCCCCTCAGAAGCTCAGGGGTATTAAACATCAAAATTAACGTCGGATGAGCATAATTTTATACCTTATTTGTGACAGTGGCAGGACACAATTTGGTGTTGGGTCCAGGGGGCGGAGCCCCCAGAAGCTCAGGAGTTTTGTCCATTAAATAATTATTATTTTATACCTTATTTGTGACACAGGGGTCACGAATTGGCGTGGGGTCCAGGGGGTGGAGCACCCAGAAGCTCAGGGGTTTTGGGCAATAAATAACGGTCAGATGAGCATATTTTTATATCTTTTTGTGACACTGGAAGGACACAAATTGGTGTTGGGATCCAAGGGGCGGAGCCCCAAGAAGGTGAGGGGTTTTATACATCAAATTATCGTCAGATGAGCATATTTATATATCTATTTGTGACACTGGCAGAACACAAATTCTTCTTCCTTCCTCCTTCTTTCTTTCCTTTTATCTTCTCTTTCCCTCTCCTTCTCCAACATAAGATGCAAGACGGATATATATCGACTCACCTTCTTTCCAAGAACCATACGGGCCTGGAATTTACTTCCCCCCCCCCCCCCCCAGCATCTTTGCCTGCGACGCAGTCGAAACCTTCAAAGCCGGACTCTTATGGGAAGCCATCCAAGGGGGTAATATAATCATAGTCCCTCCCCACAACTGCAATGTGATGGGACTTAATTCTAAAATGTTCTAGAAGCAACAAACACTCTCTCTCGAACGATAACGTTCTTATTGGTCATCTTTATATCCCTCTTGAGGATCAGGACCAGGATCAGAACAGATTCTCTCTCTCTCTCTTATTTATTTTTTGGCGGGGGGGGGAGGGAGGAGGCAAGAGCACTTCGCCCCTGTTTCCCTCTTTTCTTATTCTTTTTCCTCTTCTTTCTTTCCTTTTATCTTCCCTTTCCCTTTTTTCCTTCTCTCTGTCTCCCCCATCAAAGAGACCACTCTGTAATCAAGACCATTCCATTTCATTTAATACATTTTCGATATACTTAAATTGGCAACTATTACCTTCTGTCCGAGATCCTCATTTTAAACGACTGATGCGAAAGACTAGTCGACGCACCCTTTCGAGAAAAGCCCCCCCCCCCCGCTTTCATCGAAAGGGTGTGTTAAAATGGTACTCCGCTCTCAACGCACCCTTTCGAGAAAAGGCCCCCCCTCTTTTATCGAATGGGTGCGTTGAGCACACCACACCGCGCCGCACCGCACCGCACCCTTTCGATGAAAGCCCATATTTGTTGTATTGACCTACAGCGTATTATATTGGAGTAGGCCCTAGATTAAAAAGAAAAAAACCTCGAGGACGCCCTCTGTTGTCCTTTGAGGGTCAGTTCCTAGCTGAGCTGATGTCCTTTTGAGTTTGTCCTTTCTCGTTTTCGTGCTTGATGTCTATTTGCTTACCGTAAACCAAAACGCCCCTCTGTTGTCCTTTGAGGGTCAGTTCCTAGCTGAGCTGATGTCCTTTTGAGTTTGTCCTTTCTCGTTTTCGTGCTTGATGTCTATTTGCTTACCGTAAACCAAAACGCCCTCTGTTGTCCTTTGAGGGTCAGTTCCTAGCTGAGCTGATGTCCTTTTGAGTTTGTCCTTTCTCGTTTTCGTGCCTGATGTCTATTTGCTTACCGTAAACCAAAACGCCCTCTGTTTCTTCTGACCTGTACTTTGTCTATTTTGCTCTGACCTTTGATTTATTCTTTGTTAATTGGTCCTTTCTTCTGGGTACTTTGTCTATTTTGCTCTGTCCTTTGTTTGTTTGTATGCTTCTTTGTTTGTTTGTATGCATCTTTGTTTGTTTTTGTGACTGTTGATATTGGCCCCTTTGGCGCTTCATACTAACACATATTTTACATGTTTATAATTGCACTAGTTCTAGGCCTATGCCTGGTCTACTGATCTAGATCTGCTATAGTCTAGATCCACCGATATATTGTTGTATTCTCGTGTTGTGCATTCCGTACACATACACAAGTAGAGATTTGTTTAGTGGTTTCTTGAACCACAATATTTCGTGCCTATGTAGGTAAATCTAAACGCTTAGATTTGAGTAGTATTTTCTTGACTGTTATTATTCATGGAGTGTGAATGATATTTAACTGACTTGTTTTAGTACCAGTCTTAAGTTGTACTGAACAGGACTCCTGATATTTCGAGACTTGTATTAAGCGGTAATCATTAATACCATAGTGACTAAGTTGAGTCTCCTTTATATTATCTGTGCTGTTGGAAGTTAATCTATGTTTGATTATTAATAGTAACTACCAAGGGCCTAGTGATAGTTTAATTGTCTGTCACTGTTGAGATAGACAGAAGAGGTTTTTGATAATTCTGTAATCATTGTTTCTTATGTGAAATTATAGAATATAGAACCAAGTTTTAACCATAATCAATTTGTCTGGATGTGATCATTTATTAAGTGTTTTCTTGTCTGGAGGGATACTGCTTTTTAGTAGTTTAATTAAAAAAGAGAATTGTGTGGGATTACTAGTTAACACGCAACATAGTCCATACCCCATGTAGTTTTCTAAAAATGCATGGGTACGGATAGGCCGATATACAGAGCGCTATTTGGCTGTCAGCTATGATACGGTTATTGATGTTGGTCACTTGGAGCGCCAGGAGCGTCACGATAATTTATGTGCGATATTTTAATCCACAATTTATTTTATTATCATTTTATAACCCCATCTCTCGCAATGCTACCGATTTACATGCATTCGAGGCATTTTCCCAACAAGTAACCGTTCGATACATGGGTGGAGCGTGGCTAATGTAGATTAATGCCTCGGTAATTAAAGGACACTAATCCCGAGCCGACGATCTTAGTATCTCAATTCAGGTGTTTGAAAATACCTGTCGAGGGCAGTCTCTCCAGTTAAGTAATACTAAAATATATCAATAGTACAGTATTATCTGTCTCCCTCTTTAGTTTGCTGTGGTGAATAAGGGTCCCTTATTCATGTTTCCATACAGAGTTATGATGTCATCGAGTGGAATAATGAGACTGGATTCACAAATTTAGTATCAGTGCAGCGTTAAAGGTGCTAGGTTAATGCAGAGGAGGTGTGAAGAAAGGGAGGGTGATTAGTAGAGGAGGAGGAGGATAAATTAGAAAAAGAGAGATTCTAAGATGGAGAGAGGGAGATAGTAAGGTAAGGGGGAGAAAGAGATATATAGAAGAAGACTAAAGAAGAACAAAAGAAAGAAGGGAAGAGAGAGAGACAAGAGACAAAAGACAAGAGAGAGGGAGAAAGAAAAGGCAAATGCGACATTGCTCTCCTTTCCGAAGAATAACAAACAAACACAAATTATTGAATAAAACAAACATACAGAATAAAACGAGTAATACAGCAAATAAAAGAATAATGGACGAGTACAAATTTTGTCCACTCCATGAATCAGAAAAAAGTTCAAACAAAATGCAAGATTAATTTTTACCCATGCATGCAGCGCGCCGGAAAGAGCTTAACAATTAGGATTATCTCATCGATGACAACCTTGGCTTTCATGAATGACTGGACTTCAATCAATTATGTGTGGGTGTTAGCAGCAGGAATTGGGTAGGGTAGGCCAACAGGAAGATTCAGTTTCATTTAAGTTTATTCGATATTTTCCCATCACTTGAGGAAAATTATTATCATGTGTGATAGAAGAACGTGGTAATTATGATAAAGCATAAAAACATGTGAAGATACATAACTTAATATTCCTTTCTTTTTTAACCCTAATAAGGCCGGGCTATTTGAAGTCTTACAACGGCCGGGGGGGGGGGGGGGGGGCCATTATGGCCCCCCCCCCCTAAGATCTCGGCCGTGAAACGCCGATCTCCGCGAAAATTTGCACGCATGTCAAGTGAAGTGTATAGAACAATATGATAATTTCAATTTTTTGAAAAAAATCCCTCATTTGCATATTTATGGTAATTTATGCAAATAACGTCATAAAATCACATTTTTACCCATAAATCCTATATTATTCATATTTAAGCATTCTTTTTCACTACATATATTCATTAGACCATTTGGAACAATAATAGGACAAACAAAATTGGAAGAGCCAGCTTATTCCTTATGTTATCTCTTGTTTTGATAATTTCTTATGTATTTCATTGTTTTTTTAACTTATTTATGTTATTGTTTTTTTTTTTTTTCATTTCTTCCTACAATTCAACTATTTTGACTCCCAAAACAACCACCTAAACTTTAAACAAGACCCAATAACCAATGTTTGATCTATTTTTAGAAAAAATGACATTTCCATATGTTTTGTACACAAATCACAAAAATGAGCGATTTTCGGGCTGACATGCAAAGACAAAAGGTCACGTGACCTTGTAACTATAGGTCCGATTTTTTTTTTTTTTTTTTTAAGATGCGCAAGACTCTAAAGAAAAAAGTCAGCGAGCGGCGAGGCGCCATCCATATGCGTTCTCGAAAAATCAGAAAAATTGTGGAGGGGGGGGGGGGCCATAATGGCCCCCCCGGCCTTATTAGGGTTAATATGACTACAAGACAGTATAGTTATAAGAAGAAGAAAACTCCGAGTGGGGGGTTCAAGTGGGCCGCCTTAGGGGTATTCCCCCTACTCGGGGTCCAGCCCACGGACGCTCTCTAGCTTAGGCAATTCAGAACCTTCAAGATAGAATTTTAATCCATCTCTTCTGGGGAGGGAGGGGGTTCCAGGGAAGGCCCCCGGTTGCTCCTGAGAACCTTCAAGATGGCCATCACGACTGATAGAAATTATAATCATATCCTTGAAATTCACACAGCCCCTAAAGTATTTCGAAGCTTACTGCTATCGTGAAAGCGCGAGTTTTCCCCGGTGAAGCCCAGGGGTCCAAGGGTAGCAGGGGCAGAGCCCCTAGGGGAGGGGGTTCAGGGGCGGAACCCCTGGACGCTCTCGGGCTTTAGCAATGCAGAGCTTTCAAGATAGCCGTCTCGAGCAATATAATCTGTAATCTATCGCTTGTAATGTGCACCCCCCTGTATCGGTCTTATTTGGTTGGAAAACAATTTTTGTATCTCTTTATCCCGCACCCTCTTCCAAAGACAGTTTAATTTAAAAAAATATATAGGGTTTTGAACGACTTCTATCTTTACGAATAGGGTCCAGGGACCCGCCGCAAGGCCCCTGGAGGGACGCAGAAGCAGAGTATGTATGCCATGGTTCAAGGGGCTGAGCCCCCGGACGCTCTTGAATTTTAGCAATTCAGAACCTTTAAGATAGCAGTCTTGAAAGGTAAAAATACTGTAATCTGCGCTGCCCCTTTTGAGCTATTTCGTTGAAAATAAAACATTCTCTCTCGCACACAGTCCTAGAGACAATTTTAAAGAACAAAGGGTTGTCATGAGAAACCATTTCTATCTTTACGGATGGGGTCCAGGGGCCCAGCGTATGGCCTTGTAGGGGCTGCAAAACCTTCACGATTACCGTCTCTTGCGATACTTGTCGTATTTTCTCCTTGAAATTCAAATAGCCCTTATTATTGTATAAAGGTGGGTGGCGATTTTTTCTTCTTCAAGTATCTCTCTCTCTCTCTCTCTCTCTCTCTCTCTCTCTCTCTCTCTATCTCTCTCTCTCTCCCTCTCCTTTTCCTCTTTTCATCTCTTTTCTGTTTCTTTTCCTTCTCTTTTTTCCGTCTCTCTCTCTCTCTCTCTCTCTCTTTTCTTTCATTTTTACAGAATGCTGCTGCTCATATATACCGTATATTGTTATCGTCAGCATTATTATTATTACTATCAGATGCGTACGCAGGGGGGGGGGGGGGGTGGGGGGGGGATATTGGGGTTCGACCCCCCCCCCTAATTTTTGTTATGTGTGTGTTTTGGAGGAAACCACCCCCCCCCCCTCAAATAAGAGGGGGTATATGAAATAATCGGTGAAATTTTAAACCTCGACCGCCCCCGACTCCCATTATCTGGATTCATGGTTAAATGTATCGTTTTAACAAAAGCGACCTGAACAGCACCACTCTTCTGGAACTGAATATATTTGCTCAATTGAAGTGATCAACCGTTTCATGATAATAGGCATGATTGTCGTAGAGCCCCTATCAGGGATTTGCAAACCCTCAACAACCAAAAACCCATCTGTAGCAGCAACATCAGTTAATTGAAGTATGTGAAAAATTTCCGATCTAAACAAAAATCTATGAGTGAAAATTAAAGCCCTCGTTTCGTAAACAACAAATGGGGTGAATGACAATATTGAATGCCACTGGCAATTGAACATTTAGAAAAGTAAAATGGCTTAAATTTTGGTAATAGTGAACATTTTGCCACCATAATTTAAAGAAAGTTATGAATCTTTACAACATTTTGACCCTTTAACAATTTTTGATATTTTTACCGTGTAATCCCAAGCAACAAAAGGAGGAATATTTTAAATTATTATAGCAGAGAGGGTAGAAAATGTTATGTTCCCTGACATTGTTGCTGTTCAATTGACCTTGTATTTGAAATATGATGAAATCAAGCTGAACAATTTGGAAAAAACACATTTGTCACATGACAGTTCTCTCGCATTCCATTCTCTGAATACGAACAATGCCCCGGCTTCTTTTGACGAATCAGTTTAACTTCTATAGCCATTAATTGCATCAAGGGAAATCGATGCTATGTGACAGCATGGAAGAGTAATTTGTATTTAAAAAATACATGATTTTTCACGCTTCATTCCCATCCCCCTGTGTGCAGTACATGTGACCTTCGGCAAGATTGAAAACATCAAAAGTAAACAGTCGTGAGAATATGCAACAACGACTTCTGACTCCTTTCAGTAACTGGCACACATGTCTTCATCAGCTCGAGATTGCCAAATAGCCCGCTATTTATGATTTTGGAAACAAGCCCAAAGTTACAAATCGCGTCTTCATCAGCTCGAGACTCGACCTCGAAACTCCAAACTCGACCTCGAGGAATTACTCGAGATATTCTGCTCAGCGTTCGCGCATAGCGCGAGTTTGCGGGCTGGTGAAAACGCAAATAGCGGGATATTTTGCCAAATTGCAAACTAGCCCAAGATATCTTGGGATGATTATCTCGACCAAATATCCAGCTAATTGCAACTGCGGGCTGATGAAGACGCAAATTAGCTGGATAATTTGCGATCGGGATAGTTAAAATAGCAGGTTATTTGGCAATCTCGAGCTGATGAAAACAGGTCCAGACTGAGACTCAGACATCACTTTGTCCAGGTGCCAGTTTTAAACAACACTAACAACAACAAAAGTTGTCAAGTAGAATCCAACTCTGACTATAAACTGAAAGCAGAAATAAGATAAATTGAATAATTAAAGTTATTTAAAATCGGGAAGAAAAAAAATCATAACCGATTCTTAGTATCATGATAATCATGAATCCGATGTAGCGATACTTGGTGATTTAAACTGTGATGTAGCATCATATACATTGTACAAGGTCATGGCAGACAAAACATTTGTTTGACATTATTGAGAGTTATGATATGAAACAAATAATAAAGTCACCCACTAGGGTTACACCACGTACCTCATCAACAATATATGTTATTATAACAAACAGACCCGAAATGATTAAAAATTCTGGAGTTATTCCAATAATACATAGCGACTATTATAGGGTTTATTGTACTTTAGGATCAAAGCATAATGCATGTAAAGAGAAATGTCATCGATTTAATATTTCACGCAATATTGGAAAAATGGATATGGATGATTACGTGCACGATGTAGATCATATATCGTGGGAAGAAGTTGAGACGTTTGAGAATGTTGGATAATTACTTTGAAAATAAGATGTTAAAGGTAATAGAAAAACATGCACCACTGAGAAAGAAAAGAATTCGGAAACTCGAATCTCCTTGGATGACAGAGGAAATCATTGTATTAATTCGTTCCAGAAACTGTCAAAAAGCAAGGGCTATTGTCTCAAAGAATGAAGACGATTGGAATGTATTTAAACGGCTTAAATACCAGATTACAATGAAAATGAGAACAGCAAAAGCAGCATTCATTACTAAAAGTGTTGTTGAAAGTACTGGAAATTCAATGGCGTCAGTCCTTCTGAATGTCACTGAAGTAGTATAGATAAAGGTGACATTGATGGAATTGTAACAATCGACCTTAAAAGGGCATTCGATACGGTTGACCATGTAAAGTTATACATGTGCACACAAATGGTCAGAGATCGGAGATAGGAAACTATAGGCCAATCCCAATACTATCAGTAATAGCAAAACTACTCGAGAAGCTTATTTTCAGACAAACCTCCTTAAGGCCGTTGAGTTTTACCTCTGGTTTTTAATCCTGGACCATGGTCGGTTCGTCCAGTTTCCTGAAGGAAACGAGGAGAAATGTTTGTTAAACATTCATACTGAATAAACGGCCGGCTCCCAGTAGTCGTTGTCAGGTTATCCCACAAGAATCGAAGCGTATTGTTGTGTTGTTTGTATTGGGAGTCAAGAGGGATGAAAACGAAATAATATGTGAAGCTATAGGACAGACAGGTGACATTGTTGGAATGGTTACACATCGACCTTAAAAGGGCATTCGATACAGTTGACCACGCTATCCTTCTTAATAAGCTTAAATTGATTGGACTTGATAAAAGGGCTTATGCATGGTTCCTAATAAGTACCTGACTGATAGAATATAGTACACGGTTGTAAATGGTGTAAGATCAGACGAACTGAATGTAATTCCACAGGGGGCCAATTTAGGCCCTCTGCTTTTTACCATCTATGTTTGATTTATCAAATCGTATATACAAAATAATGTAGTATATCGTTATACGCTGATGACACATGCATATACTACCCTGGTAAAACAACAGAAACTATTGAAAATGCCATTAATGCTGATCTTATACGTCTTTTAAAATTGTTGAATTCAAACAATTATTTCTTAATACTTACGAATCTCGAACCAAAGTCAAAAATCGAATGAATAATAAACACATTTATGACGGTAAACTCAACCAGATTCATGATTGCAAATATTTAGGTATATTATATAGATCACAATCTCGATTGGGGTGAATATTTAAATTTTTGGGGAAAAGATATTATTAAAAAGCTTTACCTATTTAAAAGAGTGAGGAACTATATATCTCAGAATATTGCACTTATGTTTTATAAAAACAATAAGCTTCAGGTTCCTCAGGTAAGAGACCTCCAAATTATATTAAAAGTTGATGCTAGATATCCTACAATTTCCCTGTATCAGCAGTTAAAACTTCATTTCTTAGATCAGAGAAGAGATAAACATGCTCTTTACATGATGTATAACATTGCTAATCAGTATTGTCCAAATTACTTGCTAGATTTATTTGAAATAAAAAATTGAATTATAATATGAGAAATTCAATTAATTATTTCTTATTACCGAAATTAAGAACATGTTTTAAGAAAAAGAGTTTCAGTTAGTTTAGTGCGTAGTGCTGGAACTCTATTTCACCAGAACTTAAACGTGAGTTGTCATATATGAATTTCGAACGTAATCTAAATAAGTATATGGAATCAAGAGCCATTAATGAGTAATCCCCGTCCCCTTTAAATATTCCATATGTATTTTTAGTGTATGTTGTATTTATTTTGTATATTTTTATTTTATCATTATTATGTTGTATTATGTTGTATATATGTTATTTTGATAGTGTATGTTTTTATGTATGCACGGCCACACAGAATGGGCTGAGGTAGGCCTCCGTGATTAAAGAGAAGGTTGAGTTCTGGGAAGAAGTGAAAAATAATTTGTGAGCATTACTCATTCTTATTATGCAAGTGTGGAAGAACATCAGATAAGACATGTTTCCTGAAAAGCATGGCTCTCCAAATGCCTTCATATTCTAAATATGCATGTAACATCGTAAACATCGGGGGGCCGGCTTTTTACGCCACGTGTTCGTGTAGTCCCATATACATCTCTCTGTGTACAGTGTTTGTAACTTTACCAAGACTTGTCCAAATTTCTTATCATTTTGATGATTCCAGAACCTTGCAATACACACAAATTCTTATATGCAACATGATCAACCTTTTCTGGTCGGTTCCACACCGTTTCTTTCACAATGCAATCGCATGACCAGAACTCAACCTTCTCTTTAAATGAATAAATGAAATGAAGTATTGTATTGCATCTGGACCCTGCAACCAACAACCTATGCTTTCAGCTTCATATCATCACTGCCAATTTTCCTTATTTTACAAGTAACTACAAGAAAAACCAAAGTGATGTAATATTCAATGAAAACAATTATTGATAAATCTTGACACTGGTGAAGAAAACAAATTTATAAACACAAAATAATATTGAATTATTTTCAATTTTCCATGCATCCATTTTCATATTGTCTATTATGTTTTTGCCCCAAATATTAATTTGAGCATTGGACTACTGAATAAACTTTTTAATTTTGTAGTTTACGTTGATTTTTTTATGAATATTTTGTTCCCGTATTTTGCATGTCTGTGAATTTCTGTTTCGTCTTTCCATTCTTTTCTGGCAATTATAATGAATTCCTGAACTGAGTTGAACAAGTAAACAAAATACATATAACTTACGATGATTTAAATATCATGGGTGAAGATGTAAGATTAAACGATTCTATTCCAATTCTTGATTCTGAATTTGCTGAACATCGTTTTATTGAAAATACCCATGAATCATTCTTATTATTTTTTTACAAAGGGGTTATGTAACGTGAAACAGTAAAATGTGAAATATGAAATAGAAAAAAAAGTTCGTCATGCAATGGAAATTCAGGATGTTTTAGTGCACAAATACAAGTAGTGATCCCATATGTCAAACACTTTTATTAGTCCACTTTCTTTCAAAATGATATTTTTCTGCTTTCATACAACTCAGTAAATCCTTTTAATAATTGCATGCATAATGTTGTACAAATTTTTCTCTTGACAACTGGCAAACATAATACAAGAGAATTGTCCGATATAGCAGCACAGTTGTTAGGGGGTTATGGAGAGAAACGTGCATACATCGAAACACGTTTGTAAAAAAAATTCTAATTCCCCCGAGGCAATATATTTTCTAATTTGGCATGAAATACTAAACCTCCAGATCTCTTGTTTATGACAATTATTCTCTTTTTTCTCATAATGCTGCAATCTATTTTTGAATTACTCTACTTTCAGTACACTCATCTGATGTGCTAGCAATATACTGTTTTTGTATCTTGTATTTTTTTCAGTTACTGCTTTGATGTTTTGATGTAAACATTTTTTTTTTTTTTTCCCATTTGCTATGTTTTGCTTTATATACATATGTTTTCGAATGCTTTTTTTTATAAATATAATTATATATGTACGATGTAAACTCGCATTTTTAGTCTTGTGACTTTTTGACGAGATCGAATAAAATCTAATTTGAATTTAATTGAATTGAGGCAGTAAGCATTCATGTCTTGGATTTCGGGGAATTCAAGCCAGTTAATGTCTTTCAATTTGATTAAAACTAGTATTTATTTTCTTTCATTTGTGGCTATTTGATTTGTGGCTTTTGTAATGTTTATGTAATTTCGTCCTTGGGCAAAGCATTTGGTCTACAATGCTCCTCTCCATCCAGGTGTTAATTGGGTTTATTTAATGATACGAACGTCACTGTAATTCATGTGCGCGCCTGTAGAAATGCGACTAGCTGGAACGCTCCCCAGGGAGTGGAAAATGTGTAATATAATCCGCAGAATAGAACATGTAGTAAATGAATCTAATAAAACTATGTGTCAGTTAATGGTAAAGCGCAATATAAGAAATTAACCGATTTCATAATTATTACTACAGAAGATGTGTATCATTATCATTATCATTATACTTATTATTATTATTTCAAGTCAGATGGCGCTAGCTGCACTGCTGTGGCCATCACAAGTTTATGCTATCCTTCTTTGTCTGCTGTCGCTCTTGTTGCCTCTGATAGCCTTTTCCCTGTCTATATGTGGATGTCTTTCAACCAGGAAATAGCAAGTCTGCATCTTCTTTTGTCTGGCTTCTACTGTTCCTGTCATACTAAGTGATAATCATTATTATCATCAATGTTGTGATTTAACCTTGAACCCATTTAATAGATAGATAGATAGATAGTTTATTGGTTTCCACAATATCTCATTTTACAAAGAGTGTAAAACATATTGAAAAATGATTATAATATACTATACATGTACATCTACATGTACACTGTCGCTCATAACGGTGGAATATTTGTTTTTATCCCAATTTATGGAATTATTTAAAAAATAATTTTAAAATACTAGATCTAGATAATAGTACGCGTTCTCAGATTTTATTGAATAATAATTTGCCAATGTGTGTTTTGCGTGACTGCTAAAGCATGTATATGCTACTATGTTTATCAACTAGGGGACCTATGCCCTTAAGTCATAAATGACAGTAATGAGGATTAATGCCCCACAAAAGGGCACTAATATAGCACATCGACACGGTGTTGATCCTGGGGCCTAACAGTTACGAGGCCATTGCTTTGTCACTGAACCATGACTGTACGCAGCGGGGGCTAGGGTAGCGGGCAGTTTCCATGAATTAAAAAAAAAACAGAAAATGCAATAAATTTTCAATAATTTATTGCATTATACCCCGGTCCCCAACATAAACAAATCTTCTGTGTGCCCATGCCTTGAGCAATAATGCTTGGCCGTCCAGAGGATTTTTTTATGTTGGGGGCCGGGGTAAAATGCAATAAATTATTGAAAATTTATTGCATTTTCTCTTTTTTTTTTAATTTATTGAAACTGCCCCCTACCCTAGCCCCCGCTGCGTACAGTCATGGTTCAGTGACAAAGCAATGGCCTCGTAAATGTGAGGCCCCAGGATCAACACCGTGTCGATGTGCTATATTAGTGCCCTTTTGTGGGGCATTAATCCTCATTACTGTCATTTATGACTTAAGGGCATAGGTCCCCTAGTTGATAAGCATAGTAGCATATAAATGCTTTAGCAGTCACGCAAAACACACATTGGCAAATTATTATTCAATAAAATCTGAGAACGCGTACTATTATCTAGATCTAGTATTTTAAAATTATTTTTTAAATAATTCCATAAATTGGGATAAAAACAAATATTCCACCGTTATGAGCGACAGTGTATATACAATACCGGTACACACTATTCAGAAAATTGTCCTTCAGTTGAACTTAATAGATAATAGTGGCGGAGCCTATGGAAAAGCAGACTTTGTTGTGGATAGGCTCCTTAAACTACAAATGACATAATTAACTACAGTTAGGTTTTTTAAATACAAATACACGCTAAAACAGGGAAAGGGAGATTACAAGGATACATGAACCGATACTCAGAATTAACTACAAAAGACAAGCGAAAGGGAATTAGGGAATATATCTGCAGCTTATTGAAACAATAGTACAGTGTAGTTTGTTCTCGATATGTTTTCGATACGGGTTGGATAGTCTTGAATTTGATTTATTCTTTAAAACAAATATGATAGTACCTGGGGCAATTTCGTTGTTATTCAGCTGAACATGAGGCAGCCTTATTGTAAATTAAAAATATCCTGAACTCTCAGTTCTTTAGTATCAAAGAAGAGAGGGCTCGAGTGAGAACGAATAGGTACATTGCAAATTATATAGCTCTTTTTTAACAACCAGGATTGTGTCCAGTTGGAGTTTCAACGAATTATCCGAGGCAAGACTACCATAGTTCAAGTAGGGCAACATTAAAGTGGAGTACAACATTTGCAATACATATGATGGGAACATAGATTTCAGTTTGTATGTCACACCAGCATTTCTTGATAGTAAAGAACACAAATAATATGTATGTATTTTCCAGGTCATTCCATCATCAATAAACAGGCAAAGAAACTTGGTCGATTGTACTTTCTTAATTTTGACAATGTTGAAATATATATCTCCAGGTAAAGCGGATATTGAATTGCAAATGTTGCAAAACATGAAATTAGTTTTGTCCAAGTTCAGTGACAGTCCATTCGCAAAAATCCACTGTGCAAAATTCTCAAGTTCTGAATT
>JAVYIG010000143.1:666495-860233 GCA_035222895.1 Strongylocentrotus droebachiensis
CAGACTGTAGTAGATTTCATGCAGTTAGGTTTGAAGCACATGTCATCCATTCACTTGACTCCCGATTTAGGGTTTAGGGCTCTAAACTCCAAGTTAAACCGTGTCTATACTTGTTCGTGATTATTGGCAGCTGTCTCCCCCGACCAAGGAATTAAATGAATGTCACACATGATATATTATGTCATAATATAACAACTTATTGAGCTTTACTAAAACGAATGGTTATGATGGTGTCGATGATGAGGAGTGATGACGATTACTACAAAAGGACTATCATTGATTTTAAAAGTAGTAGTAGGCCTTAAAGCAGTACATGTAGTAGGAGGAGGAGGAGGAGGAGGAGCAGTAACTGAGGTGTGGTGGTAATTGTGCATTATCAAGTATAGGCCTAGTTAGTACAATACAAAATAATCGCGATTTGCATAAAATGTTTGTTAGTATTGATAAATTGTTCTGGAATCAGAAGATAATTCCTAGTGATTGTATATCAATGTTCAAAGCCTAACATTCGAAGACAGATTTACCCACTCTTCGTCTTAACAAAGATCTAGTTCACCAACGTATTTGAAAGAGGGCAAGGGGGCAATTTCCCTCCTGACAGACTTCCAAACATGCAAAAAAAGGCAGAAAAAAGGGCCGTTTTTAGGTAATCATTTGTTAGGATCTGACTCTTTCTATCCATCATATTCAGATTTCCTTCCCATTTCCTTCTTAAAAGCAGAAAGAGGTCTATATAATGGGGGATATAATATAACCCACCCCCCCCCCACACCTCCGTAACGCAAACCATAGCCCTTGAAAAATTGTTTCATTGAATGTTCAGATATTTTGCCCGTCCTGAGCAGGGTTTGCTATTCCGCGGAAAATACCTGTATTTCTCACCAGGGTAGAAAATACTGGGAAATGCTCATACGTGTACAATTGAAACTGTATAATGTGAAAATTGAACACAGCAATTCTGATTATATTCCATCTTTTAGACTTTAATGTTTCGTACTTGTTTATTTTCAATAAGTTTGTGGGTTTCCTACAGCTTAGATTGTTTTGTTTTTTAAATATTTTATTTATAATATAAAGACATAGATTATAGACATGCTGGATCACCTTCTGTTGCTTACTTCCCCATGTGCTGCCAATCTCATGGCAGTACATGACTGAAAAAAACATATAATACAAAAATAGACATTAATTTGAGGTATTCTGAATCGGCTGACATTTGGATATGAATTCTGTTGAAGTACAAACATGTGAATGGTCAGGCTTCTTTCACAATATTGGAAAAACAGGTCACCATACATGTATGACCTAATTGATCAGGCAATGCTTGATAAATTCTATAAACTGCATTGCATGTAACTTTACCATTAACAAAAACCTGTCATAGACATTGGCAATGTGCAATAAGCATTTTTAATGAACTCTATTTTGTGGAATCTCCCAATCCTACAAGTGATGCAGACAATCGTGATAAAAGATCATTTTGTACTTAAATGATAGTAATGTTTAGTTCAAATAAATAGTACTTGAATATTTCTAGAGTGTGTACACTATATAATTTTATTATAAGAATTCCAGTAAAGTCAAACATTTATTAAAATTTTAATGGAATTGGCTTGAATTGAAATATAGAAATTGTTTTTCCCACTGCCCTTTTTAAATGTGGTACTTGCAAAAGCATAGCCTGAAGGTCATACCGTGTCAACTCATCATTTCAAGCAGTTGTATGACCCCCTATCTTAAATCAAATCACCTTTTCATTACACTTTAATGTTTTTAAATGATCCTTGCTCAATAATCTAAACATCCTAAGGTTTTTAATTATTGAAAATGTTATTTTTTGAGTATTTCCCAGTATTTCCCGTTTTGTCAAGATTTGCTAGGCTGTATGTGGCGCCTGGTATTAATCGGCCAACCCTGCTCCTCAGGTCAAGGTCTGAATCGTCACCGTAAAAACTGTTAATGAGTCAATGAGAGGATCAAGTGAGAATCCGCCATTTATTGTGTGGTAATCTGCTCTTCAAAGCGAAACCACTGGATAGACAATCCTTCATTAGCATTGGCAAATAATAGTCTGCAATAAAAAATCAAATCAATCCGACCATACACAGTAAACAGAGAGTGACAATAAAGAGCAAACCAACGGAACGTTCCAGTTGAGCGAAGAACAACCAACCAAAATGGAAAAACGGGAAGGCAGAGAAAGAATCCATTTGGCGAAAACAAGTGGAATTTCATGATCACGAATTGGAACTCTAAAACAATGAGCCTATCCAATTCTAAATTAATGAAATATCATGGTCGCTTTAGAAAAATCAGAAAGGCACAATTTTAGATGGAAAAAAAGGTTCTCGAAATCGCGCGGTGGAAACTTTAATTAGTGTTTTGCAAGTGTCAGTAAATAATGTATGATAATTGAGCTTTCTTGACTAGCGTGCATGTCAATCACGCTCTTGGCGCTCCAACTTATTACCCGGGGTCAAAGCTGTACCCCCGATATGTAGCACTCTGGCATATCGGGTACCCAATTACACCTGGGTAAAGAAATTCCTGACAAAGAACTTAAGTTCCGGGCTGAGATTCGAACCCTCAACCCTTGGATCGAAAGTCAAGTGAATCAACCACTATACCTTGACACTCTAAACAAATGCAAAATGGTTCTTCGTTCGATAATGTTTTTTTAAGAACCCCAATATTCATAACCCACCCCCGGCTTGTTTCTATTTATTCTCTTGAAAGCATGCAAAAATTAGTTCTAAATTAGGAGCAATGTTTTTTTCCAAAATGAATTCTTCACGTTAAAATAGCATTGTCACAAAACAGATTTAGAATTTTGTTTGCACAAAAATGAAGACTTATCTAATTCTGATAATGTGACCACAGTGGTGGTTAACAGAAAATCCAAATATTTTAAGCTTCTAATGCCAATATAATCGGACACTGGCATGTTCAAATATTGGTACATAAATACGAGTTCAAGGTGAATTCAATGTGTCATATTTTTGTCAATATTTGAATGAATGGGCTGGACTTGCTGACGTTGTCCACCCAACGGTATGAATAGGTATGAATAGATTACTGAAACGCTTGCATTATTTTCTTCAGTGACTTATACAAAAGCGGGGACACAAACGGTATGCCTACAATACCTCCAGTGGCCTTTGACACAAAGAAAATCTGCAATAGTTTAGTACACACCTAAATACTCAATAAAAAAAATGCTCAAACTGTTTTTTCACCGCAACATAAAAGATAATAGAGGGAGAAACATCATGTGACCCTGACCGATTGGGAAAATTATAGCCATGTTGTTTAGTAGATCGAATAGCGACGTTCCAAATCACTTTGATTATCATACCATTGTAGGAAATATTTTTGTTTAATGTGGATGCCAGATGGTATGTTGACTTTATAGAAAGGTTTTTTGTCATAGAAATATTCCTAATATTACACAATGCCTAAGGCAATTATTATAAATCATGATTAAGGCCTTTTAGTGTCAGTTGAAAAAGGAAGAGATAGTCCAAAAGCTATTTAAATATGGCTCTCTTGCATAAGAAGTTGCGTGTAAACCTGCGACCTGTTTCTTTAAAGCCTATCTGCACTAGTTTCGCCAGGAGGGATTAGACCTCCCTGCGTGGTCACTGACAGGTGGTTGTTTGTTATAATTATAGAGGGCGCAAGTAGCTACAAGTTGTCCAGTCCCGATTTGCACTTTGTTATCAATAACATCCGCCCCAGATTTATGAAAAAACATCTGCTCGTCTCCAGTGAAATATAAGGATTTCAGTAGCTTATAACAATCATTATATCTCTTTATTGCTAACAAGTTTTGTGAAACAAGGCCCCAGATTCTCAACCAATCAGGATCATGAATTTTGTGCCTATGAAGGGCACAGATCCCCCCAAATCAGTGTTATTTAGGGTACGCCTATTCCTGTTCCCTCCCTAAGAAAGCACCCCCTATCTCAGGGCTGCCAACATTTCTGAACTCCCCTTTCGCGGGCTTTTCCTGCCTTGGAGATCCCCCCTAAATCCGAATCACTGCTCAATGTAACACCCTATGATATTCAAAAAAAATATTATAACCCCCTTTTTAAATTTCTCAGGAGTCCAAAGAGAGAGAGAGAGAGAGAAAGAAAAACACCCCCTTTACATAACACCCCCTTTTTAAAGAAATCTCCGGGTGAAAAGTCAAATATATCCCCTTTTTTTACAATTCTCAATCCGGACTTTGTCGCGCGAAAAGTACCCCTTTACCGGAGATTTTGGGAACACGAACCCATTTTTTAATGATTTGAAAACACCGTCAACAGTCAACAAACATTTTATCCCCGACATCATCGCCATTTGTGTTCAGTTCAAAGTAACATTTTTTTTCTTCCATAACTCAAGTAATAATTGTGAATACGTAAGGACATAAATAATATAGAGAATAATATTGACAGTTTAAATTGAAGGAGGAAGTAGTTTCGGTTATTTTTTTTTTCCGTTCCACAAAAAGACAAGATGAATGTATACGAACACAAAGAATGGAATGCCCATATTCAGTTGCATCAGGCATGACTCGACTGGTCTTCCTGCCGTGGTTCAGGAAGAAGGCGTAAAATGTTAAATGGATAGGCTTGTTTTGGGTACGCCTTATATTGCTACTTAAAAGGAGTTCTCCAATCCATTAGCCGACAACCATTGATAAAAGAAGTCCTTACCTTTTCAGATGTGCAACCAACCATCATAAATGTTTCGACAGAAATATTACGGGTATTAAGCCTCCTTTAGACATGAAGCGGTAAAACCGCGGCGGTTATTTATGGTGACGCAAAGTGTAATACGCGCCACCTTCACACGTCGTCTGTATCTTATAAACACAGAGCTCAGTAATACGCACAGGACTTTTGTTGCGCGCAGTTGCCATTCATTTACAGGTTAAAAAGACGAAAAACTGCGGCGGCCTGCGGTAGCCTGCGGCGGCTTGCGGCTTACTGCGTCATATGTGAACGAGCGTTTAGACAGATACTGCCCCCAGTGTTTAGTGATTAGTTTAGTGATTACTTAGCTTTCAAATTACATGGATATATTCTTTTTTTCTATTCGCTACATTACTCGTGAAGACTTCATTGTGTTTACGGTTCATTAATTCAAATCCTAATAGGACTTTGCTGGCAGAAGGTACTGTGAACTGCAAATGGCACAGCAACTTGATCAAAAGATCCTTTCATAATTCAGGCTTGAATAATGCAAACGACACAGCCTCATGTTGGGGCTTACATGCTTCAGAGGGCAATCCAACCTTTGTGATGAGGTCATTAGTGTGAAATCATAGTAATGGTATATCCTTATCCATTGCGAAATCATCATATTGATGAGAAATTGACCCAATCTGGATGAACGAATGAAAATTACATGCACTGCACACAGTTTCTTCCATTCAAACACCTCAGTTTTTGTGTGTCATAGTCACGATGGCATTTGAAGAGCAGTTCTTTTCAGGGGAGGATTCTAATGTGACTTTCCTTCAAACTGACATTACAAAAAAGAAAAAGCTCACACTTAAAAAGAAAATCTCTACCACAATTCATCATCGACGTGGTCTTCGAGTCATAGCTGAGCGTTTGTTACCGTGTTGATGATGGTTCTCCAGAGTATTCTGTCTTGAGCTATACGATGGCCTTTTAATTTCATCGGTCCATCTATCTAAACTTTTGTGTTCCTTGCCTCCTTTGGCTTTCAGTACACCCTTGTTTAATGATTATTTCAATACTGTCATCATTCTCTACATGATAAGGCCAAAGTACCACAATTCTTCCTTCTCTTGAACCTTATTCTCGTGATCTAATAAATTGTCTCTTACTTCTTTGTATGACAGGATGCGATCCAGATCCGTGTGACAGGGGGACGTGTGAACCTTCGTCTGACCAATATATATGTCAGTGCCCAGAAGCGACTGGGCCATTTTATAACGGCCCTGACTGCAACATACTGGCAGGTGGATGTAAGTACCCAGTGTCCAAAACCAATTCTAAGTTCCTGGACTTCCCATAGTAACGCGTAAATACATACATGTTTCAATGGGATGGATGTCCAAGAAATTAGACTTATGACGGTTTCGTGAAACGGCCCCCAGCATTTGTACTACTGTACTGCACATGAGCAGAACAAACACGTTTAGTGCCAATGTTTACAACCCACAGATATGAATACTCAATAAATGATCACGAAAATCATATAATAATTAATAGTCTGCGCAAAAAGGGTGCATTCTATCTCATACCGAAGAGGAACTGTTCTTTTTCAAAAGGGGGAACAATAGCTGTTCATGAAGCATTTCTATTACTTTGGGTTACTATTTTTTTAAACCTTTCACTGTTTTACTTTTTTTATTGCCCACATTTAGCTGTTTGGCTCCTTAACTTTTGATTTAAAGCCCTCAGGATAATTATACTAGATCCATGCGTAAAATGAAAAAAAAATATATGTATCTACTTTGAATAATCAAAGATAAAATGTGTTTGTTTTAAGCATTCAGTTGACTCGAGACCTATGGAATTTAATGATGAAGTTGATTAATCAAATGACAAGGATCCTCGTAACCATTTTATATAACAAGTAATACATAATATATGGTCGGTGTTAGTATAATACTGGTACCTTCGAAGCAGTCAAAATCCCCCTGCCATCACCTCGGGTGTCGAGTTGTTCCATATAATTTTACTAACGCCCTCATGGGGTTTATTATTATTATTTTATCATCGAGGTAGTAATAAAAACATTTTGTCTATCATTCTACAGCTGTTTGTCCCGGTGGCCACATCTACGAGACAAACCGAGAGCGGTCATATGTGAACCTCCCCCATCGGTTAAACTGTTTTTACCTCGTCGCTATCCCCAACGCTGCTTACATCGAAATCGAGTTCCTCAGTTTCGACGTCGAAACAGCCAAAGACGAGGTGGTTGTCGGTTTTGGTCCGACGGTTGATGAATTCAGGGTGAACACCGACGACATCGAGATCTTTGACAATAGCAGATCCCCGATCAACAATCCGGATTTTCCCAATAACATCGTTACCATCACCGGGTCACGAGCATGGATAAGTGTCGTTACTGACAAAAATGTTATAAGCCCTGGTTACTCGTTCAGAGTTTTGGCAGGTTAGTTGGTCTTTTTTTTTCTTCCAATCAGTCATTAGTTGTTTTGAGCATTCGGGGATTACTCGTGTATTAATAGGGACTTTTAGATTCTGCACGACGAGAACGTGGACTGCCCTTTTAAGGCAATGTGACGTCACTGCCAGTGCCTTAAATAGACGTCACATTGCCCACGTTCTCGTCGTGCAGAATCTAAAAGTCCCTATTGTAAGCGGATCTGGGCCCTATTTTATAAAACGTTTTGTCAATAGAAAGTGTCTTTTTTCAACATCAGATTTTCTCACAGCCAATCAATTACAATGATTTTAGTAGCTTATAACAATATTATAACTTTTGTTATATCAGGATTTATGATACGGGGTTTCCAGGCTGCTAAGCAAATTGAGGTAAATTAACTATTGATGGACCAGAATATAAAGTTTTCTTTTCAAGCAGGCCATCGCAATGCACTTGCCACACAGACAAGGCAAATAATGGGACAAAATCGATTTGCGTATAGTTCATCCTTTTCACCATCATCATCCTCATCATCATCATTATACCTCCATCTTCTTGACCTTCTTCTTCTTCTCTTCCACCTCATACTTCTTCCTCTTCCTCTCCTTCTACTTCTTCTTCGTGTCCTCCTCTCTTCTTCTTCTTCTCCTTCTTTTTCTCTTATACTTATTCATCCGCTTCTCTTTCCCCTATTACTTCTATTACTACTACTATTACTACTACTACTACTTCTATTTCTACTACTTCTACTACTACTACTACTACTACTACTACTACTACTATTACTACTACTACTACTACTATGACAACTACTACTACTACTGCTACTACTACTACTACTATTACTACCACTGCTTCTACTACTATTACTACTACTACTACTACTACTACTACTATTTCTACTACTTCTACTACTACTACTACTACTACTACTATGACAACTACTACTACTACTACTACTATGACAACTACTACTACTACTACTATTACTACTACTACTACTACTACTACTACTACTACTATTACTACCACTACTTCTACTACTACTACTACTACCATCACCACTACTACTACTACTACTACTACTACTACTACTAAAACTATTGATATGGCTGCCATTATCTCTACTTTTTTTTTCCTCATAGAAACCTTGGATTGCGTGTTGGAACCTTGTCTTAATGGTGGTACTTGTATTGACTTGATGAACGACTTTGAATGCACTTGCCCTGCCGGATATACTGGCGATCTTTGTGAAATTAGTATGTACCGCTAACACAACACATTAGTGTTTATTAACACCGCTCTAACAATCCTCTCAATACCTCAGTCACACCAACGAGACCAATTCCAGACCGAGTAAAAACTGAACAGAAGTTTTCATTACCCACATGCCTTGAGTTCGGTAGGTTTCTTCCCTCTTTGGTGGTGTGACTGACGTTTTGGGTATTTTCAATAGCCTTGTCCAGTACATTTTGAATTTTGCGAACCTTACAATGGCGCAGTAACAATTTAAAACAGCCCGTTAAGTTTTTGATCAATATACTTAATCACATTTGAATACTTAAATGTTATTAGTACCATAGAAAGGATGGATGCTAGCATTCTGACGTAGTGCTAGCCTTCGCCAAATGTACATATAATGCACATTATCTATGGAAATTTATGGCACGAAAAATTATAGTATTTTCATTACAAAGCGAATGGATAAGGTGATTAAAACTATATGTATAGGTCACAGACTTTCCAATTTGCGTTCGACCGATTACGCCTTTGAAATTCGATAATCAAGTTTAAAGATAAAGGTGAGTTCTGGTAAAAAAAGAAAATGAATTTTCACAGAACAGACGAAACTTACACTGAATGTTCAAGATTACAAATAAATGTCATTTGCCAAACGATTTTGGTATAAAATGTATACTGGCTGAGTAATGAGCATAGAAAGATCAGGAAATCAAGGTTAGTAGCCTTTGTCTGTTATTTTCTACTCATAACAAACCAACTCAATATCAGGTATACGAATTACCGTTTTAAACTTCGTGTATTTTCTATTTTCGATTGATCTATTATTCTTTCTCAATAGTTATTCATGATCTCATGTCTCACCCACAGAGCTTGATTTCTGCAGCAGCAACCCGTGTGTGAATGGAGGCACTTGTACGGCAGACAACTTCGGGTACACGTGTGACTGTGTGGCCGGATGGACTGACGTGAACTGCCAAACTAGTAGGTCCTTCTTGTCCGTCGGTGTCCAGGCATTTCCTGCGGCAACCATTGCTCTGGGGTTCTGGTTTTTATATTTCGTCATAACTATACTATAGAAACTAAAATGTCAAATCACCATTTAAAGCCTAT
Organism: Strongylocentrotus droebachiensis; assembly: GCA_035222895.1. NCBI lineage: Eukaryota > Metazoa > Echinodermata > Echinoidea > Camarodonta > Strongylocentrotidae > Strongylocentrotus > Strongylocentrotus droebachiensis. The sequence goes on from JAVYIG010000143.1 coordinate 675,988, forward strand.
CTGCTCTAGTTTTGCAAGGAGGGATTAGAGCTCCCTGCATGGTCACTGACAGGTGGTTATCTCATCAAATCAGCTCTCAATTAACATAAGAAAAAAGGGGACCATGGGGGACCAATGGTCACGGATTAGGCATTGTTTGCTATACAGAGGGCGCAATCAGCTACAAGTAGTGCAATGGGGCTTTAAAAGAGCCGAAAAGTGACAACTTGTTCAAAATGTCAGATTAATGATTTTAACATGCTAGATTCAATCTTAATAGTAATGGATCCAGAATGTTCAAAGTGTTAATCATCCATTCCGAAGCTATTCCTATTAATGGTGATTTAACAATTGAGTTTATAGAGTGATTTCGTCAGAGGCTGGCCCGACATAGTAACAACTGATATTTTATATAAAACGTGAAGTCCTTCCATACAGATGCCATTGTTCCTACCAGATTTATGGGTTTGGCAGAGAAACATTCATACGTTGAATACATGGGTTTACTGGTTTATTCTGTTTCATTTTAACATGGTTAATGTAAAAGTTAAGGCTAGGTATCGTGGAGAAATAACTCATTATAACCATTGTCTCATCATTTATCAAGTCAGTCTGGTTAACTCCCGATCCTTGTTTAATTTTATGTGACTAATTTTAAACTTTTTTGTTCAGATATCAACGAGTGTCTGAGTATGCCCTGCCTTAATGGAGCCACCTGTATTGACGGAATTAACCAATGGTCGTGTCAGTGTGCATCACAGTATGCCGGAGACATTTGCGAGATCTGTAAGTATTCAAACTTGTACATGCTGACGCTCCTGTAAAGACTGACATTAACAAGTCTGATTCTTATTCAGGGAAAAAGAAACAGAAAAGCAGTACCATATTTACGAAATGTCCAAGGAGCAATATAATTCATAGTAAAGAAAGAAAGTGAGAGAAGACAAAAAAGAAGAAGAAGAAGGAGAAGGAGGAGAAGAAGGAGAATGAGAAGAAGGACATCTATGAAAACAAGATAATGGCATGACAGTGAACAACATGAACAGTCTACATGACCACTTGTGCATGACATCGATGTTAATACATAACTTACGTGATATCGAAATTGGCAAGATATTTATGGAAAGAGTGGCAACAAAATTGAGTAAACCCCCATGTAGGCCTACCCTTACACATCGTCCGAGAAGACCGACAGCCCACGAATCAGACCACAAGGTTCACGAGGCGACAACCTAAGAGGCCGACAATATCCAGGAGTAGTTTTCCTCGAAGTAGTTGTCCGGGATGTAGTGTCCGGAGTGAGGGTTTTGGTTGCTTTTATTGTCGATTTGTTTTCTTCAATTTTAAGTTGCTTAAGGGCTTTTTGTCTTTTCTTTTTAGCCCTGAACCCATGTGGAAGTTCGCCATGTTATAACGGAGCAACGTGTGTCAACGCTGGGTTGGATTACATATGTGAATGCCCCCCAGGTTTCGCTGGAGATAATTGCGAAATAGGTACGTACACGAATAGACCAGTTACGCTTGGATTCCCATTATCGGCATCAATATAATTCTCCTTTTTTCATTAAATATAACACAAATATGTGACTTGGTGGATCATTTGTGTTGTTGTCATTGTATAATGTTGATCCTTCATAAATTTTGTGATGATTGGAAAACTCTGCTAAAAAGTATAACATCATTCAAACGTCATAAATTATTCTATCTTTGTGTCTGTCTGTCTCTTTCTTTCCTTTTTTCTCTGTCTCTGTCTGTCTCTCTCTGTCCCTCTCCCTCTCTCATTCTTTCTATACTTCTCCCCTCTCTGCATATATCTCTTCCTCGTTCACTTCCCCTTTCTATTCCCTCTCACTCTCTCTATTTCTCTTGCTCTCTCTCTCTCTCTCTCTCTCTCTCTCCCTCTCCCTCTCTTTCTCACAATCTTTCTGCAGATATTAACGAGTGTACCAGTCTCCCCTGTCAGAATGGAGCTACATGTATCAATGGAATTGCCCGGTATACCTGTCAATGCCGACAAGGTTTCTCTGGAATCAACTGCGAAGAAGGTTTGTCCTTTATATCTATGTCAACTACATTTCTTCTGTACACCCCCTTCAATCTTTGAGCAGCAGAGCATGTCACATTCAGTTCGATCTAGCTCCTTCTCTTCTTACTCCCAAATCCCGAAAACAGACTGGCTTAAAATCATTCAAATCCGTTGCCCCACGCCCTGCATTTATAAGAAATAGTACGGACTTGGATTCTTCAAAACATCTAAAAACGTTCCGCTACGATTTCTTCTTAACTAGTTTATAGACCAAAGGACAGCTTTTCGTATCATTATTTCGCAAATTGGTAATTCTCAACTGAAATAGGGTCCATAATTTCGAAAGTGAATTGGTTCACCATTCTGAAAGTTCGTAATTCCGAAAAAATGATACAGGGTTCTATTACAATAATGGAATTATGAACTTTCAATTTTGGGGGGAATTACAAGCCCATGTCATTCTCAGGACTAGGTAGTCCATTTCATTTTCAGAATTACCAATCCTTGGTATTGTCGGAATAACAAACTTTCGTAGTAATGCTCTTTCAAAATGACAGACCTCCAGAAATATGAACCTTCGGAAAAAAGAATTTTTACCAATTAAAAAAGTTACCAACTTAAGCAATACAGGCAGTCAAATCTTCTTTGAAGTATCGACTAATTTCAATTCTTTTAAATGATTTAAAACAGTTGGATTCTGTGATCTTGAGGGTGAGTGGTACAACGAATGCAACGACCGTGTGACTGTCACTCTTACCTCAACGGGTATGATACTCGGTCACTACTCCAGCAACATTGGCCTTCTTACTGGCTATATGGGTAAGTAAACAGGATTCGGGAAGATTCTAGATTGAATACTACCTAATACACAGATGATTTGTTTGGTTGATTTGACTGATTGATCGATTGATTGATTGAATATCAGTCCTAATTCGTTTGGTTTGATACTCAGTGAATACTCCCACAGCTTTGGTCTTCTAAAATGGTAAGTTAGCAAGATTCTAGAAGATTCAAGGTTGAATGCAATCTGAGAGGTGCCTTTCACTTTTGTCTATTGGATCTGACGAAAAATATGTATACAATACTTGACTTACTTGACTTACTTGACTTATGCCGTCCACGCAGGCCTGGGGCCTCGTGATGGCTTCTGTATGGTGATGGTATGCCAAGTCTTTCTGTCTGCAGCCAATCTTGATGCATATATCAGCCTTGGTATGGATCTTGCTTTGCAGTCCTCTGAGATGCATTCTAGCCATCTTTTGGGTGGACGGCCTCTGGGTTGATTTCCTGCGACGTTTCCGTCAACAGCAATTTTGGGGTATCTTGTGCGTTTCATTCGTAGGACGTGGCCAAAATATTTGAGTCTTTTAGTCGAGATTTTGTCCATGACATCTTGTTCGAGGTTGAGGGATTCTTTGATGTGCGTGTTTCGGAGCTTGTCTCGTCTTGTCACCCCCATTATGCGGCGGAGGCATGCCATATACAATACCCTAAATATCATGTTTTTAAAAATTATTATTCAATATATTGTGCAACATAAGTTTTAAAACATATTTTGTGAAATATTGCATAGTTCTTATACTGTGACTACATTATCAAAATTTGCTTTATATTCTGAATTACACCATATTGTGTTCTTCAATGTGTTATTTCAAGTATATATATTTTTAAACAATAATCAATGAGCAGAGGCTTTAACCTTAAACAAAAGTCTACATTCTGTGGGGGTAGTCATTGGTTGTTGTTCTTGTTTCTTATTATTATTAGTATTGCTATTATTATTATTCATTTTTGTATGCTCCCATTGTCTATCTATGCTATCATTTGAAGTTGTGTTCCTGGAAATGAAATGACTATGAAATAAGTTGAAAATATCAATTTCATCGTTAAGAAGGCAGAGATCGATTTAAAAAAAATACAATTTTTTCATATTCCAGCCCCGAATGTGATGGTGGGATATGCCGACCAGGCCTGTGACTTTCCTTCCTTCGGGTTTGTCGTAACCACTGACAACGGCAAGTCTACGAGCAGTTGGTCTGGACAGTGTCACCTATGTGGTGGAGAGGAGGTTCTCTATACTACCTGGACCAACACTCAACGGGTCTCAACCTGCGTCGATATCAAGAAGGCTACAAGGTAAGAAAAGTCCAATACCGATTGTAAACACTCTCAAGAAATCAATTTAATAATATAATTAATGGCTGTTTATAAACGGCTCATATCAGTCACTGAGCCGCCAAAGTAACTCGCATTCAAAGCATATTGGGTCTCCATTTTCTATCTGGGCGGAGAGTAGCATGACTTGTCTAGAAAAAACACAGATCATTTACTTGAAGGCAGTTCTTATACCTCATTATATTGACCGTAGAAATCACATTTAGATTTCGACTGTACTACATTTTTCGCATGTTTCAATTACTGATGTGCAAACTATTTGAATGTATGAGTTGATTCTTCGAAAATCTTTTCGATCGCGTCACCAAGTAATTTGTGACTAGCCACCCTCATCGTTGGTGTATCTGGGGCTATGCCACATGCTAAAATCCTCATTCCATTTTTCATTAAAATAACATTAAATTTAATACAATTTTGAATAAATCTCAAATTATCTTGAAATTATATGAATTTCAATTCGCTGTTCTAATAAATTGTCTTTATCACAAATAAAAAAGCACACATATTGGATATTTTGAGTGGCAAAAGTCTTAGCAATTTTCAGTAAGTCAGGAGTAAGAAGTGAGATATTTCGGCAAATGGAAATTACATTTGATTTCTTACTTCACTTCATTTAATGTTTTCAGTTCTGAATTGAAGTACATGCATACTTACATGTTGTATATAATATATACTTACCCGTGTAAGTTTACGATGAGCAAAAGCTTTACGCCTTGTGAGCCTTCCCAATATAAGTTGTTCCGATTATCGATTTTCGCATTTCATAAAATCCCATAAATATGATTTCAAGACTTGTATTTTTCTTTCACCATATCTGTAAAGTGCTTAGGCACATCGTTGGATCGGTGTATTGAGCGCTATATAACAAAAACGGATTATTATTATTATTAGTATCCGTGCTTTGTCACCATCACGTCCATATATTTGCTATCTATAACCTTCTTGTGTGTGGTTGTTTGTTTGTTTTGTTTACACAGTATCGGGCAAGACCGATGGACCCGCTACAAGCAGAGCCAGGCTCCTCGTGAGGTCTAGGCCGACTAGTCCAGGAACAGGATCAGTTATTCGTTTACAGTCTTTGTTAACCCACCTATAAACAACCTTTAAGCAAGGTCCTCTTGGTTATTTACCCCGAACTTCCATCAAAGGTCCAAAACATTCCCGCTATCTTCCTACAAAGATACATCGTATAATGCACAATCTTCATTTGTCCGTACGTCTGACATAATATTGGTTTTCTAAATATTTGTTCTTCTTCAAAGAAAAACAATATTACTCGACACATGAGGGATAATCTCATTCTGATTTTGTTGAAAGTTTATAGATGTTTCACAGAATCATTTACATACATTTATATGTATGTTATTTGTTGGCTGTGGACTTTTGATAGGCAAATAAGAGGGATAAGCAACCAAGAGGACATCACTCAAAGTTTTTTTTTCTTCATATGTATGCCTCTGTGGTGCTCGGTAAGGCAAAGAAGAATATATGGTGACCCGGTCGGAGAAAGGGTGGTTATCAATTGTCATCCATGTCATCCATCTTGTAAATAAAAGTCTTTCCAAACAAATTGCAGCTCTCACGTTACTTCTTAGAAAATTAACATTTCCCTGCAAACATTGACGGCATTATTTCGCCTTAGAGCAATTGGTTGAATGTTTAAATTATCGAGCTGCCCTAAAATCTCAGAAACCTACTTTCAATTATGATGACCCTTTCTACTTGGCGTCATTTATGCACTGCTTTTAAGAGTGCGACCATTCTCGTTGGTTCAAATAATCCAGAGTATTGTGTTTCTGCAAACACTTAATAGAACATTTTTTTACTCAGTCTGTTCGCTATTGTATTTACTTTTAAAGGGGGAAATGAGTATCTTGAACAGAAATCAATTCTAATAAACTAAAGTAGAATCCTGTTATTTTATTAATGTCTTTCGTAGATCTTGATGAAAAATGGTTATATATTTTTTGTGGTATGTGGTGATTATTAATATTTGAAATTTAATTCGGAGAATCGAAAAAGAATATTTCAGAGGACTTTTCATAATAATTTCATTGCAACTCTTAGGAATAAGTATTGCTACTGAAAAGCTTTACTGGATATAATTCTAAAAGATTTGATGAGTTTAAAGTTATTTTTTTAATACTTTTTGGTTTCATTGGGTATACATGTACATGATTCATGAAGCGTATCTTTACAATCAGTGTTTGTCTTCGTCCATCTTTTCATCTTTCTTCTTTCTCTCTCTCTCTCTCTCTCTCCCTGTATGTGTGTGTGTCTCTGTCTGTCTATCTGCCTCCCTCTATTTCTCTCTCTCTCTCTCTCTCTTACTTTGCATATCAGGCTTATGTCAACTTGCTTTAAGTAAGTCTTTTATTATCAACTATATATGTCTTCTAAATGTCTTCTTTAGAAACAAAATATATAAATGTCTTCTATTCCAGGTTTGTGCAGGGTCTGTTAGGTAATATGACTTTATAGAAAGGAAACAGTACTATTTTACATGAACTTCTGGAAAATAAATGTCTTTCATAGCTTCGGGAAATATACGAAATAAAGAGATCTATTTTCTCATTTTCAAGACTATGTTAATTTATGAATTGATTGTATTTTAATTGTATTTTATTTTCTGATGTCGGGAGATGCAACTGATCTAATTTGTTATGCGGAGGGGGTAGGGGCATGTGTCTCCCTATCAATTGACCAAAGGGGGAAATGAGAAGAAAGAAAAAGAAAGAGAGAGAGTGTGTGTGTGTGTGTGTGTGTGAGAGAGAGAGAGAGAGAGAGAGAGTGATAGAGAGAGAGAGTGTGTGTGAGAGAGAGTGTGTGTGAGAGAGAGAGAGAGTGAGAGTGTGAGAGAGAGAGAGAGGGTGAGAGTATGTGTGAGGAAGTTTATATGTCTAGAAGAAGACACGACTCCGTTTTATATTGCAAGCTGTCTCAAATAATAATATTTATGGCAAGCAACTCCCCCCCCCCACCCACCGTGGCGACACTCGTTTGCAGTTTAACCTATCAAACTAAACTTTAAAACTTTATTGCAATCGAATTTTGCCGCTAAAAGCCTGTAGCCCCGTGTTCTACTAATTCAATTTAATCCTATAGGACTTACTTTGCTATTGAAAATTCAACTTCAAATTTGAAAGAATACAACCACATGACTTACACTTGAAGGTTAATTCTTGGAAAAATTAATGTAAATAATTATCTTGACTTGTCATAGTGGCCACCTCTCTGTTATGATACACAGGTAAAATTAGACCTATTCTGTTCAAGTGGGCATACGAAAGGTATTCATGAACCAGCGCAATCACTTTGTAAGTGATTTTTCTAAATTGTCCAAAGTGGGACATCTGACTGTTTATTTATTATTTTTTTATTTCTGCATTTTTCAACATAATAGAAAGTAATATACAAACTAGGTCCATATATATATATATTAACAACAACAGTTCAAATACATATATAACCGTATAATATATATCAATTTAATAACTTTTTAGATTTGAGGAGGCGCGATAGCTCAGTTGGTAGAGCATTGGTCTCGTAATTCGCCGACCTGGGTACGATGGATAGATATTTACATATTAAAGATTAGAATTTTACTGAATACATTTTTAATCAACATAATCACTTCGTATTTTTGTCATTTTCTTTATCTTTTTCCCTTGGGGAGGGGGATGGATAATATTCTTTACTCACCCTTATTCATAGAAAATATATAGATATAGAGGAAATAAAGAGTGAGAAAAAGGATGATGTGAGAAAATGAGAAAGGGTTTGAGGGAGAAGCCAATTTGCCTGGATATATTTATTTATTTACCATTTTTAACTGTAGTCGTCCAAAGCATTAATACCAAAAAATACATTTCTGATAAAAAATATGTTTTATGTACATCCCCTTGAACATACAAAAAAAAAGTTAACAACTTGAATTTATTTTGGAAATAGTATATAAACGAGAATTTGGATACTTTAGCAAATTCATATATTTTCATTGCCATGCTTAATCGATAACGAAGAAAGTCAAAAGCCGTTGTCAAGTCGATAAAGCAGCAATCAACAATCTTGTAAATATCATTAATGATGTTCATTGGGATGTTCCATTTAAGAGAGAAAGAGAAAGAGAGAGGGAGATATATTTATAGAGAGAGAGAGAGATGAGAGAGGGGCAAAGAGTGGGACAGAAGAAAAAAAATGTATGTCATGTATTTCACTATAATAATTGTATTTACACTAATTAGAGCTTTAGGCAGAGTCGTCTCCGATATCAAATGACAATATTTAATACTTGTACAGTCGCCTATGGCCTTTGTGATTAGAAATCTGTACACGAACGTTATATAATAACGGGGGGGGGGGGGGTAGTTCTTATACATGTGATTTTGTCAACGCTACCACATTTAACAAAATAAAAACATTGCTGGTTTGTCAGGAGAGCTGATCAGTACAAACAATCCGCACAATTTTTCCCAATAGGTCTAACCTCTTCATTGTGAAAGGCGCCGAGAAAATAACATGAATACAAAAAACACAGAAGAGATGGACAAGAAAGACGTAGAAAGGGAGAATAAGTGAGATTAAAGTTGAATGTACTTTGGGATAATAAGCATATCGTGCGACTGGAGCGACCTGCTGTTGACTTAAGCATTTTAATCAGAGAGTTTCAAGGCGATATGTAGAAAGATTATCTTTCAAACTATATATTGGTAAGACACACTAAATTGTCAGTGACACCTGTTTGTTGGCACGTGAGTGGGTGTACACGGGCATGCAAATGAAGGGGGAGGTTGCCGTATTTGATATACATGATGATACCTTATACTGAGGAATGCACACAAGCCTGATTATTGTGAAATATACCCCTCCCATCCTTACTTCTACCAATGAAGATATTTATTATCTAATAAAAAACAATGGAAAGATGTTAAAATAATTTCACGATTATCTCGCATTGGATATGAATATAGTTATCACCCGAGGTGTTAGGAAACGTACAATTATGAGAATAAAAGGAAAACATTAAAGAATGCGTGCTCCCTAATCGAAATTCAGTAGATAAAAAACGGAAAGACGGAGAGGGAGAGTCAAGCATCACCCTCTACTCAATTGGTATCCGCCAAATAAGATCGGTGCCATCCGCTGGTGCCAGCATCACTTCCCCATTTCTTGGCACGCAACGCCCACACAGCGCCATTGCATCTGAAGACCTCTCAAAAGTTGATTGTTGAATCTAAAAGTGAAACGTATACATTCGTTTGTTCGTAAACAAACACACCACTCCGATATAAATGAAATAAAATCCATCAGACCATACAGTCTAACTGGACACGGACAGATAGACAAAGAGAAGAAACATCGATTACTTTAATAGCAAAAGTTAGAAGGGACGATAGCGTAAACGTGTCATGATCTAAAAGAAGTACATGCGAACACCTGTGGTTTGTTAAACACTGCGCCTTGAAATCAAACGCGTATGTCAATTCCGGATTGTATACCTTTTCGGACCTACCTTGAAGAATTCAAAAGTAGAAAATGTATAAAAATAGGGCTGATGGAACCATGAAAGCAATAGCCAGTGTCCTTCCAGATACTGATCACAAGCAACCGAAGACCACTCCAAGCTGATATCATTAATATCATCATGGCAGGCCGAATCATTCTCAGCGGACTCTTGGTCATCCTGGTCCTTGCTGCTGTTTGTGCCGCACAGGCTCGTAAGTATGAAAATTTTTTAATCATCAGTACGGGGAATTTTAGAAGCTTTATCATGCACTTTATTTAAAGTTGCATTTTCAAAAGATATCACTGGCACTGATTACTGTGGGAACATATGAGACGAGTTAAATGCGTGTACTTTACGACATTTCATAAAGGACTGTTTTTAAATTTGTTTTTAATTTGGTCCATATTCTTTCTGTTAAACTCGTATTATAGCAAACGGCAATCGACCAGCGAGACCAGGACCAAGACCAAGACCAGGAAATGGTACAGGCCCACCTCCACCAAGACCAGGTAATGGCACCGGTAACCACTCACTCCAAAGCAACGGAACCGCTCCTCCTCCACCAAGACCTGGTAATGGCACCGGTAACCACTCACTCCCAAGCAACGGAACCGCTCCTCCTTCACCAAGACCAGGCAATGGAACCGGCGGTAACCACTCACGTGTCGGTCGAATTGTAAAGCGCGGGATTTTTTCCTCTAACTTTTCAACCCCACCCCCAGGAAATGGATCCGGTAACCACTCACACCCAAACAACGGTTCTTCCCCTCCTCCTCCTCCACCAAACAACGGTTCTTCCCCTCCTCCTCCTCCTCCACCAAACAACGGTTCTTCCCCTCCTCCTCCTCCACCAAACAACGGTTCTTCCCCTCCTCCTCCTCCACCAAACAACGGTTCTTCCCCTCCTCCTCCTCCACCAAACAACGGTTCTGCCCCTCCTCCTCCTCCACCTAACAACGGTTCTTCCCCTCCTCCACCTAACAACGGTTCTTCCCCTCCTCCTCCTCCACCAAACAACGGCTCTTCCACACCTCCTCCACCGCCAAGCAACAGCTCTGCCCCTCTGCCGCCTCCTAGTGGACCCCCTCCAACAGGTAAGCAGATTATTCACCGTTTTAAACATATTTATTTGGTTATGCAGCAAGGTTATACCCTATTTAAGTAGGAGTGTCGAAGATAATCACACCTTTTTTCAGCAAAACCTGAAAAGGGGAACGATGTTTAGATGGAAACAAATCGTGTAAATTATATCACCCCTCCACACGCGCACATACACCTCACATCGTAGTCGAATAGTTTAAAGGGATAGTTGGGTTCTGTTTTCATACTGCAAATGCCTTCAAAGTGCATTGTTATTGCTCTTATTCTTATCTATGACAATTCTATGGCCTTTTAGAACCTAAAACTGCTATAAAGGTAATTTTAGACCCCAACATGTGTGAAATTTAGCCAATACGATCATAACAATTCAGCTCCACTTAAAAAAAAACATGGTGACCGTTAATTAATTATTTAATTAAAAATAACAATACATGAGCCGGCAAATTGTGGTTAATATAAGCAACACGAAAATGCCAACAAGAAATCCAACATCGGCATTGGCTGAAATACGACGTAAAAGGCGTTATTTCGTGTTTTTTGTCAACGGTTTTTTCGATTTTTTCAAAATATCTAATATTTGTGGTGGTACACAAGTATTAGAAACCGTTATATTTCAGCCGTCTCTGAACCGATTTTGATCAAACAAAGATGATTTTGTCATTTAAATATTATGTTCTTTCAAATTTGACACTCAGTTTTTCATTATGTCACAAAAAAATATTTTGTGTAGCGCCCTTTGCAACAGAACTCAACTATCCCTTTAAATTTGATTGGAGATGCGATAGTCGTGTGTTTGATCCCCGGCACGGGCTTAAGCAAGGGATTTTGTATACAGAGTGATTCTCTTCACCCAGGTGATAAATTGGTCCCTCTGGGATGCGAAAGACATTGTAGTTTGATCAGCATTGTGAGCGATCGTAAAATGGCGCCTGGCTTGGGTGTTCTCTGGGCAGTGGAGAATGTGCATACATTGCTCGTGGGAAAGCCTGAATCTAGTAATCAGAGTAATTACATTTCCATTGTGAGCTTAGAAACATCGTAGATGTCTTAAACCTTAAATAAACCTTGAATATTATAATTATTAATATAATGTTGTTGTTGTTTCTGCAGGAGACCGCGATTCATGTGAGGGTGTATGCGGTTCCTTTACTGGTGCCTGCTATTGTGATGCTGCTTGCAGGGGTTATGGTGATTGCTGCCGGGATTACCAGGCAGTGTGTCAGGTAAGACTGAACTTATTGATATTTACATTCTAGGTGGTACATTGTTGGTTTAATCGTCAAAATTTTGACAAGTGAAATAATTTATATTTATAACAGATAGTTATTGTTATGAATAACATTATAGTTATGTGTTCTTTATAGAACATAAAACTGTTTTGAAAGAGAGCAAAACCTGAGTAAAACTTGGAATGTTCTAATCCTCAATGTGAAATTAGGTTGAATTGTAGTTAACAAGGCTAAGCAACAACAACAAATTAAAAAATATTAAAAAACACGACACATGTACATATATTATCATTTTGAGGAGAGACTAAGGTTATGCAATACATGTATGTATATCAAATATAAAATGGATCATATTTACTTGTACATTTTAGTCAACGAGGTACAGTTAACACCTAAATTATTATGAAATATTAAGAAATTATTCATACCCCTTATACATTAGTTGTATTTGTGTCTCTCGCAATTTAAGAATGAAAGGTACACTTTTGAATTAGGACCTTTGTTTAATATTTTTAGATGTAAGCTTTGTCGCATCCTCAAAGCACGCAAATCGCGAAAAATCAATTTCCATATACTTTTAAAATGATAAAACTTGATAGGTTATGATTAATGAAGTTGTTAACGGAACATATAATATGTTTTCCCAAAAGAAGTATGCCTTCAGAAATAATACCGTTAAAAATGGTTGGTCTACAATCGATGTTTCTCAAATAAAACTTCAATGATAATTAAATACTTATATGAGGGTTAAACGTTTGGTTAAACGTAAGTTTCTCGATTGTTAAAATAAAGTCTGTTTCAATGTAGATAGCCCTCGAACTACCGTCTGCTGTATTTTGACAATCACATAGCTTAAATGCACAGATTATTAAGATGTAATATCATGTTAAGAGTCCAATAGACGAATATAGCAGCATGATAAATCTTTTCGCAATTCTGTCTAAAGCTAGAACAGTCGTCTAAAAAGACTAGTAACTATGCTATTCAAAAATAACATTTTCTTTTCTTTAAAGGTAAAGACCAGTAATGGTCATGCGATTGCATTGTGAAAGAAACGTTGTGGAATCGATCAGAAAAAGTTGATCATCTAGCATCTAGCATCTGCAAGGTTCTGGAATCATCAAAATGATAAGACATTTGGCCCATTCTTCGTAAAGTTACAAGCACTATACACAGAAAGATGTATATGGGACTACCCTATATCTCTCACACGACCATGAGAGAAACAAATTTACCAAATATATGAATTAGTAGGCGGTTTCCCGGCAAATTTTGTATCATCATGTATTAGTCAAAACATATTCTTTCACATGATTGGTAATGAGAGCTTCCATTTCATTTTTTGAAATTGGGGCGTTTCCAATACTTGTCTTTACCTTTAAACATATCCTGTCTTTTGTCTTTTCAGAGCGGGCCTTCTCCTCCGAACCCAAACCAAGTGTAGAGGAATGACTCCGCGCAGGACTAGAGGACTGCTGCTTATCAAATGACATCGACTTTAGACTTTTAGCATTAACGACAACGAATGACAACCTATCTTAACAATGAATTTCCTTACAATGATACAGGGCTTCTATGTAGTTCTTTTTCTTCTATACGATTATCGAATGATAAGAGATGAGTTTGGGTAAAACGCAACGGAATACATGATAATCAAGTGCACGTTAACATCAATCGGTTTTTAGTTCAAAATTCTTTGATCTGTTGATAGAGTAGCCGGCTGCATGTTTTTAAACTTTGATTTAAAAATGAAGAACTGTGTACTTACAGAACTCTATTTAAACCGTTGACCTTCGAATTTTCTCACTCCCAAGAACCACCTGTCTCCGGTTCACAATTGGTTAATACTCACTTTCGAGTGTGTGATGTAGTTTATTTGCCGGACACTTTAACGAAATCTCCTTTGCCAAAAAACAGTATTCCAGGTAAAATCTTGGATGATTAAAAAAAAACATCATTACTTTCGGGAAGGGGTAAGGGTACGATTGCTATTAGAGATGATTAATATGTAAATGATCATGAAAATAAATATTTGCAACCCAACAAATCACAAGTGGCTCATTTGTGTTCCTTTCTTATTTATTATAAGTTTAACATTCGTCATGCTTTTCTCGGGAGAATACGAAATTGGTTCGTGTGGGTATAGGCCTACATAATGACGATGGGGTCGTGTGTGGATGTGGGTGTGTTATATCATACACCCGCACACATACACACACACACTCACCCACCATGCATGTATGCATGCATACACAAAGAGTGGATAGAGAAAGAGAGAGTGGAGAGAGGGAGAGAGAGAGAGTGGAGAGAGGGAGAGAGAGAGAGTGAGAGAGAGTTTTTGGGGTTGAGAGATAGAGAAAGAAGAGTGGAAAAGAACTGGAGTGAGAGAAAGAATAGCGAGAGAGTAGGAAATTTCATAACATAGGGTGGGGTCGTAGAGGTAGGGTAGATGGGTGGTAGAGGTAGGGTGGAGGGGTGGTAGAGGTACGTTGGCGTGGTGGAAGAGGTAAGGTGGATGGGTGGTAGAGGTAGGGTTGATTGGGTGGTAGAGGTAGGGTGGAGTGGGGGTAGAGGTAGGGTGGAGGGGTGGTAGAGGTAGGTTGGAGTGGTGGTAGAGGTAGGGTGGAGGGGCGGTAGAGGTAGGGTGGAGGGGTGGTAGAGGTAGGCTGGAGGGCGGTAGAGATAGGGTGGAGGGTGGTAGAGGTATAGCTGGGGGTGGTAGTGGTAGGATGGAAGGATATGGTAGAGCCAGTACGAGCGCATGTTGTTGGAGCGCTTATTAAATTGTGACCTGTTGCTGATAATCTACGCATCATGGCAGCGTTGAAGAAAAAATAATATAGTACATGATTAAACAATGGTCAGGGCCATGGTGTCGGGTAGATTTATGCGCGATTAGTAATTTGGGGTGTATCAAATGAAAGTTGTGAGAGAGTTTCGTGTCGGATAAGAATGGATGTTGTTGTTTATAACAAACAGGTTGAAGAATGCCGGAGGAAGTAGGTTATTGGAGTATTTGAACATTAAGATTACAACCTGAAAAGTATTGATATAAAAAAAAAAACTGTTAATATTTTCATCTTCTAATTTTGCAAGTAAGGATGATATTTAGGAGTCGTTACTTGATCATGTACTATATATCTCTGAAGTGGTCTAGTGGATATCGACGATCACGCGTTCTTTACTTAAAACTTCGCGTTGTACATTAAAATCTGCACAGCCATTGAGACGTTGACGACGAGACCAACCAAGAAACCCAGGCCACGACTCGGCTGCGGCAGGGCACCGATGTACGCGATGGTATGGAGAAGGCGAGCGACGACGAAGATACGGTAATGCCAGACGATGGTGGTCGTTGAAGCCCCCGAGGTGAGTGCGAAGAGAAAGCCGAGCGCGAAGAACGGTACGATATTCTCCAGGTCGTTCAAGTGACATCTACAACAAAACAGATCAGTTATTTACAGCTCTGTTTAAAGCCTCTAAAACTGAATTCATTATGATTTCATTTGCCTACCACGTTTTTGACCGCTAATCATTACAGACGATTTTTTAAAGATCAAAATGACAATCACACTAAAACAAATATCTTCGCAAGTTTATATAAAATATGATTATCTTGTCGCTCAGATAGAATTTCATGAATTTGATACGTTAAAGGTACTATGTCCCATTTGCAGGCCAAAAAAATGAAAAGGTTAAATTCCAACGGCATTTAGAACTTCCCTAAGAAAAATGGGGCTTGAAAATGTCTTTAAGTGGGAAAATAATGACTATTATTTGTCGAATCGACTTAGGAGCTATAGAGCCAGTAAGTAACAGTCAGATTTTCAGACCATTGTACCGAATGGTCGTATGTTTTATGCTACGCAAAGATTTAATCAATTTAATTTTGGCCATTACAAGAAGTGGGTTATTGATGTAAACAAAATGCTCATGTACCCTTTACAGCTCATTTTATGTACCGTATGTTATTACCAAAGATGAAAAAAGGCAGTCAATCACTCAATAGTGTCTGACAGTGAATTCTAGCAAGTAAACAGGTTTCCTTGCATAATTTGAATATTAGGACACTGCTAGTATTTAAATTTCACAGATAGGACATACATGACATATTCATAGTTCCTGCAAATTTCTACAGAATTTGATGTTGGCTGCAAAAGGGATCTTTAAAGGGATGGTTGAGTTCTGTTGCAGAGGGCGCCAAACAAAATAGTTTTTTTTTGTGAGATAATAAAAAACTGAGTATCAAATTTGAAAGAACACACAATTAAAATGACAAAATCATCTTTGTGTGCTCAAAATCGGTTCAAAGACGGCTGAAATATCCATAAATATAACCATTTCTAATATTTGTATACCAACACATATATTCGAAAATTTAAACCAGCCGTTGAAGAAAAAAAACGTAATAGCGCCTTATACGTTCTATTCCAGCTAATGCCGATGTTGGCTTTTTGTTGGCTTTTTCGTGTTTGCTATAATGCTCACAAACAGCAGGCCCGTGTATTGTTAATATTAATTAATTAATCAATTAACGTTCACCATATTTTTTTAAAGTGGAGCTGAATTTGTATGATCGTATTCGCTAAATTTCACACATTTTGGGGTCTAAAATTATCTTTATAGCAATTTCAGGTCCTAAAAGAGCACTAGAAATGTCATAAATAAGAATAAGAGCAATAGCCATGCACTTTTAATGCATTTGCGGTCTGAAACAAGAACTCATCTCCCTTTAATGCTGACCGGTACCGTCTCCCACGTACTGTGCTCTCTCTCTCTCTCTCTCTCTCTCTCGCTTTATTTTTTCTTCTATCTTTTTCCTTGTATTTCTCGCTCCATTCTTTCTCTTCTTACCATATCTCTATCACAAATGCACACACGTACACACACACCCTTACCCATACACACATCTCTCCATTTCTCTCTCCTTCTCTCTTTTTCTCTCTCTCTCATTCTCTTATACCGTCGAAAAAATAATGCTCTTGAACTTTGTCTTAGCCTCATTTCTGGTTATATATAGTTATTTAAGTTTATGTACATAGAAAATCTTTAAATCAGAGTTTAGCAAATATCCAGACACTTCAGGAGCTATCCAAATGATTAAGTTTAAATATAATCCCTGGTATATTCTACCTATGCAATGACTAATCAGAAAATATATCAGGCACATACACATCAGATCACAAATGATCATGCACATCAACTAAGTTATGTTCATTTCCGTATATATGTCTGTCTGTCTCTCTCTCAGTTTCTATCTGTCTTTCTCTGTCTCGCTCTTCCTCTATCCATCACTTATACACACCGCAAACACTTTTTTTTTATTCATTTTTTTTTATTCCTCCAATAGTGTAATACAAACATACAATAAAATAAAATCGTTTTCAATATTGATTGCTTATACATAAACAAAAACATAATTAAACAACAACTCATATATACAATATGTACATGTACATATACAATGTACAGATTATTCACTTATAATAACAAAATAACACAATAAAAAAAAAAAAAAAAAAAATTGGAGGTTATTTTACTGGTTCTCCCAGATCCCCCTCCCTCACACAAACACACACACCACATTCATACACTCAAGCATACAAAACACACGCCCCCCAAAAGACATCTTAGCACACCACAACAAAAGTTGACACGCTGTGCACATTTGCACAGTCTTATATTCCAAGAGCTCCCCCCCCCCTCTCAGTCCCTAAGTACAACAGTTTGATAGGTCACATTCCCTGATTGTGAACCTAGTATACATACAGTATTCCGAGATGGAATGCAGTTGATATTAATACTAATAAGAGCAACAAAAACAAAACAAAAAGAAAAACCTTTGGCATGCGTGTAGCTTTAAACAATGCCTTCAGGAATAATTAAGCCTTAACACACTACCACTCACTGCAAAAACAGCTCCATATATACCACAGCTTGTGGCAATTTCAATATCAATTATCTTACTTTGTACCTGTATGTACATACTGATGTTCGAGGCCCCTAGTAACATGAATGCACCCAGTTACAGGCAACCAAATTGCATGAACCTTCCCTTAGACCCTCTCGGTCCCTAAGTACAAAAGTTTGATAGGTCACATTCCCTGATTGTGAATCTAGTATACATAAAGTATGCCGAAATGAAATGCATTTGATATTAATACTTAGAGCACAACAAAAGAAAAGAAAAGCCTGTGGCATGCGTGTAGCTTTAAACAATGCCTTCTGGAATATTTAAGCCTCTACACACTACAACTCACTGCAATATAACTCACAGCTTTTGGCAATATCAATATCAAGTCAACCATCTTACTTTGTACATGTATGTACATACCAGGCGCGTACACAGGGGGGGGGGGGGGGGGGGGGGGGTTGGGGGTTAAACCCCCCCTTTGGTAATTTTTGGTGTGTAAACCCCCCCTTAAATTTCTCTAAACCCCCCCCCCCCCCTCTTTTTTTTTTTCTTTTTTTTTTATAAAAAAAATATAAAAAAATCAAAAAAAAATCCCATGGTTGACCTAAAAAAGCCAACCTTACCCCCCCCCCCCAACGTAGCAAAATGTCAAATTTTCAAATTTCGAGACCAAAAAAAAAAATGTGTCCATGTTTTCAGGCTTCCTGGATTAAGATTAGCAACATTATTATTGCACATATATGCTAATTAGATTATTATGCTAATTAGGCTAATTATACTACATATACATGGAATATCTTCTCATGAATTAATGATTAATCTTTCAAAAGTGATTTACAATGTTGCATTGCACCATTTTTAGGCTTTATAGATAAACAATGACAATGAAGTCCATACATTGTACATATTATGCTAATTATGCTATTTAAGACAATTGTATTACTTAAAAATAAAAATTGGTGCCATAAATGGATTCCTTGTCATAGAAAACCGTTGAAAAGTCGTATTATCCATGTTTTCAGGCTTCCTGGATTGAGATTATCAACATTATTACATATTGCACATATGGTAATTAGATGATTATGCTAATATGGCTATTAAAAAAGTTGCCAAAGGTTGCCAAGCTGGCAACCAAGCTGAATTTACTTCAATACCCATTTAGAACACATATCAACAAAAAAACCTTGTACTTATCAACTTTTCCAGGTCATGTACATGGTATATGATACCGTCTACTGGACTATAACATGAATGCACCTAGTTACAGGCAACCAAATGACATAAACCTTCCCTTAGACCCTCTCAGTCCCTAAGTACAAAAGTTTGATAGGCCACATTCCCTGATTGTGAACCTACAGTAGTATACATACAGTATGCAAACACACACACACACACACCCACACACACGCACACGCACACACACACACACTCATCTCTCTCTCTTTCTGTTCTCCTCTCATTTTCCTGACGCTCTTTTTCTCTTTTTCTCTTTCTCTCTCTCTCTCTTTTTCTCTCTCTCTCTCTCTCTCTCTTTCATCTCTTCTCTACCTTTCTCTTCTTTTCTCTTCTCCTTTTCTCTCTTACCTTCTGACCCTCTCCACCATAGGATCGTCGAAGATTGGTTTCTTATCCTTCTCCTTCAGTGATCCCATATCCTCCGGGTTGGAAAATGCCTGTAAAGTAATCATTTAGAGGAACAGTAGTATTGCGGCAAGGAAACTCATTCATTTAAAAAGGATTATACAGCGTGAGTCCCAAAAAAAAAATATTTTAAGAATTATCTATGAACAGTATATTATTTTACATCTTGTGAAAGATTTTTTATTTTATTATCCCAAATCATTTTTGAGTGGTATGTGTTCACGCTTGGATGAACAGGAGTCGAGAATGCAAAACTCGACTTGCGCCAAAGTTGCTTATGTGATGTTTAAATAGCGCGATTGGGATTTTGGTATAAATTCGGTCTTTGCAGATCCAAATAACATCCCTAACAAAATGAATCATGCCACACATATCGCATATCAAATATCAAAAAACTGTTGTGCGTGTGTATGTGTGTGTGTGTGTGTGACTGTGTGTGACTTTGCTTCTGCAAAAAGCATATGCAATGCATTTCATTCGATACATTAAATTCATTCTCTTTTCACATACGCTTTACCTTCTGGTCTTTAATAACCCAGAGTTCAGTAACTACGCGCCTCATTTTGGTTGCACTGTCAGTTGTCATTCTTTTCAATCGTAAAAAACAGATAATAACCTCGGCGGCTTTTTTTTGTGGGGGGGGGGGGGGAGGAGGGTCTGAACAAGCCTTAAAAATGGACTACTGAGACCCATTTGTACACAGAGTGGCTTGGTTTCAGTTTGTCACTCACAACAAGGCGCATTTTTTTTTCTGTGCCTTTTTTTTTGCTCGTTAAATGGTACATCGCCGGCTTTCATAAGATGTATAATCATTTACTGTTCATAGATGATTTTTAAAATAATTAACAATTTTCTAGGTGTAAACTTTTTTTTGACTCGCACGGTATACCAAGATATATTGTATTACTACTACTAATCATAATGTTTTAAATATGATCCCAGTGAGGTGTCGCAGTCAAGTAGTTTGATTACCTGACTGGAGATCAAAGGTCATGGGTTCGAGCCCCGGCGTGGTATTAGTGTCATTTGGCACTTTCAAAATAGGTGTGAACAAAGTACCAGTTTGAAGAAATTCCTTGATGACCGTGAGCATTGAAATCGGTAGCATTAGTTAATGAATGATTAATATCAAAGCGCCTTGAGGTGTCGTGGTCGAGTGGATATGTCATCGGACTGTGGATCACAAGGTCCGCGGTTCAAGTCCCGCCGCGGCAATAATGTCCTCTGGTAAGACATTGATCCCCATTTTCCACTCTCCACCCAGGTGTTAAATGGGTACCCGGTAGGATGCGAAAGTTGATGTGGTTGGATTAGCAAGTGGCGCTTGTAAAATGGCGCATAGCTGGAATGCTCCCCAGGAAGTGGAAAATTTGCATACATTGTGTTGCGGGTGAGCCTGAATCCGATGACCGGGGTAATAATATGTGCTGCGCCTTGAAACAAAGTATTAGGCGCATTATAAATGTGAGCTATAATTGATATTATTATTATTGCGAGGCGGATGATGAAATATCCAATAATATATAAATATTTGTCATTATCGTTATTATCTATTTATTTACAACCATCAAATTATGTCAGTGCTGTTTGAATATTGAACCTTTTTTTTTATAGAAAAATGGAAGGCGTCCCCTAGAACGGGAATCGGACCACCTGAATAAGCCATTCCGCACCCTGGAACAGATGAAACGTCGGAAGGAAGATATAGCGGCGTAGCTCCAGGGAGGGGGGGGGGGGGGCACGAATGGCAAAAAGACATGTGAGTGCGAGAAAGATGAAGGAAAGGGAAAGGGAATGTATGCAGGCACCTCGCAGAGGAGTATACATTAAAGAAGTGAATTACCTCAACCAAGGCGCCCAAATTTGTCACGAAGTGGTCTTATACGACTTAAGTGAGAATATTCATGTCCCTTATACAATAATCAATCAGATTGTAAATGGAAGATCAAGGAAACCGTATCTGGACACCTACCCTCTGGACATCCACCCCGGATCACCATCCCCAGTCAACTACCCCCTAGGACAACTACCCCCTAGGGCAACCACCCTCTAGGACGACTACCCCCAGGACAACTACCCCCCATACAACTACCCCAGGAATACTTACATCTACATCTATATCTATATCTATTTTTGGGTCAAATTATCAAAAAATAATGGGGGTGATCAGGATATTAGAGTGAAAGAGGTTTTATATGAATTAGCAGAATACGGAACCATTGCGTTCCATCATACATATATAATATATATATAATACTTTAATCACTTTTATTTTGTCTCAGAAATATTACAAACAAAAGGGCATTCAGCTTACGTTTTTCTGATGACGAAAATATCCCGTCAGAGGGGATAGTACCACCATCTTCAGAATGACGATTTAAACATAAGTCGCAAAATAGGACAACTCTTCACTCTCTATCACGGCCATGTTGTTTCCTTTTCTCGGTATTTACCTGTTTCACCATCAAACGTCTGAGTAACAATATTAACAGGTTAGGGTTTCAAGCGAATTCAGACGGATAAACTAAGTTTGTACGCCCTTGCCAAACGTAAAGTGGACTTTAGACGCATGTTTAAGTTTGCAGTATAAACAAATAATAGCTTATTGTTTGCCTATTGTCAATATAAAAGATTATGCTTGATTGCGTGTATTAAATTTGTTTTCACAGAGATATTTCAGTTAGATATAATTATCTGTGTCTGCAACCGACCTTTGATACCCCGTTCACACACGACGCCGCTTCTACTATGATGGAAGAGTGGCCGAGAGCGTGGTCATTCGGGACCAATTGTGGGCCGTACGTGGGAGGATCTCCATGAGCGTGGTTTGGTCGGGGTGGGATCTCCTAGGTCGGAAAGCTGCACACTCTCCCTACGCTTATTTTGAACGTGCACAAACTAAGCGTAGCTGGGTCGTGGCCGACAAAAAGCGGGGCAAAGTCTTATTAAGAACGTAGTGGGAACGCTATTATCGTACAAGCAGCGTGGTAGCATCGTGGTGAAATCTCTGTGTACAAATCTCGCAATAAAAACGCAGCCCCGTCAGCAACTATTTGAAGCCGCTTTAAAGCCGATCGTCTTCGAATTTGGAAAAAACCTGAAGAAATGCTTGAAAAACCCCGATTTATATAGACATCGCAAAAAATTGCGCTAAAAGCGTATTAGAAGCGTAATAGGGTCAGCACCAGCGTAGCGACATCTTCCTACAGTCGTCTAGGCCTTTGTAACAACGTAGTATGGTATAACGTAGTATGGTCCTGTACGTCATAGCTGTAACATCGTAGAAACGACCGCTTGGTCGGCATTGGTTTAGATGCTATCATGGTGGCATCGAGTCAGCAGCGCTTATGACGTAGAAGCATCGCAGTACAGTCGTGACGTAGTTTTCAATTTGCCAAATTGCTGGATTTTGACGGCGATAATGCCCCGATTTGATAACTTCTTTTCAGATTCGCATGGTATTCGTAAGGTCGTAGAGCTGTGTGAACGGGGTATAACGTCATCATGAGAAAGGCGTGACTCAATTTCGAACCGGAGTCCATTGGACTAGATGTATAGCATACCACTCGATTCATGTGGAGATGTCTTGGTATAGCGGTTCATTCACTTGTAATGACTCTCTTTTCAATGGTTGAGGGTCCGATTCCAGGCCTGAAA
Organism: Strongylocentrotus droebachiensis; assembly: GCA_035222895.1. Taxonomy (NCBI): domain Eukaryota; kingdom Metazoa; phylum Echinodermata; class Echinoidea; order Camarodonta; family Strongylocentrotidae; genus Strongylocentrotus; species Strongylocentrotus droebachiensis. The sequence goes on from JAVYIG010000143.1 coordinate 699,216, forward strand.
CTAACATCCTTTGGGAAGACATTAATCCACTTCTGCTACTCTCCACCTAGGTTTAAATGGGTATCCGATATATTTGAGTGCTACGTATTTAGCCGCCTATGACCGAGGTGCGACTTTTCTTTAAAGCTACGGTCACATAGGTTCGTACGAACCTCCCTGTTTTCCCGTATTTCTATTGTCTGAAAATCGTTCATACGGCGTTCGTAGCAGTTCGTAATGGCATTTGTGACCGAGGCTTAACCTACCCCGGCCGCTAATTTTTTTTCTTCCCAAACAGGTTTGCCAATGCTAATATTTCCGGCCAGCGCATCCTAGCGCTGCATTCGAATATGAAATCAAAAATGAAATCGGCCAGATTCTTGACTAACCGGTATGTCGCAATGATTATTAAATTAAATTAAATTCATTTATTTGTCCTCTTTCAATTTTTCATATTTACAATGATGGTACATTTTTACACATTCACATATGTAATATACATATAGATCAAAAGAAACATGAAATTAGGACAAGTTTCGACCTCGGTAGTCATTCGTTTTCGGTAAGGTCTCCCGGTTAAGTTTATTTTAAGTAAACATAGCTTTGCACTTGTAATTTATTTATGAAATCTCATTATATTATAAATCATCGCATCAGATTCTGCATGCGTGCGTATTATGAATATTTATGGGTAGCGCATGACGTATAGGTTTCTTTTCAGCCAATCAAATGCAGCGCGGATGGCTGGGCTAGGCTTCTACGATTATGTTTCGCAGAAAGTAATACAAATTTGAAAAATCCAAAGACCGTAGTCCGTAGACATATCGTAGTTGTCATTGCACAATCGCATCGCGCGGAGGACTCGCGCTGATTGTCCAGCAAACGCACGATTTTTCAGGGCACTTGGAGGCAAGAAAACGCTTAAAACCGACGGCGCGGCGGCTGCACGGTCAACGCGCCTTCTCCGCGCAACCTCTGCACGGAAGCTGCACGGGTTCCGTACGATTTCCGTGCGGAGTCTGTGGAGACTGCAATGCTTCTGCATTGAAATTGCACGATTTCCGTACAATCTCCGGGCATCCTCTCAGTGTACGGATTTGCCCCGGCCTGCCCCCGAGGGCCAATACAAGAAATGGCACGATGCTCGTATATCATGTCAACACAAATATCGTAGCCCGAAGCCTCCTACGATGCCCCCAAAATCGTAAACCAATTTATCGTGCGGCGCCCGGGCAAAGCACCATTTTCTCTCATCTAAACAATGTTACAAAGTCCTCATGACATTTTCTGAAAGTCTTTGGGAATGACCTTGTGTTCAGATATGGAGGAAAAGAAGAGAGAAGAGAGGGTGGAAGAGGGAGAGAAACAAAGAGAGAGAGAGATAGAGAGAGAGTAGAGAAAGAAAGAGTTAGTGTGAGAAGAAAGACGAGAGAAAAAGAGGGGTTGGAAGTCTATGGAAAAATGAAGAAAGGTTTTAGGAGGAAAAAGAATATTGAGAAGTAAAGCGACGGAAAAAGGATAGATCGGAAAAGGTAGGCTTCTTTGTTCTTTAGTATATTGTCCAACAGAGATGTTAAAATAATCGCAAATTACTTTTCTTATTCACCAATAAAACTAACGCACGAATATGACCTAGATGTATTGAATAACGATTGGAAAATTAATCTCATTTTCTTTTTCCTTTTTGTCTTTAACTTAAACACATTTTTTCCGAAGAAGGATATAATGAAAATGATACGTTAATTTAAGTTCTTTTTGTTTGTTAAAAAAACACTTGTTGTCGGGGTTTGAGACTATATTCTAACTGGCCCCAAGGCTTACTGATATTATTGTTCTGATGGATATCGACGCATGGTGGCGCTCATGTCGTCTGTATTTTTGAAAGATGAAATTTCTTTCTTTTTTTTCTTTTTCAAATCCCCCTTCTCACTTTAAGATTATCTTATGAATATGTCTGTAAAAACAGCATGCCATGGATGTAGAGAGCGATCGGGGGGGGGAGGGGCATGACGAATTGAGGGCGACTTTGTAAGGTGCGGGCTAACATTGGACGGGGCCGGGGGCCCGCCCCCCCCCCCCCCCTTCAGAAAAAAAAATCATGTAAAATCACGTGATTTTTTACCTTTTAGGGGGGTGCAAATTTTAATATTTCGAGGACCCAAGAAAAAAAAAATGTGCTCACTACCCTATCCCCCCTACCCCCCCCCCCCACCCCCCCCCCCCCCCACTGAGCGACTTTTCGGCCGGCGCGATTTTCAAATTATCGGGAGCAAAAAAAATAAAAAAGTTGGGCCCCCTCCCCTAAGAAATCCTGGATCCGCGCCTGCTGACATGGAACCGCCTATATAGCCTACCAGGCTCACCTAAAATCCTTGCGATCGCATTCTTTCCTTCTTCCTCTCCCAACCCCTCTTTCTACGCCTTTGATTTCATACACTCATTATGCTACCAGCAAAAGTTCAAGGAATAAAGCGACAATCAATTTCAAGTAAAAAGATTGAAGCTTTGCGTCGCGTGGTCCTTTTCATTTGTTTTGATTGGTTTGTGGAGGTCAAGAAATATCTCGACCCTTTATGGGGGCGCCAATTCGAGCTCAAGGCTATGAGTGTGTAATCGTAGACACCTCTTAGTATAGAAAGCTCGAAACAATATATACAATCTACTTGTTAACATGAAGTTCAAGTGAACTTAGCCTCTGATGCCTGAGTTTCTTCTCAGTCTTTCTCCATCTTCTTGGCTATAATCGATTTCGTATATAGACACGAGAAATATATTCATATGCTGATGTGCTTACAGTAACTTGAAAGTCTTTCTTTATAATGAGCTTTCCAACACAATCATTGCTCTCCTGTTTTCGCCTCCTTCTTTATTCTTAATTATTTAATGTACTGATATCTCAATTTACCATTATTACCGAAAATGAGAAGGATATATTCGTAAATTTTAATTTCATGTTATTTACTTATTTAATCACAGTAACTCAAAACAATATTTCAGTTACCCATAAGTATTGTCTATATAATCATGTTTGGATTACATAATTTGTCATTTTCATGTTCACGCATTTCATATTGTGACAAGATTAATGAAATTGCCTATTATAGGTTGATTCCTTCTTTTTTTAGAATGCCTTTGTGATCGCGTTCGAGGCAAGTACTCGTTAAACTGGAGCAGAGATTATTGAGTTGAAGACCAAATGTAATTGATTTTTTTTTCTGAGAGTGTAGAGGTCCTCATTTTCTAGAGGTCATATGGTTTATTTTTCTTTCGCTCAAGGAAGTAGACAATGAAAAACAATGAAAAAAAAATAGAAGACACCTGCAAAAAGCAAAGAGAACAGAAGAAACAAAAGTCCTACATGGTCAACTTGAAAAGTTGAAGTGTTCGTGAGCGCTATACCGCTCGCCTCTTATCGCGTCAATCCAAATCCCCTAATAACGTTGATGGTATTTAATTTGATGGATAAATACGAAAGGTAAGTCACTCGTGAACTGAGGCCGAGGTCCAGCGTAGGGGTACGCCCACAAGTCTCGCCCGAATACACAGGGCTAGCTTATGCGAATTGTACCTGTGGCAGGTGGATTAATCAATGCACTCCTACAATGCGTGAAGTATAACCGTGTACCTTGTACCTTGTACCTTAATAATACAAATAATAAAAACTTTGCTTAAAAAGTGCTTACCACCGAAGTCTCTAAGCGCTATAAACAAACAAAATAGACCTTGTGTTCGTCTCTTCCGAAAGGTCCGCTATAGGAACTATAACTGGAAGTATAACTTGGCGTGACCAAAGAGTTGCTGGTATCTCTTTGGCGTGGCGAGAGTATAAATGTGTTTACTTGAGGGGTTATGCTATTTGGTTTAATTTAGGTTGCAGATTTGAAGACTGTGTTGCTAGTGGAAGTTCCTTGGAACTTTACAGAGTCATCATGAAGCTTTTCCTGCTTGTTCTTGGTACAGTGGCACTCTGTCGTGCCAACCAAAATTATGTAGCTTGCTATGACGATCTATCCAGGCCGCAAAGATGCATTCCCGAGTTCGAAAATGCAGCTTTCAACTTGAGCGTAGATGCGACAAATACCTGTGGGGAATACCGCAAAGATCGGTACTGTAATCAGACAGGCGTGCAAGGAGCCCGGCGCCGTCTGCGATGCTACAACTGCCGGAGCGGCTCGCATCCCGCACGATACCTTACGGATTTACACAGTGAGGAAAGGATGACGAGATGGCAGAGTAAAACGATGTTCAAAGATATTCAGTATCCAAACTCAGTCAATCTCACCGTACATCTAGGTATGTACCGGTATTTTCTCTCTTTAAAATATGTATACAAATATAAGAAATGAGGGGGAAAAAAAGAGAAAATAAAGAAGAAGAACTGAAGAAAAAAAGAAAGAGGAAACAAACACCCTAAGACAGGGGATGAGGGAGGCTTGCAATGGTGGATGGAGTTAAAATGTCGATGCAAACTGATGACTTCAATTGCCACATATAGTACATGTGAAACTAAGTTATAAGAGTCAATTTGTTGTTGAGAAGTGACTAAACAGAAAGTATAAATTTATGAAGCTTTATAAGTAATTAATATTATAAAGTGATACTTTTCCCCTTAGCTTAACATGTAGATGGTAGTAATATTAACTATTATTAATGATTCAGTTTTTCGCACTGCGACCTCACACATCATAAGATTTTTGCTCGCTCGCTTCTCTCCCTCGCAAATAATTATATTTAGACCATCACACTCAACTGCATGTATGTTTAAGTATGTTTAAGCAGTATCTTGAACCGTGTAAAGACAGAAACAAACATTAAAATCGTCCCTCACAGTGTAATCACAATGTACCGTAGGAGTACACCAATGTCTAAAAATGGCATATTTTCACTTTGAAGTTTCCGTATGTATAGGTGCCCCTTTTCCCAGAAAGTTCCTCTTTCTTTGGTGCCACCCCCCCCCCCCCCCCCACCTAATTTGTGAGAAGCTCCACCGCCCCTGGATAATGGGTGGGGTATTAACTTATCATTTCATTGCTCAAAATGTGAAAAACATTAATGTAGCATTGTAACTTGTAATAGTGGGTAGGTGTAAAGTATTCTAGCCTCGTGATTAATCAACATAACAAAAAACAGTACGCCTTAGCTTCAACGTAGTTTGCAGGCTCATATCTTGACCGTTATCGTCAATATCTGCATCCCCCTTAAAAAACAATTTCCCATTATGCCCGGAGGTGATGCAGATTACCCCCCCCCCCCCTCCACCTCGTCGCCGCCTAGTACGCTAGATTATTTCCCCTTCAAGGGGCGGGGTATATATACATGATTAATAACATTAAAGAATAGAGAGGTAAAAAACATTTTCTGCAACAAAATTGACATTACTATCAGAGAAGAGGTCTTTATAATCTTTTTCTTTTATATATTTGTTTTCCCATTAATGTTGTTTATTGTTGATTTCTCTAATTTCTCGATATAAATGTCATGGTTGGTACCCCAACCACAATTTTGTATTCAAACTTCTTTAGGGACTCCTACCCCGATGTTTTTATATTTCCATGAATTAAATTGTAAATGTATTTTTATGGATGAAATAAATAGTAAAAACTAAATTTCTCTGACCTACAATGCGCAATATCCTCATATACCGGTAAAGCAAAAGTCTGTTCAAAACCTAAAACGAAAACCGAATGTAAGTCAGTTTTCACTTCTACGCGTACTTTACATGATTATGAAATGCGTATTTATTAATACTAATATCCGATGGTTTAATCATGATTATCTTCTTTTATCTTTCCAGGTAAATCCTTCGAGATCACTTACATTCGGCTGAAATTTTACTCCCCACGGCCGGAGAGTTTTGCCATCTTCAAACGTACGTGTCAGGACTGTCCTTGGATACCCTACCAGTATTACAGCGGCTCATGTGACTCCACTTACAACCTCCCAGATAGCGAATACGTCAGCTACGATGACCCAACGACGGCACTCTGCACCAGCGAATTCAGCGATATCTCGCCATTCACGGGAGGAACTATTGCTTTCAGTACGCTGCAAAATAGACCAGGTGCATGGAGTTTTGATAACAATGCCGTTTTACAGGTAAATTTGAGGTTCACTTGCTTCACTGCTTTAATTGATCAAAACCATTTTTTATATTCACTGACAAAATTGAATTGAATCCAGATTACTTCCGGACCAATAGATCTGTACCCTCAAATTCTGCTTGCGTTCACACACACAACGGCGAGATGCTTTCTGTTGGTCATTATGCCTGGATTACATTTGCCCCGGGCGCCGTACGATAAATTAGTCTACGATTTGTCTTAGACATCGTAGGAGGCTACGGGCTACGATGTTTGTGTTTACATTATCTACGAGCATCGTGCCATTTATTGTATTGGCCCTCGGGGGCAGGCCGGGGCAAATCCGTACAGAGGCTGCTCGGAGATTGTACGGAAATCGTGCAATTTGAATGCCAAATATCACGGATACTGCACGGGCAGCGAGCAGCAACCTTGCGATAGCTGTGCAATGGCCGTGCGAATGCCCCACGAGTCTACAATCTCTGTACGATTTTGTTTGCCCCCATGTTCACCGAAAAATCGTACGTTTGCTGCACAATCAGTGCAAGGCCTGCGGGCGATGCCCGTGCGGGGATTGTGCAATGCCATCTACGACATGTATACGGGCTACGGGCTTACGATTTTTTTCAAATTTGTTTAACTTCTCGCGAAACAAAATCGTAAAGGCTGCGGAGCTCGTAAGTCCGTACGAAAATCTCACGCCCGCCTCCTGCTTCCGCACAGAGGCCGCACGGAAAAGAGGATACGGGCAGGATACGGGATCCGTAGACTAATCGCAGGCCAAATGTAATCCAGGCATAAACAAACATTTTGTTGTTCAGATGGATTTCAAGATATTTTTGTATCTCAAAGCAAAGATATGTAAACTTTCTGTGCTCAAACTCCACACATTGATACATGCTCTGTGCATAAATCCTTGTTGGTATCGTGAACTGATGTATCTCCAGTTCTTAACTCTATGCATAGATATATGTGATATCAGTTAGCAACATCAGTCAACATCCTCGTGATCATATTATATATTGTAATAGACCGGTTTAGTAATACAGATTCAAATGTATGGATGTTTCTTTCCTGGGAACCTAGTGATGAGTTATATCGTAAACCTGTTATTAATGATTGAACTACAATACTTGGAATCCAGTCTGTATAAATTACCTGTTGATATGTCAGGCAAGTACCGACAAGCTTTCAGGTTTTCAGGAATAAACTTTGTTTTAAAAAGTATGCATACAATTTGAATATGTTTGTAAACCGTCTAATACCCACGGCCCTTTTTTTCCTCCAAGGCAATTAATTGTTGTCATTTTTCATACATCTGTTCTCTTTTTCACAGGATTGGGTGACAGCTACAGATATTCTGGTTATGCTGACGAGATTAAACACTTTTGGAGATGAAGTTTTTGAGGAACGAAAGGTTCTACGATCATACTTCTATGCCATCACAGATTTCTCTATTGGTGGAAGGTAAAAGTTTCTTCATTGCATTGTACTGAAATAAAGAAATGAACTTAGAAACCAAGGCATCATTTCATGAAAACCTTCATACGAACAAGTTTGCTGACAACGTGTGTGTATTTGGTTTTTACAGACGTGTATCAATCAGATCTTTAAACGTCACCATCCGAAAGACGTGACTCAAATTCGAACATGCGTCCTCGGCTGAATCAGTTTGTAACTTCCATTTTTAGCTGGATTACAGGCGCACGCCACAACGCCTAGTCAATTAGGTTCTTGTATTAAATCTAACACGTTACAATGGGGTTTCGGTGGACTTGTACTTATGACGGTTCCCAAATGTTTTTAGATTATTCTGTATTATAACAGCGTAGTGATCTGCACGGTTCACATGCATATAGTGATAATGTATAATGATACTATAACGAATAGAAAAAAAGGAACTAATATTATATTCATTATGCATATACATGTATTTCTTTTAAGACACCAACCGGCACATAGAAACCAATATGCATTTGCATTTTCAATTTTTGTCTCGCCTGCATAGCAAAACCGAGACATAGGCGCCGCTTTTCCGGTGGCGGCGGCGATGACGGCGGCGGCGTTAACATCAAAAACTTAACCTAAGAATTTGTAATATAATTTTGAAAGTATAAGTTCTTATTCAATGAAACTTGGACTAAAAGGTTATCTAGTATCCCAATCATGTGAGTATAATTTCAGGTCACAAAGTCAAGTTCAATTATATTCTCTCCTTGCAAAGCATATTCTTACAGACTAGTAGCCCCATTGCTACAGGGATAACATGTAGTTAAAAGGTTTTCTGTAAAGAATAATAAGAGAAAGTAATAATTATTGCAGAGAGGTGACTCCATCGTTTCAGGGAATACATAAACATGATAAACACATGCCTTTAAAAATAGAAGGTTCATTTTAAAGAATGATGAGAAACAGGAATTACTTGGTTGACATTTGTTTGATATTCACTCCATGCACAAAAATACTCTGGCAAACAGGTGCCTTGGTACTTACACGGAATAGTTTCTGTGTTTGATTCTACTATATCTGCATCATATCATGATGTAAACACAGGGAACTTACAGATCATTGTACAGGGTACAAATACAGTTAAATATGAAATTATTCGAACCCTTACCAAGTCTTGTCACTTTCTAAGTAGATGAAAAACTAATTTGGCCCGATTTATATTTCTTGAGAAGGTGACATATCAAAGCTTACATCTACAAGTATTCAACAAAGTTCTTAATTAAACCAGTTCACCTTTCATTCTTGAGTTACAAATACACAAACAACATCAAATGTACAAGAGATATGAATAATTTTGTTGTTGACTGTATATTGTATTTGTGAAATTCCTGAAATTATTTTCCTGTACAATATACCAACATTGCAGGCTTACAGCTAGTCCACTGTGTTTGAAATTGAGTATTTTTTTATTTTGTATTAGTGTCCGACCATTAACAAATATAGGGCAGGCTCATGGTATAGGTTTGATAAAAGAGAAATGATATGATACATATAAGTCTGTTGTGATATGATTCAATAGTCATATTCGGTGCTATCATTTCATTCACATGTAACACTTTACTAGGGTGTACATATATACTGCCATGCCAACTGATGTGTGCAGCATGAAACATGACTCTTTTCTTTTGTTGTCCTTTCTATTCTTATTTTATCTCCTGGTAAAACAAAAAATGTATTATCTTGGGGATATGTACTGTTTTTGTCAATGTGGCCTTTGCTTTAGTGTTACGTTTGATTAATGCATAAAAATTGTGAATACATAATACATGTAATTTCATGTAAATGTTATATTTTCAGGTCAAGAGTACATTCAATCGGAACACTGGACAGTGCATGGAAGCACCTAATAATACCTTAACCCATCCTGTACATTTATGTCAGTTTGAATGCAGCAACTGATGATTTTATGGCTATTTCTCTTTCTCAGGTGTAAATGTAACGGTCACGCCAGTCACTGTGTGGAAGCACCCAACGATCTTTACAACCGTCTTGTATGCCAGTGCGAACACAACACAGCAGGGCCAGACTGCGGCGAATGTCTCCCTCTGTACAATGACAGGAAGTGGACGAGAGCCACTGCTGGGAACGCAAATGAGTGCATGAGTAAGTACCAAGTAACTTCATCAGTCCTCCACTCAAATTAAATTGGCATCATTTTGAGGTTTATTTGAATAATAGAGAGAGTGCGATAACCAATTTGCATGAGAGAGGGTGAGCGTGTCATTTGTACTTAAAGATAAACGTTGAGATCTGGTCATGCGATTGCATTGTGGAAGAAACGGTGTGGATTCGATTAGAAAAAGTTGATCATGTAGCATAAAAATAATGGTGTGTACTGCAAGACGTTTGGCACAGTTTTTGTAAAAGTAACAAGTTCTGTACTCAGAAAGATAAATGTGGGACTACACAAAAATGTGGTATAAAAATGAGGCCCACATTTTTAAGCTGTTGCATGTCATATTTTGAATATGAAGGCATTTAAAGAGCCATGCTTTTCAGGGAGAATTTTTCTCTGATGTTTTTCCACACTTGCATAAAATTAATGAAAACGCTCACAAATCATTTTTCACCTCTCCCCAGAACTCAACTTTCTCTTTAAATGTCAAGGTAATAAAGCTTGATGTTAGGTTGAATGTTTTCTAGCTTGCTGGCTTCTTCACTTGCGACATTACAACTAAAACGAAATACATTTTTTTTTTTAAATCAAGGCAAGCACATCAGGATATAGATAATGCAAGAGACTGCCACGCAAGCCTTTGATATGATCTCACAATGAATGACATGCGCCCTGGTAAAAGCTCCTTGGTTAACTCCTAACCCTAATCAAATTAATAAATTCAGGAGGCGCGATGGCTCAGTGGACTTGTGCCCTATGTGTGCCCTTTCGCGGAGAAAGAAACTTAAAGCCATCGGTTCCCTGGTTGCAAACTTACAAGCATATACATGCTTTCTTAGAAGTCAGGGATCCAACATTATTCCCAACCCAGAACATAACCTAAATCCCAAACAAAACCTACACTCGATCTCAATCACATCAAAAGAACTATAATCATCAACCTTTCCTATTATTGCTGAATTTCCCGTTTTGTTGAATGTTATTGGTTCACTGAACAACAGACCCAGGTTTCCCTGATTAATCTGCAAAAGTTATTATAACTTTGTTGCATGTTTTGTAGTAAACACTGGTCTTGACCCTACCACTTATCCATACAAGTAGCTAACTGGCTATTACAGGATTTTTTTATAGAAAAAGGCTGCAATTGAAGAATGCTTTCAGTGGAATGTATATTAACTGTTTGGAGCCAGACGGGCATTATCTGTGTGTTAAATGGTAGGAGTTAAAGCCCTTCTAGCCCCCAACAGACGATACTTTCACTGTACTGACACCAATATTACAGTAATATTGTTGTTATTGCTATCATTATCAAAATGTAATATTTGTAAATCAAAAATATTTCATATTGGATCAATTTGCAACCTTGTTTTTCTTCTTCTACAGGATGTAACTGCAACTCACACGCTGACCGTTGTTTCTTTGATGAAGAACTTTACAACCGAACAGGATCGGGTGGTCACTGCATGGAGTGCCGCAATGACACTTCTGGCGTCAGCTGTGAGCATTGCCGGGACAACTACTTCAGGACATCTCCAGATGCTCGATGCCAGCCTTGTAACTGTGACCAAACAGGTAAGGATTAGATTAATGTGAAAGGGGTCAAATATGTTAATCACTTCAAGAACTATATCATAATGAAGCTAATCTATAAGAAATATAATTTTATAAGTATTTTTTTTAAAAAACTAAGTATTAAAAGGGATACGTATCTGGACATCATTTTGATTTGAATTAAATCTGATATATTTCAGAGAATGGGTCAGTGAAATTGTTAGAATATTAAAGTTATGTATGTAAATTTTTTAAGATCATAAGTCCTAACACATATTGATAACTGCATAATTTCCTTTGCAAGCTACTTTCAACTTATTTTGGGGTAAAAAAAAAGATTAAACAGCCTACTTCTTGAGTTTCCATGGAGTGATATATTTATTTCATATAGGAGAGTCTGTAACAATATGCTTTAATGGCATATTAAGGCCAATTTTGTAATGAGAGAAATAGAAAATTTAAGTACATGTATGTGTTACGTAATGGCAAAGTCTATTTTGACACATATCAAGAGTGAAAATATGGACTCATGAATGCACATGAGTAAGCCAATAAAGCATTGGGCACACAATTTGATATTAAATTGATAAGCTATATAGAGCCATGCACATTTAACTAAAAACGAAGCTCTTCCCCTTCTATGTCTTCCCTCTTCCTGTAGGATCATTGAACCAGCAGTGTGATAGCTCAGGACGATGTCAGTGTAAGGTGGGAGTAGGAGGAGAGGGATGTAACCAGTGTCTTCCTAACTTCTATGACTTCGGTGAAGATGGATGCAGGTAATTCCCTCTGATAGAAACCAGAGCGCTATGTCCAAAAGCCAGTTAAAGCACATCGACAATTCAAAAAATATTCACACCATTGTTTGTAATGGTTAGTAGCACGTTTATAGTTTTGGCAAAGCCCTCTCAGATTTTGTTTAATGATTTTAGTTAATACAAGATATTGACAACTTCCTCTTCTTTTTAAAAGCAGTATTAAGCAAATGAGAGGTAAAAAATTATTCTTGGTCTGGCCACAGGATGTAAATTCTCTTGTCATCTAGATTACCAGCGCTTTTTGTGTGTGAGTGTTAATTATATGAATAGCTGCTGTGGTAACACTGCGCTGTGAGTTTTAGTTGTTGATATATATGTACAGTATATATATATACCCCCATTTAAATATGGGGTTACATAAAGGAGCGGGGCAAGCTCTATCTTACCTGGAAATGTGTGTAGGTGGATTTGTGATTTGTATATATTTTAGGAAGCTCCAGAGAAGAAAATTTACTCGAGACAAGTTCTGCAATATTCTTGATGTAACTCTTTACCTGCTTCGATCAAGTAATGGGACAAACAGTAGATAGCCACGGTTGACTGGATAGGTATCATACACTCCAAAGAATATGGCAGTCTGGGCTTCCGATCCATTAATGTCCTTTGGCAAGACATTGATCTACATTTGCCACTCTCCACCCAGGTGTTAAATGGGTACCCGGTAGGTTGCGAAAGCTAATGTGCTTAGATTAGCAAGTGTGCGCTAGTAAAAATGACGCCTGGCTGGAATGCTCCCCAGGGAGTGGAGAATGTGCATACATTGTTTGCGGGTAAGCCTGAATCCGATGACCGGGGTAATAATATATATATATATCTGTAAAACGCTTTGAGAGGGCCTTCGGTCCTGAAAAGCGCTATATAAGAACTAGCTATTATTATTATTATTATTATTAAGTAAAAAGGTAATTAACTAGTACTGCAAGTTATTGTAGGACTTTAAATTGCATGTATTTTTGACATTCTGCATTAGGCAGCTTTCTCAGCCATGAAGACTGTTATAAAGAATATTTTCTCAATTAAATTCACAGGCCATAGTCTTGTCAGCGGACTGATAAATGCGCATCACAGCATTACCCATTGCAATCCTGTCGCTACCGATCTTCTCCTGGAGTCTTTTACCCAGCTGCTGGCAACTACCCTGGAGAACGAAACAAATAATAATGCATCTCTCCAAAGAAAATCCGACTTTTTCAAAGTCTAAAAATATTAAATATTTGTTAAGCTTCATGAACTTCTATCAACATTTAGGTATGATTTGGTAAAAGATGTATTACCACACTCTTTAGTCGATTATTGTCAGATGATTCAGCACATATATGTAACAAGGAGAACAGAAAGTGCCTTACTCTATCAACCCAAATGTAAGACAACGCAAGGACAATTTTGTATTACGTTTGTAGGAACAAAGCAGTGGAATGATCTCCCAGATGAAATTAAATTAAAACATTGAGATTTTCTTTTTGGAGACATCTTTCCCCTACCTCCTATGTAAATGACGCGGGCTCAACCCCACACCACCCCCCCTCCCTTCGTTTTCCTCTTACTTTACTTGTCTTCCTTTTATATATGTATATACCTACTTGTTAACAATTACAGCTGGTCAGCTGCCCTTAAGCTTTTACAGGATTTGTGCATGTATGCAGATCTGCATGATTTTATTTTTATCAATACATCCTTTGCATTTCATGAAAATAGTGATGATTGTATTTGTTCAAAGATTTCTTATCTTTCATGATAATGCTTTAGCACTTACACTTAGTTTTTTCCTTATAGAAACGTAAACAAGTTACAGGATACTGTATTATCATTTTTGTATATAATAGAGCTTGGATCCAAAAGGTACGACATCAATATATCCAAGTTCTGAGAAAAAGACGAATTTTTAATTATCATAGTAAGCAATGTCAGTTTGGAATGGTACTTCGGCTGATTATACTATTGTATGAAACAAGTATAAAAACCACTCTTTAAAAAAATCTAAATCTGCACAAATATTTTTCATGAATTTATGTATTCGTAATTTGTGTGGATGTAGTGCCCTTTGGGACCGAAATTGGATGTAGGACTTTTTGGAATCGAAAATCTTGCATACTGTATGAAAGTTACAACGCATGACTTGAATGTGGATATAGGCTAGTACCTTTTTGGAACCGAACCACGTTTAAATGCCATTTTAAAAACTTTTTGTGGAAATTCAGCTTTTTGGAAGTGTCAGTGTAAGATTCTATTGGAAATGTGTCCATTAATGCAACAACAACAACAACAAAAATCAATTTTGATAAAAAATGGATAGTACCTTTTGGAACCGAGCGCTTCAATATGTAAATACAAAACAAACAAGTTTTACATTCAATTTGTTTGTTTTAATTAAAATATCTCGTCAAAGTATGGAATTATGCTCGACTAGTACTTGTGCTAGCTCTAGTTCTCATTAACTACTTCACCTAAGTATTAGTAATACATATTGTTACGTGTATATATGTGCAGGGTATGATAGTTTATACACTGTCATTATATTTAAGTTTTGTTGTTAATAAATTCAAAATTCAAATTCAATACGTTAATACAATTTATTGGTTTCCATGCCACGCATGAATGATTTCAGGGAAAAAAGGGTTAGATTATCTACAGCAAGGCTGCTTTAAGGCCCGGTCCCACTGCACTTACGGATGCAAAGAGGATGTAAAAAGTAAAAAAAACTTGCCATCCGTTGGAAAACGCTATGCATCCGTTGTGTACTCATTGCATACGTGTTTCATACGCTTTATCCATCGAGCATCCGTCCACTGTGATTTCATCCGCGCAAAAAATTTTGAGCTGCACAAAACTTTTAGAACGGATGAACTTCCGCCGTGTACGATGTAAATCCGCGACAAATACGAGCAACAAACGTTCTATGTCCGTTATCATCCGTAAACGTCCGCTGTATCCTCTCTGCATCCTCTGGGCATCCTCGCAACTCACATCCGCTGCAGCTGAAAACGGAAATAGGGAGGAAAGATAAGGTACATGGAACGTCTATACATCGTTAGTAGCACGGAAATAGAAAGGATGTAAGCGTTTGCATCTCGTATATAAAGTATTCAAAGCTGTCATCCACTTCCATCCGCTTTCATCCGCTAGGCTTCCGATGAACATCCGTTAACATCCCCGCTACATACTACCCACGTCCGTTATTTTCCGTTCTGTTTTCGCAAATTTTCGCAAATTTTGTCCATTTCTAGAGCGGATGGAAATGGATGGAGTCACCCCCGACATTTTGCTCGTCCGTTGTGTCCTTTATGCAAACGTTTTGCGTCCATCGACCAGTGGGACCGGGCCATAAGGTATTCGATCAGCAAACTTGTAAATCTACCCCCCTCCCCCCTTCTCCCCCCCCCCCCCCGCTCCCCCTCCCCCCTGCCCCCCCCCCCCCGCTCCCCCCCTCCCCCCCGCTCCCCCCCTTCCACCCCCTGCAAGACTATATGTTAGCCCATTGGCGTGATGTACAGCACTTGCTCAAGCGACTAATGCTCCACTGGTAATACCTACTCTAACTCAATTCCTAAATTCAACCCTGGATGTAACACTATACCTAACTCTAACCCTAACATTTACCCTAATCCTAAACTTATCCTAAAACCCCAATGTTACCTTAATTCCATTCCATGGTAGCTGCGACGATGAAAATATTAAAATATGCAGTTTTTATATATAATTTCCAAACAGGAATAGCAAATCGGTCGATTGTAGTCAAGAAACATTGTCTTAAAGCTAAAGTAATATCAGTTTTGAGAGAGAGCTATACAACATAAAGAGATTATTATACCTTTTTGTTGCAGCCCATGTCTGATGTAGGCCACAATCAGCAGCCGCTGAATGCTGACCAAACACCTGGATACCATTATCACATTGATCCGAATGACACTCACTATACCATCAGCATCCAAATATTTTACTATAAATCAATTTTCTAGAAATTGACCAAATAACCAAAAGGAAATACATTCCGTTCTCCATATTAATATTAGAGCCATTCGCGTCCACGGAGCTGCCCCCATTTAGATTTTATCACATCAATACTAATATATCCTTAAAGGAGCTACACAAAGAAAAATTCACTACAACTGATAATTAGAACAAATTACATATGGATGGAAAGATTTTCTCTTGAAAAACACGAACAATTTGCTGATAAATCATCATGGAAAGGTGTAAAATGCAATTTTTCAAGCCCCTCCGTAGACCCCCGAACGCCCCTGAACGTAAGCCAAACACACGAGCGTAGCGAGCTCTGAATAATGAGGTCACACACTGGACAAACAGCTCAGTACCGGAGTCGCGCGTGTATTAGTCTGCAGCTAGCCAGCCGTGTCACGTGTGTGACGTCACAAATATTGACGCTCTACAAAGGACCGCTGAAGGCAGAAAATCTTGATCTCAAAACTAAAATTTTTGAGAGTTGATTACTGCGGGCCCCAAACATATTTTGAAGAGGAAAGTTGTTGTATTTGATCAGTAAGGCTTCCCCTTCGCAATGATATGAGTTATGCATCAATTCAAAACACTTTTGATTCTTCGTGTATCTACTTTAAATAATATAAGGAATTAACATTGTTTTATACTTCAATACCCACCTTCTTAAAATTCGCTCTGTCAAGATTTGTTGGGCACCATGTACTCACACTCTTCATTCCTCTCATCAACAAACCCACAATAATATCAAACACCTCCACTACACTCATCGATAACATTTTCTCTAACTATGAACCCCAAATCTCACAAGGAATACCTTTTTTCGGTCATCGGTCATTGGTCATCGGTGATGATTGTAAAAGGCAAAGAATCTATGACAATCAATAACGAAAAATCTATTATTAATATGTACATTTTCAAAGAGTATTATTTCAGTATTTTTAAGGTTACGACATTTAAAACGTGTACAAATATCTAAACATAAATATTAGATTTACGTCAAATAGGCCACATTTACCACCCTCGAAGTACAAATATATTACGTCTCGATGGTATTGATACGCTACCTAACACATGTTGCAGATTCTGTAGAACATAGCTATACACATCGCACCAGTGTTGTAAACTATCTCTATGTGTAATTGAGAACACGGATTGTATCGCCTGCCTTTCCAGTAATTTCACACATCCCTATTAAAAAACTTAACAAACTCTCCTACCATCGCGCACCAGAAAAAACAGAAGAAAACATGGACAAATTCAAATATAGTTTAGAATTTGTAGATTGGTCGAATTTTTTACGCAGCCACAATATTCATGAAGCATTTGAATTATTCCTCGACGTGTTCATGTCATTACACAACAGCGGCATAACTATTTAGCACAACCCTTACAATACACATTACAAAAAGAGACTATTCTAGAAAGAAGAAAAAAATGCATCTAACCAAAATGAACATATAAAAGCAACAAAATAAGCATTACCAGCAATCTACGACTTACCAAGAAAGAATATTTCTCCCACCAATTTGAAACTCATTAACAATGTACATTGAAAATCATCAACAATGCGCTCAAATTTTTTTACATGAACAAAGCCATAGTTTTACCAGTATTTCAATAAGCTGATACCCGTGTGCGAGGAAACTATACACCCATACCTCTATAAACATTATTTTCTAAAGTATCTGAAAGAATTGTTAATACACGAACCTTCAAATGCATACACGACTGCAGCATATTCAACGACTTATAATACGGCTTCCATAAAAAGCACGCAACAGCTCATGCTATGCTAATACAGTTGTCAAAGCAATTGATAACTCTTCCCAGACTACTCCAAGGCCTCTGACACAATAGTTGAAATATAGTTGAAATATTTATTGGTTACTGAATCATCATAGGTTATAACAATAATGTGACAGTGTCTTTACATGAGTATAAAACATAAGTTAAATTACATTTCCACATTCAGTAAATCATAGATACATACGCTCGAAGAGGTGATGATACAGAAGGGCTACAGCCTAAGCGTGACAGCTTGATACGCTTGCAGCCCAGAAACATTTAAAATCATAACGATTGTAAAGTAAAGTAAATTACAGAACATAATTGGGGGAAAATAACAAAAAAATAAACAGTGACTTGCAACCAAAAAAAAAAATGGGATAGAGGGTGCATGGGAGGGCGATTTTCCTGCTATATCAAGGAAATGCTGACAAACATATATGATATCATGTGTTAATTTAAGAGATTTGTCAATATTTGCTCAATAAAATTGATTTCACACTTTTCTTGAAAGTATATACTGATTTCAAGTTACGGATGTCAACGGACAGTGAGTTCCAAATATCCGGACCAGAATGTCTTATAGATTTCATAGCCATTGTTGTTTTAGGATTACATAAATGGTATTTATTTGATTATCTGGTTGGGTATGTATGAATATTTCTATTCAAACAAAACATTGGTGGGAAGTGGGAAGGTAGGGAATTATTATGTAGACGGAACATGAACAGTGCTTTTTGTAAAAAGTTAATATCAGTTACTTTCAGAGTTTTTAACCTCGCGAATAGGGGATCAGTGTGATCGCGATATCCAGCATTGGTACACACACGAATCGCTTTCTTTTGTAAAAGTAGCATTTTATCAGTATATACTTTTGAGTCTGCCCACAGTATATTGCAATAAGACATGTAAGGAAGAATCAAGGAATTGTATAGCATATATAGAATATTCAAAGGCACATAATGTTTTAACTTATACAGTAAACCAACAGTGCGTGACACTCTCTTTGAAACGTAATGTACATGATCACTCCATTTCAGATTTTCATTGATGATAGTTCCAAGAAATTTAGTATTTTGTTTTTTCTCCAAATATTCACCATCCAAGACTATTTCAGGTATAGGTTTATCAGTTGCATTTTTCCTGCTTTGAAAATGGATATAATTAGTTTTTTTCAGATTCAGAGACAATTTGTTGCTCCTAAACCACAAAGACAGCTTAGGTAGCTCGGTGTTCAGAATTCTCTGAAGTGATCGAAAATCGGAATCGGAGCAAAACACATTAGTATCATCAGCAAATATAATATATTGTAATGATGTAGTTGAGTTCGAGATATCATTAACATACAGTAGAAACAATAAAGGACCGAGTATCGATCCTTGTGGGACACCACATTTCATAGGCAATAATGATGAATCTACAGATTCGTAGCTTACATATTGCTTTCTACCCGACAAATAATCATTAAACCAGTCAAGAGCAACTCCTCTTACTCCGTAATAATGAAGTTTGCTTGATAGTACCTTGTGATCAAGAGTGTCAAATGCTTTGCTTAAGTCCATGAATACACCAATAACATGCTTTCGAGACGCCAAAGCATTCGAAACCTTATCATATAATTGTGCAAGGGCTAAATCGGTTGAGTGGTATTTCCTGAAACCATATTGATCCTGATTCAGTAAGTCATTTTCTGTTAGAAAACAATATAGCCTATTGTATATAAGTCTTTCCAATACTTTGGACAAACTCGAGAGAATAGAAACAGGGCGATAGTTTGAGACTTGGGAAGAGTCATCCTTTTTGTATATCGGAACAACCTTAGCAATCTTAAATGCTTCTGGAAATGTACCTGTCGTCAGAGAGAGATTAAAAATATGCACTAGTGGGGTTATTATATTTCCTATAACTTGTTTCAAAAGATATGTGCTTATCCCATCATGACCGTTAGCATAGCTTATTTTAAGAGAACGTGCAATATTCAAGATTTCAATCAAGTTTGTTGGTTTGAGAAATAATGACTTGTTGCAGGGAGTTTGAAGAAATTGTGAGAAGTCGACTTCGTTCGAAGCTATTGTATTGGCCTGATTGGGGCCAACCCCAACAAAGTAAGCATTGAAGCAATTTGCTATTTCTTTTGAATCAACCATTGTATTATTATCTTTGGTAATATGACACTTTGATTTACTCTTTTGTTTTTTGAGGGCTTGATTGATCACATTCCACGTTGATGATGCATTTCCATTTGCATTTTCAAACTGCTTGGCAAAATACATTTGTCGAGACTGTCTAATAATGGTGGTTAGTTTGTTCCTATATGATTTGTAATTATTCAAGCTTTCCTCTCCTGGGTGTCGAAGACTATATTTATATAATCTATTCCGTTTTTTAATAGAGCAAAAGATACCTTTAGTTATCCATGGCTGCTTGATTCTATTTCTTGCCGATCTTTTTTTAGTCATTGGGATATGTTTATTTAAAAGAGAGGAGAACAAGTTCCAAAAAAGTGCATATGCCTTATTGGTGTCAGTACATGCGACCACGTCATTTCATGTTACTTTGAGTAGTTCGTCATTAAACATGGCTATTTTTCAGCTGTGATTTTACGTATCATAGCTTGATTCTTTTCGTCCTCAGGATAATTGCGAACATGATTACAAATCAGGAAAATTGGAAGGTGGTCAGAGATTTCACTATACAAGAGGCCAGAGCCTATATAGTTATTGGTGACATTTGTAAAAATGTTATCTATCAATGTAGAAGAGTTATTTGCCAATCTGGTTGGTTTATCAATCATGGCATTGAATGAATTTGATCGTAACATATTATGAAAAGTATTATCTTCCTGCAAAAGATCAATATTAAAATCACCCATCAAGTAAACATCCTTATTTTCTAGATTGACCTTATGCAGCATCCTATCAAACAAAAAAATAAATAAATCATAAATCATAAATCATAAATAAATAAATCAATAAATCATAATATCCTGTGTACAAACTTGCTAATTACGGTATTAGAGGAAAGGCCCTGGAGTGGTACTGTAACTATTTTACAGAAAGGACACAGTGTGCTTTTATTAATGGCTGCGAATCTCGCACGAAAGATATCCAATGTGGCGTACCACAAGGATCACTACTTGGTCCCTTACTCTTCATACTGTATACAAACTATTTAAAAACATCTTATAACATGTTATCATTCAGTCTATTCGCTGATGATTCTAACATCTTTTTCTCCCATCATGATCCGATAACCCTACTAAAAACAATGAACATTAATTATCAAGAGGATTCCATTCATCAATTATGCTGGTCTATGCTGCATGGGAGAAAATGGCAAGCATGAAATACATTACTAAACCGTGCACAGATTCATATAAACCTTACTAAGCCTAGTGTCCAAGTAACTGTGTACTACAGTGTGAGTCAAAAAAAACTTTACACCTAGGAAATTACTAATAATTAAAAAAATAATTTATGAACAGTAAAGTATTATACATCATATGAAAGAGTGTTTTATCCTGAATCGTTTGGTACCATTTTTGGGTGGTATGTGTTCACGCTTGGATGAACAGGAGGTATTGTTTGCGAGAGTGCAAAAATCGAATTGCGCCAAAGTATTAAAGTGAGAGAATGAATTGAATGTATGAAATGAGATGCATTGCAGATGCTTTTTTCAGTAGCAAAGTCACACACACACAAACGCACACGCACATATGAAACACACACACTAACACACCCACCACACACACGCGCATACACACAAACATATGATAATGGTGTTCATTTGGAGTAAAATACGCATGTACAAAAAAAAAACATTCTGTTTCAAAATGCTTTGTCAAACTTTTTTTTTTACTTGATCTTCAAATTGTTAACGATCATCATAATTATGATGATAATGTTAATTCAAACGCTTATCATCATGGATCCTTTGAAGCTTCATTTGTGACCAGCAAGTAACTGTCCGTTCATCTACTCCTCGACATGACCTCCGTCCCTTTCGATGCACTTTCTAGCGCGATGGAGCATCCCCTGAAACACTCGACGAAGCATGCGCCTGTCTCTCCCAAGTGCTTCGCTCTCAATCCTGATCCTTTCTCGTAGGTCGTTGAGGTTCGCAGGTGGGCTCTGGTACACCCGAGACTTGAGGTAACCCCAGACGAAAAAATCAAGCGGTGTTAGGTCCGGGGATCGAGGTGGCCACTCCACAGGTTCGTTCAGAGCGATGATCCTGTTCCCGAAGAGTTCTCTCAACCTGGTCATCACAATCCTTGTCCTGTGAGCAGGGGCACCATCTTGTGCCCACCAAAGGTGCCTGAAAGGACCGTTTCTCTGACGCCTAAATCGTGCCATCTGATCCAGAGCCGGGACAACCTGATCATCTATCATTCTTAGTCTGCATCTAAATTTGCTATGCGAGTGTGTATGTGTGTATGCGTGTGTGTGTGTGCGAGTGTGTGCGTGTGTTTGTGTGACTTATTGAGTGTGACTCTGTGTATGTTTTGATATGTGTGACATGATTAATTTTGGTAGGGATGTTATTTGGATCTGCAAAGACCGAATTAATACCGAAATCCCAATTGTTTTATTCAAACATCACATAAGCATTATTTGGCGCAAGTCGATTTTTGCACTCTCGCAAACAATGCCTCCTATTTATCCAAGCGTGAACACATACCACCCAAAATGGTACCAAACGATTTGGGATGAAACACTCTTTCATATGGTGTATAATAATTTACTTTTCATAAATGATTCTTAAAATTATTAGCATTTTTCTAGGTGTAAAGTTTGTTTTGACTCACACTGTATAGCCTTTTTAATACATTGACAACGGTTTTATAAATAGATGGGACTTGGTATACTGCCTTATTTCCACAGTCATTGCGACAATGATTGTAATTCGATTAATGGAAGTGAAAAATTCCAAGAACATCCTATTTCACTTTTCTTTAAAAATTCCAGTTATTCATTATGATCTGCACGGCCATGGAGATGTGGACGACGAAACCAACCAAGTACAACAGGCCACGACTGGGCTGCGGCACGGCACAAAGATAGACGACTGTATGGAGAAAGCGAGTGGCGACGAAGATACGGTAATGCCAGACGATGGTGGTGGTTGAAGCTCCAGAGGTGAGGGCGTAGAGGAGGCCGAGGGCAAAGAACGGTAAAATGTTCTCCAGGTCGTTCTGATGGCATCTGATCAAAACAGAAAGTAATTTATTTAAAATAAAGGTTGTGATATCTTATTTCATGAATTTGATATGTTAATGCTGACGGGTACCGTCTCCCACTGTGTGCTCTATTTTTCTCTGTTTTTGTCTTCTCTATTTTCCTTGTATTTCTCTCTCTCTTATTCTGGCTCTTCTCATCTCTTCTCTCTCTCACAAGCGCACGCACACGCCCTTACCCACACACATATCTCTCTTAATATCTCTCTCTATCTCTATCTCTACCTCTGTATCGGTCTCTCTCTATCTCTCCCCTTCTCTCTTCCTCTCTCGTTCCCTTGATAAAACCCTGCTCTTGAACTTTGTGATCTGATAGCCCCTTCTCTGGATGTATCAACGTTTATTTACATAATTGTTATCATTAAATTAGCGTTCTGCAAATATCAGAAAATTTCAGGAGCTATTCAAGTTAAAATATAATCCCTTGTATATTCAACCCATACGATGAATAAGACCATGAAATCAGAAAATGCTTTGAACAGTCATTTCGTAATTTTTTTATAAATTAATCCATGTTAATTCTCGTCTCTCCCTTTCCCTATTCCTTCATTTCTCTCTTTTAAAATGTGTCTCTGTCTATCTATTTGTCTCTCTATACCACGTGTACCCAAGCGCAAACTCACCCCACCCCCCTCCACCCCATCTCTGTTTCTCTCTATCTCCCTCTATTATCCTCTCCTTTCCCTGACTCACTTTAATTTAGATCGCGCTCTTTCTCTTTTTCTCTTCTCTTCTCTTCTTTTCTCTTCTCCTTTTCTCCCTTACCTTCTGACCCTCTCGACCTCAGGATCGTCGAATATTGGTTTCTTATCCTTCTCCTTCATTGATCCCATATCCTCCCGGTTGGAAAATACCTGCAAAATATTCATTAAGAGGGACAATATCATAATGCAGCAAGAGAACTCATTCAGTTTAAAAGAAAAAAAATACATATATAAGTAAACATTAGATAGATGTACTCTTAGTAATCATCAGTTTTAAAATTTGATCACAATGAGGTGTCGCAGTCGAGTGGTTTGATTACTTGACATTAAAGGGATCGTTTAACAATGTTAAATCTGATATACACGGCCCTACGTGTTATCAGTGTCTGTGAAATGGTGTAATATTGAAGCCCTAAAAAAATTGCGCTTCAAAATGATCAAGAAGTGCCTCAAAAAAGTAAAAAATCTTTGAGTGACCGGTTTTACCATACTCGTTTTCCCCAATAGACTGTAGTGTTATGAAAACCGTCAGGCGAACGGTTTTCAAAATGTGTAATTCCAATCATAAATATCTTGATAATCAGACCGGCGATCGGCTTGTAAAAGTCATGGGGTTCCTGACTGATCTAAAGGTTTATAATTATCATTGCATCATGAGCTAAATCCAGAATTTTGTTTCAGAATCTGAGACAAAGTTACCGGATCCCTTTAAGAGTCGGTTTCTGTTAACAGGTTTAAAGGGCAAGTCCACTCCAAAAATAACTCACTTTCAATAGAAGTAGAAAAATCAGACAAACCAATCAAAAAAAGTTTGAGCAAAATCGGATGACTAATAAGAAAGTTATGAATATGTAATGACATGAAAAACTTTGAAAATCACAAGACAAATTTGCAACTCACTCATGAGTCTGTGAAGTGATTGCCTCACTATCCACTAATTTTGTTCTTTATATTGATAATATAAATCTCGAAAATTCCCCCTAAAATCTGATTTCCTCACACCAGCATCCAAGTTATATTGAAAGTAATATGTTTTTTCGTGTGGATGCACTAATAAAGAGTATTTTTTTCAGTTAATCAATGATTATGAATATACAATATTCAGAAAATAGCATTAATTCTTCAAAGTTCATAAAAGATTTTGTGAAATTTAATGCAGGCAATTTGATCCAAATCATATAACCTGGGCAAAGGCATGGGGAAATCAAGTTTTGGGGGATAAAAAGGGAAATTAATGGGATAAAAATATATAAATCAATTGAAAAATTGTGAGGCACTACCGTCACAAACTGATAACCCAATTTGCAATTTGTGTAGTGATTTTCGAAGTTCCGTAGTTTGTAATACTTTTTAAAAAATCGTAGGAGGCTACGGGCTACGATGTTTGTGTTTACATTATCTACGAGCATTGTGCCATTTCTTGTATTGGCACTCGGGGGCAGGCCGGGACAAATCCGTACAGAGGCTGCTCGGAGATTGAAGTGAAATCGTGCAATTTTAGTGCAACTCCGCAGGGAAATCGTACGGAGCCCGTGGAGCTTCCGTGCAGAAGTTGCGCCGAGAAGGCGTGGTGACCGTGCAGCCGCCTTGCCGTTTTTGAGCCTTTTTTGGCCCCCATGTTTATCAAAAACCGTGCGTTTGCTGCACGATCAGCACAAGGCCTCCGTGCGATGCTCGTGCGGGGATTGCACAATGCCACTGACTACATGTCTACGGGCTACGGGCTTACGATTTTTCGTATTTGTATAACTTCCCGCGAAACAAAATCGTAGAGGCAGCGGAGCCCGTGAATCCGTACGAAAATGTCACGACCGCCTCCTGCCTCCGCATGGAGGCCCCACGGAAAAGGGGATACGGACCGGCGTGCTCTGTGGACTAATCGCATGCCAAATGTAATCTAGGCATCAATCATGTGAGCAGATCCATTGGTCTGCATCTACTGGCATTTAATCTCGACCATGGGCTTAAGCTTTTGTTCAAAATCAATTTAAAGAAAGGTAGGCCTAGTTAGTTTGAGATCTAACTTTTCCTTTGTTAAACCTTATATTAGGTCCAGGGTCAGGTTTTATATGAATTAGTAGAATACGGAACCATTGCGTTCCATCATCATCAAACTTAATAAATCACTTTTATTTTACAGCAGAAATATGACAAACAAAAAGGCTTTCAGCTTACGTTTCTCGTACTATGACGAAAATATCCCGTCAGAGGGGATAGTACCATCATCTTCAGAATGACGATTGAAACATCCCAAAATAGGACAACTCTTCACTATCTATCACGGTCATGTTGTTTTCTTTTCCCGGTATTAACCTGTTTCAACACCAAACATATGAGTAACATTCAAGCGAATGCAGGCAGATAAATAGATTTACGCGCCCTCGCTCAAACGTAAAGTGGACTTTCTATAAAGAAAAAATAGCTTATTGTTCGCCTATTATGAAAAATAGATATGCGTGTATGGAATTTATTTTCAAAGAGGTATTTCGGGCAGTATGTAATATATTTAGAATTGGCACCACGCTATACCATTGTCGTTTTGTAGTCAAAATTAATGCACAAATCTTTGTAATGCCCTCTGAGCGACATCAAAGCGCGCAACGGATACAATTCTGTTATTACAAAAGAAAGCCATTCGTATATGTAGTGAGGCTGGTTTACGTGACCACACACGCCCTATATTTCGTCCTTGTTTTCACGAAGTGACGGTAGTGAGGAAAATCGTAACGCAAAGTGAATGCAATTTTTTTTCACTACCGTCACTTCGTGAAAACAGCGACGAATTTTATTGAGCTGCGTAGCCTGACTGTTAATGGTATTCATTTCCTCAAACTACCCTTTTTATGTATCGCTTTAATAGATGTTTCGCCATAATAATGATACTCATACCTATCTCACAAGACAAGCAAGTAATATACACCTATCAAATCATATACGGTGTTGGCTCATAAATATATTAGACATAATGGCTCTCGGATGTCTGGAATTCTCTACCTAGGCTGACATTCGAAATGTATTGACTGTGAATTATTAAAATAGCAGTTAAGCACCTGCTTATCTCAAAGATGTAATGACTGTCTAACATTCATTATTGTATTTTGTTTTATATCACTATAAGATAATCTTCCTAATTTCTAATAATTGATCCTTTTAATTTTGTCCCCATATTTTTGTTACATGTTTATGTTAATTTTTGGAGATTAAATAGCAGGGCTATTCTATTCTATTTTATTCTTCCACATTCTTATTTTCTTTAATTTTATTGACTTTTTTTTTTGTTTTTGTTTTTTTAAAGTGGCTCTGTAACAGTGTTTAAGGTTGTTAAAAAAACTGCGTAATTTGTGTATGAAATGTTACTTATTATATTTCTTCTACTGTCCTAACCCTCTAACATGCAGAAAAGCCAGAACATATTCTCAAACCACAAAGATATTTATGTTTTTTTTTAAGGCGTCACTGTGCGACACCCTCTTAACAGTAAATTCTCCCAACCATTTTTGAATTTTCCCAACCGTTTTTCTATCAAAATCGTTCAGCACTGAAATGTCTGGAATGGTATATATAGTCACTTTATTTCTTTGTTACGATTTACATTCACCTAAAATGTAATTAAATAGTAATAATATAGTTGGGAGAATTAAGGAGTCGAACGTATCAGTTTTTCCCAATTGTTATCATTTACTTTCTCTCTTTTTAGATTATCTTTAATTGTAAATTTAGCAATGAAGTCACTACCTTAGCACCATTTTCTCTCATCTGAACAATGTTACCAAGTCTCTTTAAAACTTGCAAATATAACTATTGTATTGTATCATCTATTGAATAATGCCATGTTTCAGTTATTTAACTTGTTTAATTTATTTTTAATCTGTTAGTTTTTCGGAAGTAATTTTAATAGTAGCTGAGCGTAATAGTTATAGATTAACTTTTTTTCCTTATTCTTCTACCACTTTAAAGAATATATTGTTAGATGATAAGGTGTGGCAATCTCTCAAGCATTAAGCTAATATTGTCATACCTCTGCATTATTCAAAACTGCAAATGTATAATGATCGTAATCTAGTGTTAACTACTTTGATGGTCATTAGCAAATTCTGTAAACTGTTTAACAATGCAAAAATAAATAAATAAATTAAGTGCCTCGTTACAAATTATTTAGTTCACCTCTTACGAACAATTGTATTTCAGTAGTCAGAATGCTAACTGCATACATTAATTGTTGCTATGTAGGACAAATATTTAAAGGTATAGGCCAGTTTTGGAAACGCCCCCCTCTCAAAAAATGAAATGGAAGCTCTTATTACCAATCATGTGAAAGAAATTTTTTGACCAATACATGATGATACAAATTTTGCCGGGAAACCGCCTACTAATGATATATTTAGTAAATTATTATTCATATCCGGACTGGATAGATATCGCACATTCCCATATACATCTTTCTATGTGCATTGCTTGTAACTTTACCTAGACTGGGCCAAATTTCTTATCATTTTGATGATTCCAGAACCTTACAATACACACCAATACCTATATGCTAGATGATCAACCTTTTCTGATCGATTCCACAACGTTTCTTTCACAATCCAATCGCATGTCCATCACCATCACTACGACTACCAACCCTCACACCACCTCTACCATCATCATCACTACGATCACAGTCCCTCACACCACCTCTACAATCATCATACCTACGACCACCAACCCTCACACCACCTCTACCATCATCACCACAAGGACCATCCACCCTCACACCACCTCTACAATCATCATACCTACGACCACCAACCCTCACACCACCTCTGCCATCATCATCACTACAACCACCAACCCTCACACCACCTCTACCATTATCATCACGACTACCATCAACCCTCACATCACCTCAACCATCATCATCACTACGACCACCAACCGTCACACCACCTCTACCATCATCATCACTACGACCACCAACCCTCACACCACCTCTACCATCATCATCAGTACGACAAGAAACCCTCACACCACCTCTACAATCATCATACCTACGACCAGTGGCGTAGACAGGTTTGTACACCTGGGGGGGGGATGACTCAGGGGCGGATCTAGCTTTTTGCTAAGGGGGGGCGTTGACCAAAATAATGACGATGCGGAGCATCGTCCACGAGCCGCAAAGCGGCGAGCCGATTTTTTTTGGGGTGTTTATTTGAACCCCGTAAGTGATGTTTTCCTGGCATCTATTAACACAATGGAGACCATAAAAAGCAGTGCATGATAACGTATTTTTAAATCAAGTAACAGTTAAATACACAGTTATATCCAGAGTTATCATGTGTTTGGTTAAGTTACCAGATGAGTTGAATATCTTCTCACAATATTTGCACTTGAAAGGGTTTCTCTCCACCGTTTTTTTCTTTTTTTCTTCTTTTTTTTTCCTTTTTATTTTTGTTTGTTTTTTGGGCCGCCCAAGGGGGGTTTAAACCCCCTAAACCCCCGCCCCCCCCCCCGTAGATCCGCGCCTGTTTAAACTTGTGGTTATCTTGTGGTTTCCAAACCACAAGATAACCACAAAATACTTGTAAGATTTTCCTTTTTTTACCGTCTCAATTGGCTTTCACCGTGTGAATGCGGCTAATAACAATAAACACAATTACAATAATGATGAGGATTATTATTATCATCATCATAATTATTATTATTATTAATATTATAATTGTTATCATTATTATTATTACTATTATTATCATCATTATGACTTATTAAGTAAGCAAATATCATTCCCCAAAACCTGGGGGGGATGATTGTACATGCCATCCCCCACCTTGTGAGGTGGGGGGGATGCATCCCCCTCATCCCCCCCCCCCCCCGTTGTCTACGCCCCTGCCTACGACCACCAACCCTCACACCACCTCTACCATCATCATCACTACGATTTCTAATCTTGACACCATCCTTATCATCATCTTCGTCACGGCCACAAACCCTTACACCACCTCTACACAGAACAAACTTTTCCATTTAGAAACAAGGAAACTACAATTTAATTAGAAATGAATTTAATGACTTGGAGTGACTCAATCACAAAACAAAGGCATAAGCTAGATCATATAGACGAGAAGGCATTGGTATACGCCAGTAAAAATATTTTCATTTACATAAAGCCAGGCCTATACAATACATTATGAAGAACGAACATGGAATATATATATCATATACGTTTAATCAGCTTGACTAACAACTGTTAGGGCTCAATCTCTTTGCCAAAAACTACTCTCTTCACAAGTACCTTTCTTTCCAAAAGTCAAAATACAAATATAATCGTATCATAATATAAACCAATCAAACAATTATACCTTTTAACCCTTGAACGTGATGGCCCTCCTCATTGTCATTGTCATGTAGACACATTTAAGCGTAATGGGCAAGTCTAGTAAATTAGACTTGTTACTAATACCACGCATACTCCAAACATAAATCAGCTTATAAGACGCTAGCCAGACATAGCAACGATACATTATCAAGAGGATTCCATTCATCGATTAAGCTGGTGTGCTTAGTAGCTAGGGGTTCTGGAGAGAAAAAACGAAGCATTAAATACAATAGTAAACAGGGCACGAATTCATATAAACCTTACTAAAGCTGTTGTCACAAATCAGAGCAGCGACCGACCGATCAGTACCCTGCTCGGTCGCTGCTGGAATTAAGGCATCGCCCAGCGATTAGGTCGGTGCCCGGGCGGCGACCGCCCAGGCACCGAGCGTATTTTGGGCGGCGAGTGAAAAGTGAGCAGGCGCCGCACAAATTTTAACTCCGCGCTAAAACTTCAGCGGCGACCGAGCGATGCCCTAAAAACGAGCGGTGCCTGGGCGGCCGCCGCTCGGTGGCCGCGCAGCCGCCAGGCAGAATTGGTTAAAAACTCGCCGCTCGGCCGCCGAGCAGGCTACTTTTGGGTAATGTGACCATAGCATAAGCCTAGTTTCCACCTAACTCTGTACTATAGCCTATTCAATCAATTGACAACGAGCTTCGTAAGGTATCATGAATATGGGCCTTGGTATATTGCCTTAGGTCGACAGTCATTGCGGTCGTGATCGAGGCTAATTACGACAATGAATATAATTCGATAAAATGGAAGTGAAAACTTTTCTTTAAAAATTCCAGTTATTCATTATGATCTGCATGGCCATGGAGACGTTGAAGATGAAACCAACGAAGAATGACAGGCCACGACTGGGCTGCGGCAGGGCACCGATGTACGCGATGGTATGGAGGAAGCGGGAGGCGACGAAGATACGGTAATGCCAGACGATGGCGGTGGTTGAAGCTTCAGAGGTGAGAGCGTAGAGTAGGCCGAGCGCGATGGAAGGTACGACGTTCTCCAGGTCGTTCTGATTGCATCTGATCAAAACAGAAAGTAATTCATTTAAAACGATTTTTATCGAAATGTTCATCTACTGAAAAAATATCCCAGCAAATTAATCAAGGTTGGGATATTTTGTCGCTCAGACAAAATTTCAAGAATTTGATATGTTGATGCTGAATGGTGTCGTTTTCAACTGTGCATTCTCATTTTCTCTGTTTTTTGTCTTCTCTATTTTTCCTTGTATTTCTCTTTCTCTATCTTATTCTATCTCTTCTCACCTCTTCTCCCTCCCTCTCTCTCACAAACGCACGCACACACCCTCACCCATACAATTATCTCTCTTAATATATCTCACTCTCTACCTCTACCTCTGTATCGGTCTCTCTCTATCTCTCCCCTTCTCTCTCCCTATCTTGTTCCCTTGATAAAATCCTGCTCTTGACCTTAGTGATCTTATAGCCCCTTCTCTGGATGTATCTAAGTTTATTTACAGATAGTGTTATTATTAAACTAGCGTTCTGCAAATATCAGAAAATGTCAGTAGCTATTCAAGTTTAAATATAATTCCTTGTATATTCAACCCATACGATTAATACAAGAAGACGTGGAAGACCATGAAATCAGAAAATGCTTTAAAAGTTCATTTTGTATTTTTTGATATATTAATATATGTAAATTCTCGTCTCTCTCTAACCCTATCCCTTCATTTCTCTCTTTTAAAATTTGTCTATGTCTATCATGTGTACCCAAATGCAAACACACGCATGTACACACACATACACACACACACACATACACACACACCCTCCTCCTCTATTCGCAGTCCACCAGCATGTTTATCATATGGTATCATTGTAACTGACGACCAGGCAGAATAAGTCTTTGAAGAAATATTATGAAATGAATTGATCGTGGGGAATTATTCGTCAACCATTCATAAATATTCATAGCTTACCACTCAATCAGATTCCTGGATTAACCTAATTACTTTCTAAATATTTTAGCAATGCATGAGATTGCAATCAACAATCGCTATGTTCAACGAGCCTTCCTAGTCGGCGTAAGTTTTCCCCTGCATCACTAAATATTCCATAAATATTTGACTTACACCATTAATTGTCCAAACTCGGACCAACTTGCCACGATTAAGTTACCACAACCTTCCACTGACCCAGTCTTACTAAGCGTAATTTCCGGAAGTGGTGGCTCCCGCACTAGTCGACCTTAACCCAGCTTCGGCCGGCATCTGAATCGCGCGAAATCTAATTTTCATTTTCGATTCTAAACAAGCAACACTTGTGAAAGGTCACAGATACTACGAGTGCCAAGTGAGAGCATTCACACGGTCAACTTACGCTAGCCTCTAGTCGCGTAGCACGTTACTCCTGGAAAAATCCAGGAGTAAATCAGAGGCGTAAAGGGAGGCGTAGCTAACACGAATATCGTTCAGACGGTCACTAACCCGACCTTTACGTCGACCTTACCATACTTACCGACTAGCTCTACACACAGCCTTTAAGGCCCGGTCACACAGGAAGGACGCATGGGGAACGCACGGCCAGCGCATGGAAAATTTGCAATTTTGGCCAGTGCGTTGTCGTGCGCCCAACTTTTGTCGAAGATACAGCTAGCTGACACCAAATGTATAGCGTGTTGCTAGCGCGCTGGACGCATACAGGGCGCACACAGGGCGCACACAGAGCGCACATGATAACAACTTCCACGAATGCACAGCGTGTTGCTAGCGCGCTGGACGAATGGTCCACGCATGCACCGCGTTCTACGACGCACGGCCAGCGCATTAGAAATCGGAAAAGGCCGTGTGCCTAACTTTTGTCATAATTTTGGAAAAGCTACCGAGCTGACACAAAATGCACAGCGTGTAGCTAGCGCGCTGTGCGTATACAGGGCGTGTGCTCCGCGCATGTCTGGCGCTGGTCTAGCGCGCTCCACGCATGTCTGGCGTGCCTTTGGCGTGTACATTCATGCGTCGAGCTCGGCGCACGTTTTTGAGCATGCTCAAAAAATCCCGACGCACACAGCGTATGACGACGAATGCATAGCGTGGGTCCAGCGCGCTCGACGAACGAGTAACGAGTGATGACGCACGCCTAGCGAACGACAACGCACTGGCCAAAATTGCAAATTTTCCATGCGCTGGCCGTGCGTTCCCCATGCGTCCTCCCTGTGTGACCGGGCCTTTACGCCGACCAAAATTGCCAACGTGTAAACACGGCTACTGGGTACTTTTTGTTACCTGGTTACCGCTACTAGTATAATGGCTACTTGTGACGACCTTGAAGTTTACTAGATGGCTAACCGACATGGCAAAAACTAGGACAATGCTTTCTCAATGGTAGAATAAAACAACTCAAAGCAGATATGTAGACCTATAGTTTGTGACGGTAGGAAAGTCTACAAATATGGATACATGTGTAACAAGTATCAATTGTGAAAAAACAAGTGTCATTATGAGGGAAGAAAAATGATTGTAATGCTTTCCATATTTGCACAAAATTGTTTTACAAGGGATGCAAACACGGGCAGGGGGCCTCTTTCATTGAAAGTTGCAATGAAATAATACAAACAGATGAAATAGATTAAAACCGGTGTTGGCGGCCAGGAAGCTTAACAAACTGTACATGGTCTTTGGGAATTATGAAAACATATTTCATATTCGAGGCTTTCCAATATTGCACATGGAATCTTTAACTTTTCATCTTTCACGCCCCCCCCCCCCGCCCTCCCCCCCCCCCCCCCATCTCCTCTCCTCCTCTATCCTCATATCGCTTGATGAATTGACAAAATCTCAGAACAGTGTTGTCGCTGTAAACTCGCCTTAGGTTTCTCAAATCATATATACTCAACAAGGCGTTCTGTTGGTCATCTCCATTACGTATGAATTGTACACATCCCGTATTGATTACATGTGTTTATTTAGGATACTATTCCACTTTATGCAGCACCTCGGTTGCCTATATTACGTTTCAGTAATATTTAGTAAATCAATTGTGGGCATACTTTTGAAGCAAATATCAAATCAAATCAAATCATTTATTTCCAACATCAATTAAAAACAATGTGTAAAAACAGTCAATAGGCAATAGAAACATTATAAAACTATGACATTTCAATGAAACGATTAAGAAGAAAACAAAACAAAACAACTATAGCAATCAAAGAGAAACAAGGTACAGGCTACATTAAAAACACAAGTGGATAATTGGAAAATGGTGAACACAATAAAAGCCAGGTTTTTGGCTTGTTAAGGTGTGTTCACCTAGTTTGTGTATTTGTTTATTTTTACATTATTATTATAAAAATTAGACAGTGGTCAAACAGTACATAAAACATAGAACATGAGAACATAAACATGAAAAACATTATATAAAAAAAAAACATATAAGAGCATCAAACAGTATGGTATGGTTCTATAGGATAATTTAAGAAAAGATATTAAAAAAATTAAAAGTAATTAATATGAACAGATTAAATGTTTCTTATATTGCCTCCTGAATGTATTATTAAATGAAATATTGAATTGGTCACATTTTATATCATTATAAAGAAGTGGACCCGAATGTGTTAGAGAGTATCTTGAATAATCATTATTATATGTCCACCGATGGAATTTGTTTGCATTTCTTGTAGGATAACTATGAATCTGAGAATTTAAAGAAAACATATTCATTAAATATAAAGACAGAGTGTGGGTATTAAATCGTTGCATAAGGGAACATATTTTTAGTTTGTTTATATCTAATAACTGAAGTGTACATAATTTCTTAAATAATGGGGATGAGGGTGTCATATAACTTGAATTAGTACATATACGTATTGCTTTCTTCTGTAATCTAATTCGTTTTTGTAAGTGTGTACAATAAGTATTTCCCCAAACAATATTGCAGATAGAAATAGTGGATAAAATAAACGTATTGTAAATATTAGATAAGACATATACAGGTAAAATATTTTTTCAATCGATACATAATTCCGACATAACGTGAAACCTTTAAGCATACAGAAGTGATATGATCCTTCCAGTTCAAGGATTCATTCAAAGTAACACCCCAAAAAAGTACACTTTCACTTCTTTGCAAGAGTGTGTTATCTATGTATATTTGTATGTGTTTAGGTACTTCATATCCTCTTTAAAAAATATATATATTGCGTTTTATTGACATTTAATGATAAGTTATTGCACTTAAACCAAGATAATATTTTTAAAAGATTTTCGTTTAAAAATTGAAGTAAAAGATCAATATCATTATGAGCGGATAAAATGGTTGTGTCATCAGCATATAACATCCAATCACATCCAGGGCAAGAGTTGGTAATATCATTTATGTACAATAAAAATAATAACGGTCCTAAAATAGATCCCTAAGGTACTCCTGTTTTTACGGTTTTAAAATATGATGTGCAATCATTAAAAAAAGTACACTGTTGTCTATTTAATAAGTAAGATTCAAACCATTTAAAAGTTGTGCCTCTTATACCATAATATTGCAATTTCCTTAATAAAAAAGATAAAGAAAGCGAATCAAATGCCTTAGAAAGGTCCATAAAAACACCAATTACATGCTTATTATTATTAAAATGTTGTATTATTTTATCCTGTATTTCAATTAAAGAGTGGTTTGTTCGAAAACCATATTGACCATGAAATAAAACATTATATTTTGGTAAAAATCCATACAATCTATTATAAACTAATCTTTCAATTTCACTTTTACACTAAAATGTACTTATTTTTTGTGTATATTTTATGCATTTTATTGTATTACTTGTGAAAAGAATACCTGTAATTCATGAAATTGAACACAAACAAAAGTTTAAAAAATATTATTTCTTATGTGTGATTACATACATATAATCTTCAAAAAACAAAAGAAAATCCGCGGAGGACGCAGGTAATAAAAACAAACTGATGAGAAATAGAAAACATTCTTCAGCCGGCGACAATGATACCTCTATCCACCCATTAACTATCATCCACATATTCCTATGAACGAAAGAGGCAGACCCGTGATGACATTTAGACTAAAGCTTCTGTTAAAAATATCTCCCTTTAATAATTAGAAAGAGGCGTTTCGCATTAAAACGTCACGTTTTACTTTAGTGCAATCTATCACAAGAAACCTAGCCGAAAACCCATTGTATCATTTTTCCAACGTTGAGCAAATGATCAGGAAATAAAACGAATCAATATGAGATTCAGATTAAACCACCAAAAGATTAGTGATTTATTGTAGATTTCCCATGTGCGGATTTGTGAATAGGGGGCACGCGAGGTTGTATAAGGGCCGATCCCTTAATTTATTCAATATACATATAAATATATATAATACTAATCACAAAACCATAATAGCAATATTATGGATACAATGAATAAACTGTCATACAAAGAAATACTCGATAACGTTGTAACATAATTTTGACATTATTTTAACATTATTCGCTTTGATTTTTCGTAATTTTCGAGTTGATTTTTGAAGTTGAATCACGATGTGCGTGTGTGTGTGTGTGTATATAGTATATATATATATTTGGTTTTCCTGAGTAAAAATGTCCTTCCCTATCAAGATGACACTAAGATCATTAATTTGGGGTAGGAAATTTTTATTCTGGGGCTATTTTGTGTGAGATGATGCCGTTTTCAAAATATTTTTGTTGTTGATTTTTGTTTTTGTTTTGGCAACCTTGTTCTTGGTTGAAACAGGGAGAAATTTGCGCATGGCGGCTTCTCCTACAATCAGCTGTGTTGAACACATCAATAGGTGACGCACAAGTCTATTGAAATAACGTTAGATGGATATTTCAGAAGTCTTTGCTATCACGTGATTATACAAAAGAAAGTAATGATTAGTAATAATGATAACAAACTAATAATTGTTATAAACAAATAGTCAACCCAATGCCTTCGTGTGCATCGGGCATCACGCATGTGAGGACAACTAGGCGCGTACGCAGCAGTACGCAACCCTCCCCCCTTCCACTCTTTGTATGTGTGTTTTAGGAGGACCCCCCCCCCCCTTCAACTTTTTTTAATTTAAAAAAAAATTGTGGTAATGAGTGACCCCAAAAAGCTGACCTTACCCCCCCCCCCAACAAAACAAAATATCGATCGGCCAAATTTTCAAATTTTGGGACACACCCACACAAAAAAAGTGCTCTTACCCCCAACCTCCCCCCCCCCCCCTTGAAAAAATCATGCGTACGCCACTGAGGACAACAGAGAATAATAAACCAAATAATGATTCTTCTTGTAATGAATACGTCATGTTTTAATGAAAGAGCACGTAAATACAGTTTACATAAACATGTCTGTTTGAGACGAATCTCTACAAAAACAAAGCAAAGAATGATATCATCTGTATAGTAAAAATATCACCATAATAGAAACATGTTTATAAAATGGTATTTTAGATGACCTTTTCAAAAACAGAAAGAAAGAGAAGTGAGAGAGAGAGAGAGAGACAGAGGAAGAGAGAGAAAGAACGAGGGAGATTTGGGGGAGCTTGTTTAGCACTTTTTGACAGTGGCGTAATGAGCAAAAACTTGTTGGGGGTCAGAACAAAATCCGCATCACCACCAAGTAGCATAATGCAGGGGCGGCGGAGCGTCTTATAAAATAGGAAGGGGGGCACCAACAAAAAAGGCCACTTTCTGGAGAGAAAAAAAAGGGGCACCTACAGAGGAAAACATCAAAAAACATACACCATTTTTTAGACATTGGTATATTGGTGATTACACTACCAGGGATCATCAGAATTTGTTTCTTTTTTTACGTGGTACAAGATACTGCAGATACTTTGTAGTTGGGTGTTATGGTCTGTATATTAATTTTCGAGCGAGCGAGCAAACATTTTAAGATTTGTGAGCTCCCAGTGCGAAAAATTGCATCTTAAAACGGAGACAAAAACCAAACCAGGATGAGTATTAATCACAATCTAATGAAGAAAAACTAAAAAGTTTTTTTTATAAGTGACATAATTGGAACATCTATAAAAGCGAGCGATCGAGCTCTAGGGAAAATTAAAGAAAAAGGTGCTCTAAGTCGCCTTGAATTAGGGGGCATGTTATGGAAACAAGAAAAGTAAGCACTTACCAAAAGAGAAAAGAAAGGGTGCTCGTGTCAAAGTAAAAGGGCAATTATCGGAGGTGAAAATGGCACTTCAGGCACCTGAAAAAAGACACTCAACAGCGATGAAAAAGGGCACTTGTGAGAATGAAAATAGGGAATATGTTGAAGGAAAAGGACACCTATCAGATTTTAATAGGGGCATTTATCATATGTTAAAAAAGGGCATTTTGAAAAGGGGAAGAGGCTCATATAAAAAAGTAAAAGGGGCACTTATCCGAAGGAATTGTGGTACTTATTAGAAAGGAAAAGGAGCACTTATCAAAGGTGAAAATTGGCATTTAAGAGAAATGGAAGGGGTTCTTATTACAAATGGAAAAGGGCACTTATCAGAAGAAAAAGTGCACTTATTAAAAAGGAAAAGGGGCTTGAGTCCAAGTAAAGGAGGGCAAAAATATCAACGGTAAAAAGTGGAATTTTCTCACACCTGAAATAAGGCACTCACCAGAGATGAAAAGGGGCACTTATGGAAATGAAAAAGGAGCGCTTATTATAAAGGAAAAGGGGCACCTGTCAGATTTTGATAGTGGCAATTATTGGGGGTGAAAAAGGGCATTCATGAGAAAGTGAAGGGGATCATATTAAACAAATTGGGGAGTGCAATAAGTTTGGGTCAACATTTTATGGGAACCTTTGTTTTGCAACGTCAAAGTGACACAGGCACATTCTCTTGAGAAAATGACATCTTCCTTTTTTGAAAGTCGATAAGGTACTTGGTACACTTACCTCCGAAAGCCCAATAGTGCAACCATGTGAATTAAAATTTAAGAGGAATTATCCGCCAGATAATCCAAACATATAATTCGAAATCCGTGTGGATTTCGAGTCATATGTAAAGTAGTTGATTGATCGATTTTATTTCATAGGCAGTCAGACGCAATTACGAAAAAGCCAACAGTCAATTCCTTCGAAAATAGCCAGTAATATAGTTCCCTCATCGATAATGCGTGGACGCACTCTTGGGCCCTCCAAAGCCTAAAAGTGTGTTGCAGTCTGTAGTCAGTATTTGCTTTACATTTTTTTTTGTGCACTTTTTCAATTTTTCCGGGGAGGGGGACGATCCCCCAAAAATAACTGAGGGGGGATGTCCCCCAGGATCGCCGCCCCAAACCGCTTCTAATCATATTGTAGGCGTAGCGAGGGGGCTCTAAGGGGCTGCCCTCTGCATACGTTATAAATGTTAATTTACAAAACTTAGAGATCAAGTCCTATACCTACCCCTACCCTACCCCACGTGTTTGCAGTTATTTTATTCGTCACGTAGAACCACCACCCCGTGGTGCATTGCAACTTGGGGGCGGCTTCAGGTGTCGAACAATGATAGTTTGTGGTGTGAGAGAGGTGGGTGAAGTGTAATAAAGTGAGATAGAAGAGCTAAAAGATTGATATTAATAAACAGCAATTAAAACAAACCTTGTAATAAGCTTAATACACTACCCTGCACAAACCATTCTCATTCACTATCACTTTCCTTAATACTTGATTATCAGCACAAAACAACATTTGTATGGATATCATTTCCCTAAGTTATTACGGTTCAGTGATTGTTTGTTTGTTTGTTGTTATTCCCGTATAATATCTTCATAACATGCACATACAAACATAAAATAAATATACGGCGGATAGCCCATTTCAGGAGTATTAACAAAATACGTCTGTTCTTTCATGGGTCCGGATAAAAGCCATTTCATAAAAATCAAATATTTTATATAATCGTGGGGAAATTAGAATTAAAAATAAATTTAATACAAAGATTGTAATAAAAAAAACATGAACAATGCAACTGAACATAATTGTAAAAAATATATTTTCGAGTCTAATAAATTCAATTTACATTTAGAATTTATATTCAGTGTAATTTATAAGGGATACAGAACCGCACGAACCCTGAACAAAAAACTTAAAAGGGAAGAGAGGGAAACAGATAATAGAGCACATTTGTAAGATACTGTGAAATAATTATTAAGATTAATTTGAAATTTTGAATCGTGAAGTACTACAGGGATGAGCTGATATTTTTTTTTACAGTGAAGCTCCTCTGTAATAAAATGTTCTTTTACAATTATTGGTTCTCGGTCTAGGGTAGTGAGGTCCATCCGGCGGCAAGAGGGGGAGAGGGGGGGGGGGGGTGTGGCCTAATTCGTGAGAAAATATTTAGCAGCAAATCGGCCAGCCGGTGAATAAGCGGGGAGGGGAGGGGTAAGAGCACTTTTTTATTTAGTGTTTGGGTCCAATTTTTCAGGAAATATTTA
This sequence comes from Strongylocentrotus droebachiensis, assembly GCA_035222895.1. NCBI lineage: Eukaryota > Metazoa > Echinodermata > Echinoidea > Camarodonta > Strongylocentrotidae > Strongylocentrotus > Strongylocentrotus droebachiensis. Next base: position 739,695 of record JAVYIG010000143.1, read on the forward strand.
GCGACGCATTCAGCCGGTGAATAAGCATTTTTTTAATAAATATTATTATTTGATTTTAATTTAATTTTTTTTGCCAGGGAGTAAGGGGGGCGTCGCCCCCCCCCCCGTAGATTTATGCCTGCTCTTGGACTCGTCATGTGGTTCCTGACTGGACTAAAGGTTTATAATTATGATTGCAGCATGAGCTAAGTCCAGCATTTTGTGTGCCAATATCTTAAAGTAGATATTCATTGATTTTAAAAACTAACTTTATTTTCATCATTGTAAAGTTGAAACTTTGATTCGACAAGGTTATCAAAATTCAATGCTTGGAAACATTTGAAGTAATGATTATTACAAATTACAGAACGCTTAAATACAGCCCCGGCATAGCACCTAAAGAGCTCTCCGAACGCTGCTGAGATGTGTGAGATCACAGTATGGACATGATCTGCACAAGCAGACGATGTCCCATGACATCTCACACATTTTCAGTGCCTGTCTTTTCATCTTCTCTTGAGTTCTTTCTCTTACTTCACTACCGTCGGGCTAAATATATAATCTATTGCCTCACTCTAAACCCCGCGCATGGTTTTATTTTGATGAAAAATGCAGCGATACAAAAATAAAGGAATCTGTCGCTTGTAAACAAAATAAGACGCCATTGTATATTCAGCTGCACACACCGCGGTATGTTCGGGGGTTCAAGAGGGAACAAATGCCGTCCTTAATATCATTCCGGGGGTTTTTCAATTTGAAAGTCTGGTTTCTTTGATTGTTAATTAACCCCTATCCTGTGTATTTGCAAGCAAAAGATTTTAGTTATCAGAATCGGGTCATATCGCCTTTTGAATGGTTTGACATGCCTTTACATTTATAAACACTAAACTCATTATAATTTGACAAATAATAGCTTTGCAATTATGATCATTCTTTATGGGATGTCGTCTGCTTGGGCAGTATTGGTCCATATAGTGACGTCATTAAAACATCGTTATTTTTCCGGCGAATCTCTCGTATATCCCAGCTGCTATGGAGGTGGTTGCATTTGTATTTTTATAAATCACCCGATATGTAGTTGACCTAGAACTTGTACGATGGCCATCTGTTAGCTTCCCAGTTTCTAGTGATACATTAGTTGACATATTTGTGATTTTCTTTGAATTTCACCTTTAAAAAGAGAGTGCAATCGCCGAAATGTATTGTAATGATATATATGATAATTGATAACGTAGACAAGTTTCTCTTCGAATTCTGCTATTTTGTAATAGCTATGGTACTTTTGTTTTTAGCGCTCCTAAATATGCGATATTATGAGTAGTCGTAATAGAAGCGTTTCAAAGTTTCCAAATTCAATCAAAATTTTCTAGGTTAGTGCAAACCACAAAATACTTCTTTGTTATTCAATGATTATTCTTAACGATTCTTAATGATTAATTTAATGTAATAGATCATTGAGTTTTAGATGGGGCCAAACTTGACTAGTTACATAACTATGTAAAAGAGAAAGAAAGTCTATCTCTAAATTAAAATTAAAGGTATTGAAAGTAAAATAGCCCTTTCATTTCATTTTAGATCCATCCCTTGATATTTATATTGCACTGCTCCTACTGTGTGCTCTTTTCACACTCACCTTGATCTATGAAGGGTGTTTTCTTTATTTGATCATCAACAGAAACAAAATTCTAGGCAGCTTTTCGAAGCGTGACCAGATTCCAAGTCTGCTTAACTTAAATGGGGGCGTTGATGTAGAAAAAACAGGATTAAGATCCCAACGCTTCGAAATGTAAAAGAAGAATAAGAGAAATAAAGTTGAGATTCGACCTTTATGTCTAGACGTTGCATAACGCAATTTGTATTGGTATTATCTTCCATCTCATAGTGGTTATAGACGTCATTTATATGGATAATACAGATTAAGCTGTCCGGGGTTTTTAACATAATGCTTCGAAACAAATCGACCAAGCTGTTTTTTTATTTTATTCATGGTCTGTTTCTACTGTTTATCTATTCTCACTGCCAACCCTCGAAAACGAATTTATTATGCATTTCGCAGAGGAAAGCTTGCATAGAAGAACTTTATATATCTCTATATATATGTATGTATACATATATATAGATATATACGAATCATTTGTTGGGCTTATTTTGCTTTCTAATGGATAAGAGAACTTTAATCGAATTTCGCATTCTAAACGGTTTTCTATTCACTCAATTGATGCTCAAAACTATTTAAAACCCAGGGGAATATATTGTTGAGCAATTTAGTAAGGCAGCCAAAAGTTAGGATTTTCTTTCGCTAAATATTGTAAGAGCACTCTTCTTCTTTTTTTTTTTGGTCAGGGGGGCCGGGCCCGTCGCCCCCCCCCCCCCCCATTGATCCACGCCTGGTTTAGGGAGACCGTTAGATTACCAATAGAACGGAGAGGGTACTTAGTATGGGACGTTTGATATATTTCAGGAATACGATTATTTATAATTGTGTACATCATAGTATACATATGTTCTTCTTGGCGGACACTAAGTGTCTTCCATTTTAAAACGTTATTGATATGAGACGTGGAAATATGCGAGTATGGATTTAATTTTTCAATATGATTCTTCCTGCTCTGCTCTGAAGTTTTTGCAACATATCTAGATATTTTGGGAGCAGACTGCCAGACTATATCGGTGTAATCAAAATGCAATATGCAAAATTGCAATAGATTCAGGTACATTAGTAGATTCAACATAAAATGGCAAAACTGTCATGATACATTTCGTGCATTGCCATTCCAAAATTAATTCAGACATGTCATTATACATTTTGACAGGAATATTTGCGCATGAGATATGAACCCAATCATTACAAGAAGTACAAAGAAGTACTCTATGGTTGACTTTATTATTGCATTAATACACATACAAAATTTATGTTCATTACAAACAGAAAACAAAAAATATATATAAATAGTGATTTAAAGAATATATATATATATATATATATATATATATAAATATATATGTTTGAGCACACAGGTGGAAACAAACCGAAACTGAAGAGATGTCGTTTATGGGATGTCGTCTGCTTTGGCAGGATCGGTTCATATTGTGACGGCATTAAAACATCGTGTGTTTTTTTTCGGCGAATCTCTCGCATATCCCAGATGCTATGGAGGTTGTTTTATTTGTATTTTTATGTATCACCCGATATGTAGTTGACCTAAAACTTGTATCATGGCGATCTGTTAGCTTACCAGTTTCTAGTGATACGTTAATTGCCATATTTGTGATTTTCTTTGAACATGCATTTTAATGAGAGTAATTCTGAGAGGGTATGGGTACAGGTGGAACTGAGGTTACAAGAGGTGAACTTTTGTTTTTAGCACTCCTAAATATGCGATATTATGAGTAGTCGTAATAGAAGCGTTTCAAAGTTTCCAAATTCAATCAAAAATTTCTAGGTTAGTGCAAACCACAAAATACTTCTTTGTTATTCAATGATTATTCTTAATGATTCTTAATGATTAATTTAATGTAATAGATCATTGAGTTTTAGATGGGGCCAAACTTGACTAGTTACATAACAATGTAAAAGAGAAAGAAAGTCTATCTCTAAATTAAAATTAAAGGTATTGAAAGTAAAATAGCCCTTTCATTTCATTTTAGATCCATCCCTTGATATTTATATTGCACTGCTCCTACTGTGTGCTCTTTTCACACTCTCCTTGATCTATAAAGGGTGTTTTCTTTATTTGATCATCAACAGAAACAAAATTCTAGGCAGCTTTTCGAAGCGTGACCAGATTCCAAGTCTGCTTAACTTAAATGGGGGCGTTGATGTAGAAAAAACGGATTAAGATCCCAACGCTTCGAAATGTAAAAGAAGAATAAGAGAAATAAAGTTGAGATTCGACCTTTATGTCTAGACGTTGCATAACGCAATTTGTATTGGTATTATCTTCCATCTCATAGTGGTTATAGACGTCATTTATATGGATAATACAGATTAAGCTGTCCGGGGTTTTTAACATAATGCTTCGAAACAAATCGACCAAGCTGTTTTTTTATTTTATTCATGGTCTGTTTCTACTGTTTATCTATTCTCACTGCCAACCCTCGAAAACGAATTTATTATGCATTTCGCAGAGGAAAGCTTGCATAGAAGAACTTTATATATCTCTATATATGTATGTATTTATATATATAGATATATACGAATCATTTGTTGGGCTTATTTTGCTTTCTAATGGATAAGAGAACTTTAATCGAATTTCGCATTCTAAACGGTTTTCTATTCACTCAATTGATGCTCAAAACTATTTAAAACCCAGGGGAATATATTGTTGAGCAATTTAGTAAGGCAGCCAAAAGTTAGGATTTTCTTTCGCTAAATATTGTAAGAGCACTCTTCTTCTTTTTTTTTGGTCAGGGGGGCCGGGCCCGTCGCCCCCCCCCCCCCCCATTGATCCACGCCTGGTTTAGGGAGACCGTTAGATTACCAATAGAACGGAGAGGGTACTTAGTATGGGACGTTTGATATATTTCAGGAATACGATTATTTATAATTGTGTACATCATAGTATACATATGTTCTTCTTGGCGGACACTAAGTGTCTTCCATTATAAAACGTTATTGTTATGAGACGTGGAAATATGCGAGTATGGATTTAATTTTTCAATATGATTCTTCCTGCTCTGCTCTGAAGTTTTTGCAACATATCTAAATATTTTGGGAGCAGACTGCCAGACTATATCGGTGTAATCAAAATGCAATATGCAAAATTGCAATAGATTCAGGTACATTAGTAGATTCAACATAAAATGGCAAAACTGTCATGATACATTTCGTGCATTGCCATTCCAAAATTAATTCAGACATGTCATTATACATTTTGACAGGAATATTTGCGCACGAGATATGAACCCAATCATTACAAGAAGTACAAAGAAGTACTCTATGGTTGACTTTATTATTGCATTAATACACATACAAAATTTATGTTCATTACAAACAGAAAACAAAAAATATATATAAATAGTGATTTAAAGAATATATATATATATATATATATATATATATATGTTTGAGCACACAGGTGGAAACAAACCGAAACTGAAGAGATGTCGTTTATGGGATGTCGTCTGCTTTGGCAGGATCGGTTCATATTGTGACGGCATTAAAACATCGTGTGTTTTTTTTTCAGCGAATCTCTCGCATATCCCAGATGCTATGGAGGTTGTTTTATTTGTATTTTTATGTATCACCCGATATGTAGTTGACCTAAAACTTGTATCATGGCGATCTGTTAGCTTACCAGTTTCTAGTGATACGTTAATTGCCATATTTGTGATTTTCTTTAAACATGCATTTTAATGAGAGTAATTCTGAAAGGGTATGGGTACAGGTGGAACTGAGGTTACAAGAGGTGAACTTTTGTTTTTAGCACTCCTAAATATGCGATATTATGAGTAGTCGTAATAGAAGCGTTTCAAAGTTTCCAAATTCAATCAAAATTTTCTAGGTTAGTGCAAACCACAAAATACTTCTTTGTTATTCAATGATTATTCTTAATGATTCTTAATGATTAATTTAATGTAATAGATCATTGAGTTTTAGATGGGGCCAAACTTGACTAGTTACATAACAATGTAAAAGAGAAAGAAAGTCTATCTCTAAATTAAAATTAAAGGTATTGAAAGTAAAATAGCCCTTTCATTTCATTTTAGATCCATCCCTTGATATTTATATTGCACTGCTCCTACTGTGTGCTCTTTTCACACTCTCCTTGATCTATAAAGGGTGTTTTCTTTATTTGATCATCAACAGAAACAAAATTCTAGGCAACTTTTCGAAGCGTGACCAGACTCCAAGTCTGCTTAACTTAAATGGGGGCGTTGATGTAGAAAAAACAGGATTAAGATCCCAACGCTTCGAAATGTAAAAGAAGAATAAGAGAAATAAAGTTGAGATTCGACCTTTATGTCTAGACGTTGCATAACGCAATTTGTATTGGTATTATCTTCCATCTCATAGTGGTTATAGACGTCATTTATATGGATAATACAGATTAAGCTGTCCGGGGTTTTTAACATAATGCTTCAAAACAAATCGACCAAGCTGTTTTTTTATTTTATTCATGGTCTGTTTCTACTGTTTATCTATTCTGAAGGAGAGGCTCCTTTTGTTAAAATGTTTCTACCGGTATATAAACGCACCTCCTTCAAGAATTAGCTACACTTTTCATCGCTACATCGTACCCAAAGGTCCTGCTTGAATCGTGGCATGATGGAAGGCTACACTATTCTCCTACTTCTTCTATGCCTCAGTGTGGCAAGCGCCTTCTCTAATAATGGTAAGGTATACATTTCTTTCATTTACTTTTCATTCATTCATCCATTTACTGCCAAAGTCAAGTTGGACTTGAATTCCTGCATTAGATTTACAGGTGTTTATTTCCGATAAACATGTTAGACAATAGACGGTTTTTCCGGGGATCTGACATTCTCGCTGGGCAGTAGGCTCCATCTACTTTCTTTGGTACATACACTATGAACATCACGGACAAAGAAAGCGGACAAAATATACAGTTCCTCAGGTAGACAAAGGAACATGCCTTCACTGCTATTATGTAAAAAGGTGAATATGCATGTGACACCGGTTCTACTCATTTTTACATAATAGCAGTGAAGGGATGTTCCTTTGTCTACCTGAGGAACTGTATATTTTGTCCGCTTTCTTTGTCAGTCATGTTCATAGTGATAGTCCAAACCACTCTTATCTATTGTGCTTTGTCATTGGTTATACTTAATTGAATGTATAACTCCTCTCTTGATTAGAAGATTTAACTGGTCTCGAGGTCGGTTGACCTAAGGGTCATTTTATATATCATATCTTGTAATTGGTTGTCTTCGTAAGGGTCCTCCTGATTGGCTAATAAGATCATGTGACTTTGAAGCCTCGTCGGGTGCCTGAGTATTTAAACGCCATGTGCGAGAGTTTGTGGTTGAGTTTTAGTTTGTTCCGTTATTCTATTAAGGATGTGCTGCTTAATTCGCTCAATCTATAGGGCCGCCCAGCCTTTGATAGAATATAGCTAATATAAAATAAAACGTCCTTTAATAAATAATCTGCGTTTGTAACTTTTGGAGCTTCGGCTGAATTTGTAGCTGAGTTTATAAATAATAAAGTGGACTTCAACTGTATTTCCGAGCCTGTTTCGTATTCATTTTGTTTCTGAACTCATAGTCACCGACCCATTACGGGCCCATTACATTAAGACATTGGGGCTTGAGTAAATTTTACGTGTCGTTTTGTTTCCGAAGGTAAATAATAAGGCACCCCGGAATTAGGACTTCCACAAATGACCCCAAAATATCCACATATCTCCATGGGTGTCGATACTTACGTAATACCTATTCATCAGGGGGGGGATGAATGAATAGATCATCCCCCCCTGATGAATAGGTATCAGTTACGGATCGACACCCATGCATATCTCTTTCGCATGGAGACGTCCCACTCTGTGTATTTTAGAATAATCAGGGCCAAAGTGATGGAAGTGCTTCATGAATACCTTTTCTTTACCCTCTTGAAAATAATGATTCCACCTGTGTATCGTAGAATGTATCGCCGAAAGATAAATGAACGATTACACAACTTTCACGAACACCTATCCAGTAGTAGTCGCGGTGGGTTTTACAGTTTTGTACAAGTGACCTTTATCTGCCCATGCGCAAATAGTGTCTCCGAAACAGTGTGGTGCGGTATGTCACTGAAACAGCTCCCGTAGGACTTATGTGCCAATTATTTATTGCATTTTTTGCATTTTTTTATTCATTGGGGTCCAAGCTATCAGAAATTGATGGGGTTCAAATTTTCCCGAAGACACAAAGTTCCCTGTTGAGCTTTATATAAGCCATTTTGGCGCCCAATATGGACCCCCCCAGGAAATGAAGGAGGGGTCTGAAAATTTGTACCCGATCATTTTTGGCCAATTGGGACCCTTTTGAAGCCAAAACAGCAAAAAAATCCTACGGAATTACATACCATACCGCACTAAAATTGCTAATTCCAAAGATACGTTTATTTTGACGTCCACAATTCTAAAAGTTCGTTAATCCGAAAGTTGAATAACTTGAAGGTTCGTTTTTCTGAAGATGAAATAAGGATCGTAAATACGAAAATGAAATAGGTTTCATAATTCCGAAAGGTCATATTTCCAAAATTGTCGTAGAACGCTGGGTTTGTTTTAATTTCGTTCGGAATACCAAACTTCAGAATAATGAACCCTATTTCCTTTTCGAAACTACGAGCCTTCTGACTAATGAACCTTCGGAATAACGCAACAAATGTTAGAACTTATGTACTTCCTGGTATAGAAAATTTGTGTTCAGGATGTATGAACCTTAGGAAGTATGAACCTCCGAAAAAACGAACCTTTGGAAAAACAAAGTAGAATTAGTCGGCAAGCACAGACCCTAAAATTAATTGACACTTTGTTACAATTTGTAATGCGTATTGAGTGAAAGCTAGCCCGGTTCCGCCAGGTTGTGTGAGTACGTATTGTCATGCTCAGGCGCGGATCCAGGATTTCTTAGGGGGGAGGCCCAATTTGAATTAAATTTGAAATTTAGTGTGCAGCTATTTGAAAACCGTGCCGGCCGATATTTCGCTCAGTGGGGGTGGGGGGGGGGGGGGGTTGGGGTAGTGAGCACTTTTTTTCATCTTTCTTTAACCCCCGGAAATTTGAAAATTGCGCTGGCCGATATTTTGCTCAACAACCCCCCCCCCCCCCCCCCCCTTGGGCAAAAAAAAGGGTAAATTTCTGTTCACAATTTATTTGGGGGGGGGCAGGGGGAGCGTAAGGCCCGCTCGGCCCCCACCCCTGGATCCGCGCCTGGTCATGCTTGTCCAGAATCTGGCCGATTCTCTATATTCCCTACACACTTGATTCAAGCCGCCGAAGATGGCGTTATCAACGAACTCACAATTATGCTCACCAGCCCTAATTTAATGATCATGTCATCTTCGGCTGGCAGCAAGTAAGTATAGGGGGAGGCCGCATATATTGCGTTGGTTTGGTGGAGATCAAAATGAAATAGGTCAGATTCTGGACTAATCCAATGCATGCAGGGTCTATAAAATATAGTATCCTAGCTCAGACCTTCTGTTATTCATTACAAATGGCTAGGGTTTGTGCCCCCCCCCCCCCCCCACTCCGGCGTCGGAATGACCGCATGCGTGTTAAAGGTATTACAAAGTTTCGGTATAGGGTCATGAATTTGGTTCAAGTGAACATATTGGAAGCATATGCGTTCCTACAATATTCATTGATCGTTGTCGCGGTTGAAATCGAGTCTAAAAATTTGAAATTGTAAATATTAAACTCTTCTCGTGTATAGCTCCCTCTCAAGGTCAAGATATTAATTTAGCTATGAAACAATGTTTCTTGATTAAATCGACCGATTAGCTATTTCCGTTAGGAAATTATATATCACAACTACATATTCTGAGATTTTCATGGTCGCAGCTACCATTGTACTGTCGTAGGCGCTATTTGAAATTCATCAAAATTTACCGGGAGCACCGGTACATTTTTAGATTCAATTTTTCTCGATAGCAGAAGTGTTTTAGGGGCTAATTTTTTTAGTGCTTATAATACATCCACAGGGACATTCAAATATATCAAAATTATAGAGAATCACTATCCACCCAATTTTCAAAATTTCCCAAAACTTTGTATGACCTTTAATACTGAAATGTCCGGTAAAAGGGTACTTTTCACGCACCAAAGTCCGGCTCGTACATACACAAACAAGACTTTACACACCGGACTTAGGGGGTGTTTCAAAAGGAGGGAACACGCATATGCGTACCCTAAATAACACTGAGTGGGGCGGGGGGGGGGGGGGTTGTGCTTAGCCTGCTAACTATCCCCGAATGTTCTCTTTGTCTTTTTGTGTGACTCGCATTGTTTCCCTATGCTTCTTTTAGGTGTGCGGCTGGTCGGGACAGATAGCAACGAGCGGATGGGACGGGTAGAGATCTATCGCGACGGAAATTGGGGAACAGTTTGCGACGATGGCTGGGATATTGTGGACGCCAGGATTGTCTGCATACAGTTGGGCTTCTATAAAGGTGCTGATGATACGAAGAATTTCGGCAAAGGCTCAGGAGAGATTTGGAGATTGGAATGTACCGGCAATGAGAATAAAATCAACGACTGTCCTTTTAGTAGGGCAAACTCTTGCACCCATTCCCAGGACGCAGGAGTGGCATGCCGAGGTTAGTGTCATTAATCGACCATTTATTTGCCAAGAGGGGAGAGGGTGCACAGGAATGGGGCGCAACAAACTCATAAGGGATAAAAAGGCGAAAAAAGGAAGAGATCTAATATGGCTCCTAAAGGTTTATGAGCCTCTAAATCCAGGGTAAAATACTTGTATAAAGACTGTTTGAGAATGGGTTTAAAATCATGAAACTGGGTGAAAAAAAAATCTAAAGCTCGGTCATTAAAAACAACTTTTAAAAATATGTATGCTAGTTAATATACAGATTAGGTATCCACAATGCGATACAAAATGTTATAAAATATCGAAAAATAATAAATACTAAGTTCTTCTTTTATTTTAACAAAACCACAAAGATGACACTGTCACCGTAGTATTACGACCCCTCCCGCCAACCACTTAGGATATTAAGTTACACGAACATAATATACTTGTTGTAAAGATATGGATATTGATCAGGTATAGTGGCTCCCTGCCTAATACAACCACTCTAGTAACGTGGTGCAAGGAGAAGGAATCGGGTTTCCTAGTTGGTGTTGTTTTTTGCATAATAAATAATTTACGAAGAGGTCAATGCTAATCTAGAAATGTAATCCTGAAAAAAAACTTGAACTTAGTTGGTTTACCAAATTCATTAAGGATTGTTGTAGTTGTTTCGTATATTTCCGAAGAGATAAAACCCCGAGAGCCAACCTCGATATTAAAGTATTGTACAGAAAGTATCCTTGTGATTCAATATCGGGTATTAGTAGGAGCGTACTTCCTTTCTATATACAGTGCGTCCCAGAAAAAACGAAACCGAGAATTATCGATGTTTTATCATAACTTAATCATAATTATAATTAATAAATGAGACATATTTAGAAAGCTTAGATCATCCTCTTTCATTTGATGCAACTCATATAATTCATATCTCACGCATGAGTGATTAAAAGCAATTTGAAGTGAGGAAACCAAAAAGTCATTTGGCGGGCGGTATCTGAATTTCAAGGAGAACATCAAATTTCTAGAAAGTTCAATTTCTGCCCTTTAATATGACACCTCAATCAGGAAAAATGACCCAGGAATAAAAAAAAAAAAAAGTTCTGCATGTTTAAAGTAATGCTTGCATTTCCATAATTTGATCAAACGAGCTTTTTTTCACTGGCTGCCTGCTGTAGCAATAAACAGAGTTGACAAAAGACTTTAAACTCCGTTTCGTTGAAGATCAGCCATATCATGCATCAGGTCTGTCGTCTTTTTTGCGCATGGCTGATCGTCAACGAAACGGAGTTAAGTCTTTTGTCAACTCTGTTCGTTGCAACGGCAGGCAGCCAGTAAAAACGAACCGGTTAACTGGGCCAGCGCGCTAGCGTTCGCGAAAGGGTGCGAAACAGACCGAAGTTCTCCTCACGATTCGGTTTCGCGTATGTTGCACGCACGTGAATACTGGGGTCGCGTCATCCGTAGATACACGATTGGCCCCGAGGGCCACGGAAAGATACATAGTCTCGTCATGCTACAGCCCCTTTAAAAATTAAGGCCCTTAAAACAAAAGACATAAAGGCCTTTAAAACAAGATAATGTAGCGTAATATGAATACTCTACTCTCTATCAACACTGCTTCCCGAAATACATATGGAGCAGTGGTATATCAGTGATGAATGTTCTTAAAGGTAAAAACCAGTATTGGAAACGCCCCAATTTCAAAAAATGAAATGGAAGCTTACATTACCAATCATGTGAAAGATTTGCTGGGAAACCGCCTACTAATTGATATATTTGGTAAATTATTATATTTATTTGACTATGAGAGATATAGGGTAGTCCCATATACATCTTTCTGTGTATAGTGCTTGTAACTTTACGAAGAATGGGCCAAATTTCTTATCATTTTGATGATTCCAGAACCTTGCAGATGCTAGATGCTAAATGATCAACCTTTTCAGATCGATTCCACAACGTTTCTCTCACAATGCAATCGCATGACCATAACTGGTCTTTACCTTTAACTCTCATTCGGGAGGTCCCAGGTTCGATTCTTTATACTCGTTGGTTCTGCACTTATTTGCTACTCTCGACCCAGGTTCACAAAGTACCTACCTGGCAATGTTAGAACGATAAGGGCAGGACTCGCAAGAAGAGAAGTTTTAACACTGATTTGGTTACCCTTGGTAAATGATTTTTTTTTTAATTATTATTATCATCATTATTTGTTTCACTATTGTTATCATTATTGTTATTTTTACTTTTATCATAATTATCATGATCATCATTAAAAGCAATGAATGTGTATTCTATAATCTCATAAGCAAAAAGTTCAATATATACTCCTGAGTCTTATATGTATTATGCACTTTAAACCTTACCGAGAGTACTTATACGGCGATATCAGTATAATCAGATAACATTTTCATGCAACTCTTTTTTATTTCTTCTTTACTTCATATTCCACAGGTACTAGCATACTGGGTGAGAACATTTTCATTTGTTCACTTCTGATATTTGGTTAAAGGTTATAAGTACATTTTAAATATACAGTTGAGTTCTGGTTATGTCTCTTTGTTGAGATTATCATTTTTTTACATTACAGACAAAGTGGAAACTAGTCCTATAACTTAATATTCATAAGTATGAATATATTCGAGTTGATTATTATTACTAAAAAATGTGAAAGAATAACAAGATAAATAGATAAATAAGTAAGGTAAAAGCATGTAGATAGTTGATCATGCAAAAAACAGTTATGTTACATGAACATGAACATCTACTTTTCAATAGTTTTTTTAATTGATTCCAAAACAATACAAATCATTTTTAGAAATACAGTTTCATCTTGACATGATTCAATTCATTTTCAATACATACATTGTACGATTGATGACAATGAAATTCATGCATGTGTGTACATCCACAAAGCCCCCCCCCCCCCACACACACAAAAAAAAAAAACATATACGCAAATATTTCTATATATATTATTATTATTATTATTAAAAAGATATACATAAAACACCTTTCTCAATAGTAATAATGACCACTCCGCAGTATCATACGGGACAGCAGCAAACTCATTCAAACTTTACCGCTTTTACTGATAGAAACTTTTGTGTTTGTTCCTGATTCGACGTTAGACATTCGGTTAGTGCAGGATATGGACCATGGGCAACAACTGTCGCCGAGCATGGGTCGTTCAATCACCCCCCCCCCCCTAATGAAGGTTGGGAGTAGTGTGGTGTATATATATACATTCTTTCATTTGAGTCATCACCTCTCTGCGATATCGTATGGGACAGCAGCAAATTCATTTTGCTTTTAGTAGTATAGAAACTTGTGCTAAGGCAGGGACTTTAATACATACTGTAGTTATACATGTCACGGTCTAGAGGATAGCTCACCAAATCGTGAATAGCATGGTTCGCGGTTCGAGTCCTCTCGCGGCGCTAATGTCTTTTGGCCTGACATTATCTAAATTTGCCACCTTCCACTCAGGTGTAATAAATGGGTGTACCGTATACCCCTGAATGTTTTGAACGCCTTAGGGCAGTTGGTATAAAGTTTGGGTTATGATGATACTTTGTAGCCGCCATGAACATACAAATCATTGTGCATTCCCAATATGGAAAAAAAAATCATCACATTAATTCATCCCTCAGGATGGATTTGTGTGCAATAAAAAAGAATAATGAATAAACAGAAATCTGTTTTCATTATTCACTTAGTATTTAAAAGGGAGGATACATTAAAGGGAACACACTGACTCGCTTAAAGGGAAAGTACACCCCAGGATTTTTTTTAGCTGACGATATAGACCTAATAATACCATGAAGAATGATACAAGTCTCATTAAAATCCATGATCACATAACGAAGATATATCGACTTTTTTTATCGAAAATCAGCCGCCCCCCAAATGCAAATGCGTTACATGGGCATGAAACGATCGCCAAAAAATAACCGATAGTATCGAAATTGTGACGTATGTTGCGAGCTGCCTTCTTATTTCGCAGACATTCACTTTCGCTCGCGGTACACTGTTATCGCACTGACACGACGAATCATGAATGAAAGTGAAAGCGAAAGTGAATGTCTGCGAAATAAGAATGCAGCTCGCAACATACGTCACAATTTCGATACTATCGGTTATTTTTTGGCGATCGTTTCATGCCCATGTAACGCATTTGCATTTGGGGGGCGGCTGATTTTCGATAAAAAAGTCGATATATCTTCGTTATGTGATCATGGATTTTAATGAGACTTGTATCATTCTTCATGGTATTATTAGGTCTATATCGTCAGCTAAAGAAAATCCTGGGGTGGACTATCCCTTTAACTGTTAACATGATGCAAAATCATAGTCAACCATAAAGTAATTTTTTAATATATCTTTCTCTTTTTTATTTTCACATTCCATTGGGCGTTCTAGGAAGTTTTGGAAATATTATGAAAAGTGAAATACGCTCATGTTATAAGCTAAAAGTCTGGGGGGACCCGCAAGTCCTATAAATCAATATTAGGGACCTTTAGATTCTGCACGACGAGAACGTGGACTGCCCTTTTAAGGCAATGTGACGTCACTGCCAGTGCCTTAAAAAAGACGTCACATTGCCTTAAAAGGGCAGTCCACATTCTCGTCGTGCAGAATCTAAAAGTCCCTAATCTTTCCCAGGGGATACATTTTATTTGTTTGTTTTTGCAACTTTTCAATAATATGTTGTTTTTTCATTTGTTTTAAATTTATTATTTGTTTTAACGCTAATGTGATTCAATTCTAGCAGTATTTTTATTGTCATCAGGGCTAAGATTGCCTGGTTAGAAATTTAATAAAAACATGTATAAGTACAATTATTGCTAAAGGGCATGTAGAATTTATTGATTAAACAAAAAAAGACTGAAGTTTACAAAAAAAAAAGATCATCCAATTACTATTGACGGAAAGTAGTTCTCATTCAGATGCCGGCGTTATGCATATTAAATAAAAGAATGGTATCTTTTTTTAAATACAAATAATGCCACAAGAATGAATTGAATTTTTGTTTAATCTCCCTTTTCAATAAATATGTTATCAGGTGGAAGACGCGAAATGGAGGATTTGGAGTTATACGGAAAAAAAGAAGAAGAGGTAAGCATCATTTTTAAAGACAGATTAGAATTAAATGCACCATGTGTGTGTACGTAAATATACACTGTACGTATCGAAAAAGTTTTGCCAACTTTGGTAGCTTCTGATTAGAAAGTTGTAACCTATGTGACATTAAATCATATTTGATGGTAAAGGGTAACTAATACCCTGTATAATGACACCCTATTCATAATTGTGCTGCCACGGATGACCGAGCAGAAGGATTTAAAAAAAAAAGTACTGTCAACATCCTCTTGTACCAAGTTTGGGCTGAAGTAATGAGTGTTGGTCTAAAGCCATTATGTGTGTGTGTTATCTCGTTGTATATCCCTTCTATGAATATTCATAAATTTTCTAAATACATGATTGGTCAATTGGTGGTCACGTGATGAAATATAATTTCACTATTAAAAATAAATTCTGCCAGAGCTCCAAATATCTTTCACCTGGGCAGAACTGCGCATGCTCTCTTTGATATTTTCTTCCAAGGCACTACTGCGCATGCTCACTGTTTATTTGCGTCAAATTCTAACGCACAGATGACCAGCTGAGTGAGTTCTTACAGGGGTCTTCGGAGGGACTGGCAATAGTACTATGCCAGTCCCTCCTGAGATAAATAATTTCCACTATTCTTTCTCACAGCTTGGTATTTTTGTATATTATACAACACCTATAAAGTAGATCCTTGTCTTTGATTGGAGGATTGTTGGTCAGATGATATTCAATAGATAAACTATTGCACGGGTGTGCATTTTCGTACTATTCGCCGTAGTACTATTCAACGAGCGTGCATTTTTGGTTATATGACAATGACAATGACAATTTATTCTCATGTCACCAGGCACGTAGCCAGAGTTCGATATGGGGGGGGGGGCACCTACATGTAATCGATCGAGGTTAAAAAAAGGGGTCTAAAAAAGTTCAACCGATCTTGGAAATTTTAGGGGGGCACGTGCCCCCCCCCCCCCCCCCGTGCCCCCCGTGGCTACGTGCCTGCATGTCACCCACATTGGGGGTATTGGAGAAGTTTACAATCAGTTCGAATTTGTCAATTTAACACTGTAAAATATACAATGCAGACTGCGTATCTCTCTGCCGTGCGCGTATCCCATCGTTATATTAGCTGCGTGCATCTGACGCGAAGGCAATTTCGACGTAATCGAGAAGGCCTGACTGAAGTTATAACCATTCATTATTTGTATATTAGTAGATGCCAGGAAAAAAAAATCACTTATGGGGGTTCAAAATAGCAACAAAAAAAATCACCTCGCCGCTTTGCGGCTCGTGGACGATGTTCCGCATGTTAGTAGATGCCAGGAAAACATCACTTACGGGGGTTCAAAATAAAATTTAAAAAATCGCCAACACAAACTTCTTGTAAGTGTTAACATATTTACACTGATTCCAGTTTGTCCAATGTGGAATCGCAAGTACTATCAGGTCAGAGAAGATGATGAATATGAAAAATGATATATGTGTGAATGATTGATTGCAGCATTATCAATTTGACCGCGTCGATTTTTTAATAAGTTGGTCACATTTTACGAATCGTGTTAATACGCTATTAATTTCTCCATATGGTTATGTGTTATACTCGACTGCTTGTAAGTTCGCGGAGTGAGCTTGGACGGTGCGAAAGACCCTCACAGAGATGTCGAAGCGTGACCGCTTAGTGTGCTTTGCTCACGCTGGCAGTAGGAGTATCATCATCATCATCATCATCATCATTATCAAAGTTTTTTTTCTTCTTACAAACAGGTGGCTGCTGAAGAAGGATCCGATGACAAAAAGGATGATGACTTGAAGAAGAAAGATGTCCTCCAGGCCCTATATGATCTCCTGGCCGAACTCGAGGACAAATAGATAATATAAGGCAGCGGACACACTGAACTTGGGACGGACTAGAAGCTGTTAGATATATAAAGCCTTTTTTCTGCACGTTCGTTCGGCCGTTTATTCATTCGCGGTTGGGTCTGGACGAGCAGAGAATACAGGTGATATCACTCATATTGACGCGTGATCGATACAGCGGAGTCGAAAAGGACCCTTTAGTTTGCATACTTTCAAAACATTTGCCCCAAAAATATACTGAAAACATGATTCCTTTTGCACAAGAGCTGGTACAAAGACAAGGCTCTAGATAAAATTTGTATTTCTTACTTATCGGGTACACAGTTACAAAAAGTAGCCTGTTTTCGAGAAAAAATGAATATAAGCATTTTCATGTTTGCGAACAAATATCACCCCTTTTCATCCAATTTTATGCTCTTCAAAAAAAATAAAAAAATCCGCGAACATTCCCGCAAATCACCCATTTTACGCGAAATGTATAACTATCATGTGCCGCACACGACATCGATAAGAGTGATACCACCGCGTAGAGATTCAACACATTCTGACAGAAGTTGGATTCTAGGGCCGTCCTCTAGTTTATACCCCCTAAATGACGAATTGCCTAAATGTTACTAACCCTACATTTGTAACCACTCTGCTAACTGCATTAACCCACATTATAATTCCTTTGAAGAGAAACCATCTTAATCAGGCCTTGTTCAGAAATAACGCGGCAAAACTGGGCGTTTTTTTTATGTTGACGTAAAATGTAATGAGCGTCACTTTTCCGTATCTCACAACACATAACTCGGTAAAAACGCTCAGCAGTATTTTTCTATATATAAACGAGCCTGTTTCTTTCTCCATTTCTTTCTGTTTTTTAAAAGTTCATCTAAAATACAATTTATAAACAGGGTTTTATCATATCGATATTTTTTACTATATAGATGATATCTTTCGTTGCTTTGTTTGTGTAGAGGTTCATCTCGAACGGACATGCTTATGTAACTCACCAGACTTTGCTACCCTGTATTGACTAACTCTTTTATTAAACATGATATATTCATTGCAAGAAGAACAATTTGTTGCTTTTAATTCTCTGTTGTCCTCACATGCGTAATGACTGATGCAAACAAAGGCATTGGGCTGATACAATTTTTTTTTAAATATTCTGATTATTTGTCATTGTTATTAGTTTATCAAATTATTTATCATTACTTTATCTGTAATCACGTGATAGCAAAGACTTCTAAAATATCAATTTAATGTTATTTCAGTAGACTTATGCGTTCAACACAGCTGATTGTATGGAAAACCGTCATGCGTATATTTCTCGCTGCTTCAACCGTGAATAGGGGTGCAAAACAAAGCAAATTTTGAAAACGGCAATGTCTCACACAAATAGCCCTAGAATCAAAATTCATGGTTTCATCTTAATAGGGTAGGATTTTTTTACTCAGGAAAACAAATATATATATTATATACACACGCATACACACGCACGCACACATTTATGATGGATGAGCGGGTTAGGGGGGTTGAACCCCCCTTCATTTTTTTTTTTTTACTGCCAAAATAATAATGAAATTGACTAATGAATGTTAGGGCTCAATCTCTTTGCCAGTAGTGATGATGATGTTAAAGGTGGCGTGAGGGCTTGTGGTCGTTGTGATGATATGGTAGAGGTGGTGTGAGGGTTGGTGGTCGTAGTGATGATAATGGTAGAGGTGGCGTGAGGGCTTGTGGTCGTTGTGATGATGATGGTAGAGGTGGTGTGAGGGTTGGTGGTCGTAGTGATGATGATGGTAAAGGTGGTGTGAGGATGTGTGGTCGTAGTGATGATGATGGTAGAGGTGGTGTGAGGGTTGGTGGTCGTAGTGATGATGATGGTAGAGGTGGTGTGAGGGTTGGTGGTTGTAGTGATGATGATGGTAAAGGTGGTGTGAGGGTGTGTGGTCGTAGTGATGATGATGGTAGAGGTGGTGTGAGGGTTGGTGGTCGTAGTGATGATGATGGTAGAGGTAGTGTGAGGGTTGGTGGTTGTAGTGATGATGATGGTAAAGGTGGTGTGAGGGTGTGTGGTCGTAGTGATGATGATGGTAGAGGTGGTGTGAGGGTTGGTGGTCGTAGTGATGATGATGGTAGAGGTAGTGTGAGGGTTGGTGGTTGTAGTGATGATGATGGTAAAGGTGGTGTGAGGGTTGGTGGTCGTAGTGATGATGATGGTAAAGGTGGTGTGAGGGTTGGGGGTCGTAGTGATGATGATGGTAGAGGTGGTGTGAGGGTTTGTGATCGTAGTGGTGATGATGGTAGAGGTGGTGTGAGGGTTTGTGGTCGTAGTGATGATGATGGTAGAGATGGTGTTAGGGTTGGTGGTCGTAGTGATGATGATGGTAGAGGTAGTGTGAGGGTTGGTGGTCGTAGTGATGATGATGGTAGAGGTGGGGTAAGGGTTTGTGGTCGTAGTGATGATGATGGTAGAGGTGGTGTGAGGGTTGAGGGTCGTAGTGATGATGATGGTAGAGGTGGTGTGAGGGTTGGTGGTCGTAGTGATGATGATGGTAGAGGTGGTGTGAGGGTTGGTGGTCGTAGTGATGATGATGGTAAAGGTAGTGTGAGGGTTGGTGGTCGTAGTGATGATGATGGTAGAGGTGGTGTGAGGGTTGAGGGTCGTAGTGATGATGATGGTAGAGGTGGTGTGAGGGTTGAGGGTCGTAGTGATGATGATGGTAGAGGTGGTGTGAGGGTTGGTGGTCGTAGTGATGATGATGGTAGAGGTAATGTGAGGGTTGGTGGTTGTAGTGATGATGATGGTAGAGGTAGTGTGAGGGTTGAGGGTCGTAGTGATGATGGTGGTTGAGATGGTGTGAGGGTGTGTGGTCGTAGTGATGATGATGGTAGAGATGGTGTTAGGGTTGGTGGTCGTAGTGATGATGATGGTAGAGGTAATGTGAGGGTTGGTGGTTGTAGTGATGATGATGGTAGAGGTAGTGTGAGGGTGTGTGGTCGTAGTGATGATGATGGTAGAGATGGTGTTAGGGTTGGTGGTCGTAGTGATGATGATGGTAGAGGTAATGTGAGGGTTGGTGGTTGTAGTGATGATGATGGTAGAGGTAGTGTGAGGGTTGAGGGTCGTAGTGATGATGATGGTTGAGATGGTGTGAGTGTGTGTGGTCGTAGTGATGATGATGGTAGAGATGGTGTTAGGGTTGGTGGTCGTAGTGATGATGATGGTAGAGGTGGTGTGAGGGTTGGTGGTCGTAGTGATGATGATGGTAAAGGTGGTGTGAAGGCTTGTGGTCGTTGTGATGATGATGGTAGAGGTGGTGTGAGGGTTTGTGGTCGTCGTGATGATGATGATAAAACCAAATTACACACATACACACACACACAAACTCACTCACACAAACACAGTATCGTACGCAGGATTTTTTCAAGGGGGGGGGGGGGGGGTTAACATATAAAAGCCAGCCGCTGAATAAGCGGGTGGTGGGAGAGGGGGGGAGGGGGGTTCGGTCTCAAAATTAGACATTTTGTTCCGTTGGGGGGGGGGGAGGTCACCTTTTTTAGGTCAGCCATTGGCATCCTTTTTTTCTTCTTTTTTTTTAATTACCAAAACAAAAACAAAATCACAAAGGGGGGGGGGGTTCTCCAAAATCCAAAAAATAAATAAATGAGGGGGGGTTCAACCCCCCTTACCCTCCCCCCCCCCCCCCCCGCGTACGCGCCTGCACACACACGAACACGGGTCTTCCGTAGTCCTCTCTGATGACAGTTTAAATCCTCTCCACTTGTATATGTTTAATTACATCAATCTACTGACATTTTGCCAGATCCCCTCATGCCTACTGCCGATCAAACCAACCCGACCAAGCCCAATCAAGCCCGACCAATCCCGACCCCATGCCTAAACACAAGCTCTTCCCGACCGCTATTCGACCATTCACGACTCCTGCACGACGTATAGTCGACCACAACTTCGTTCTCTTCTCGATCATTCCGATCTACATACAATCCCAACGCGATCCTTACTAGACCAACTAGACGTACACACAATCTCTACACAATCTCGACCCGAGCAAATTGACCTGTTCGGACAGGGATCCAAGATGACTCGTGAATTGAGTGGTTGTACAAAATATTATCGTCAGCTGATGGTACAGACGTACAGTACTCATTTTTTTATCAGCGTTCAGTTCATCTCAGACACTCAAGAGATGTAAATCGAACAGTTACAGTTGTGGGCAGTGGCGGATCCAGGGGGGGGGGGGGTGGGCCTGGGGGCTCGGCCCCCTGGCAAAAAAAGAAAGAATGTGTGCTAAAGAAAGCAACAAAAAAAGTATTCCTCCTCCCCCCCAAGCCACTGAACGAAATATCTGACGACGTAATTTCCGCCCCCCCCCAAAAAAAAAAAATAGGCTCATCTGACCGTGATTAAATGCCTTAAAGCCCCTAAGCTTCCGGGGACTCTGCCCCCTGGATTTCACCTAAGGCCCAAAGTCAGGCACCTGGATGCTCATCTGACGGTAATTTAATGTTTAAAACCCCTGACGCCAATTCGTGACCTGCCAGTGTCACAAATAAGGTATAAAAATATGCTCATCTGACGATAATTTAATGTATAAAACCCCTGAGCTTCTGGGGACTCCGTCCCCTGGACCCTACACCAATTTATGTCCTGCCAGTGTCACAAATAAGGTATCAAAATATGCTCATCTGACAGTCATTAAATGCCTATTCCCCCTGAGCTTCTGGGGGCTCCATCCCTTGACCCCCGCCGAGAAACGTTCAGCGGGGCCTCCATGTAAGAGTGGGGTGATGGGGATTTTTTTTTGTCTACCCCCCCCCCCAAACGTTTTTGCCACAACGCCCCCTATCGTCAGAGCATTATCAGAGTCAGCAGCCTAGTCACACCACCTCTACCATCATCATCATTACGACCACCAACCCTCACACCACCTCTACCATCATCATCATTACAACCACCAACCCTTTAATACACCACCTCTACTATTATCATTATTACGACCACCAACCCTCACACCACCTCAACCATCATCATCACTACGATCACAAACCCTCACACCACCTCTATCATCATCATCACTGCGATCACCAACCCTCACACCACCTCTACCATCATCATCATTACGACCACACACCCTCACACCACCTCTACCATCATCATCACTACGACCCTCAACCCTCACACCACCTCTACCATTATCATCACTAAAACCACCGACGCTCACACCACCTCTACCATCATCAACACTACGACCACCAACCCTCACACCACCTCTACCATCATCATCACTACGACCACCAACCCTCCCACCACCTCAATCACCATCATCACTACGACCACCAACCCTCACACCACCTCTATCATCATCATCACTACGACCACCAACCCTCACACCACCTCAACCATCATCATCACTACGGCCACCAACCCTCACACCACCTCTATCATCATCATCACTACGACCACACACCCTCACACCACCTTTACCATCATCATCACTACGACCACCAACCCTCACACCATCTCTACCATCATCATTACTACGATCACCAACCCTCGCACCACCTCTACCATCATCATCACTGCGATCACCAACCCTCACACCACCTATACCATCATCATCACTACTGCCACCAACCCTCACACCACCTCTACCATCATCATCACTACAACCACCAACCCTCACACGACCTCTACCATTATCATCACTAAAACCACCGACGCTCACACCACCTCTACCATCATCATCACCACGACCCTCAACCCTCACACCACCTCAACCATCATCATCACTACGACCACCAACCGTCACACCACCTCTACCATCATCATCACTACGACCACACACCCTCACACCATCTCAACCATCATCATCACTACGACCCTCAACCCTCACACCATCTCAACCATCATCATCACTACGATCACAAACCCTCACACCACCTCTACCATCATCATCACTACGACCACCAACCCTCACACCACCTCTACCATCATCATCACTACAACCACCAACCCTCACACCACCTCTACCATCATCATCACTACGACCACCAACCCTCACATTACCTCTACCATCATCATCACTACGATCACCAACCCTCACACCACCTCTACCATCATCACCACTACGACCACCAACCCTCACACCACCTCTACCATCATCATCACTACGACCACCAACCCTCACACCACCTCTACCATCATCATCACTACGACCACCAACCCTCACACCACCTCTACCATCATCATCACTACGACGACCAACCCTCACACCACCTCTACCATCATCATCACTACGACCACCAACCCTCACATTACCTAACTTAAAATACATTTATACATTATGAAGAACGAACATCGAATATAATTATATCATATACGTTTAATCAGCTTCACTAAGAAATGTTAGGGCTCAATCTCTTTGCCAAAAACTACTCTCTTCACAAGTACCTTTCTTTCCAAAAGTCAAAATACAAATATAATCGTATCATAATATAAATCAATCAAACAATTATACCTTTTAACCCTTGAACGTGATGGCCCTCGTCATTGTCATTGTCATGTAGACACATTTAAACGTAATGGGCAAGTCAGACCTGTTACTAATACCACGCATACTTCAAACATAAGTCAGCTTACATGACGCTTGCCAGACATAGCAACGATACATTAGCAAGAGGATTTCATTCATCGATTAAGCTGGTGTGCTTAGTAAGAAGGGGTTCTGGAGAGAAATAAAAACGAAGCATTAAATACATTAGTAAACAAGGCACGAATTCATATAAACCTTACTAAGCCTAGTTTCCACCTAACTCTGTACTATAGCCTATTCAATCAATTGACAACGAGCTTCGTAAGGTTTCATGAATATGGGCCTTGGCGTATTGCCTAAAGGGGCTTTCACACCGAGCCTTACGTAGAGTTGCGTAGAGTTGCGTAGAGTTGCGTAGCGACTACGCCGATCGTACGCAACCCAAGCCGATCGTACGCAACCCTACGCAACTGTACGCGGAGGGACGAAAATGGGTACGCGAGATGAACGCAAAAAATTAAACATGTTTATATTTTTTCGCGTACCTTCGGCGTAGACTTTTTACGCAGAAACTACACAACTGTACGCCAAGCCTACGCAACTGTACGCCAAGCCTACGCAACTGTACGCCAAGCCTACGCAAATGTACGCCAAGCCTACGCAACAATACGCTACCCTACATCAGTCCGACGAAGCATTAAAAACGTATAAATATTTTTTGTTGTATATACCTGGATGTAAACTTGGCAGGTATTGATCATTATTTTGAAGGGAAATGCTATTTTTGTTTACATGTGTGCGTTCT
Organism: Strongylocentrotus droebachiensis; assembly: GCA_035222895.1. Classification (NCBI taxonomy): domain Eukaryota; kingdom Metazoa; phylum Echinodermata; class Echinoidea; order Camarodonta; family Strongylocentrotidae; genus Strongylocentrotus; species Strongylocentrotus droebachiensis. The sequence continues at coordinate 764,247 of JAVYIG010000143.1, forward strand.
CACATTTATTCTGTTCATGAAGAAAAAGTGTTTCTTTGACTTTATGTTGTATTCTTGCTTGTAATTCTGTTTGTACTACTACAAGGATTTTCAGACTGACATGTTTTGATTGTTATGGTTTATTCAATTTGTGATGTTGACATCTCAGGCTGTTGATATAATAAACAGAGATAAGACTCACAAACTGATGCCTCATGCGAAATGTTATTATGTTTTGTGGAAATCTGTATGTATTTGTGTCGGTTTGTTTGCTTGTGTGTACGTTTATGGCCCTGTTTGTATGTTTGTAAAATAATTTTGTTTAATTGAAATGAGCAAAGAAATAATTTTGTCTCACTCTGTTAGTGAGACTGAGTGAGTGTGTATGTCAGAAGTAATAAATGACTAACATTTATATCATTACATTGTCACATACATATACGCTACGGACAAAGGACAACAGCTATCGTCTTCAAACTTTCAGGAAACCGTTATGGAATGATATTTACAAATGAGTGAAAAAAAGGGATATGGTCAGCAAATATCAGACTTCTGTCCACATTTATTCACAAATCAAAATAAGCGCTCTTTTGTTGGCGTTTTGAGGTATCGAATCACATCACGTGACCTTGCAATGTACATCAACAGAAAGTTCATTTATTACCCTTGTGAATGAGTATAATAATGTAGTACATCCACAAAAATGTCTGCATTTTTTGGAAAATAATATCTTGAACGAATTAACATTACTGCAAAATAGCCTCAGCAGTTGTTAATACCTACTAAAAAATTGAAAATATAACGGTCAAAACCGTGTACCAAATGCCACTTTTGGGAACCCTACGCCAGGCCTACGCAAGCGTACGTAACCCTACGCCAATTGCCTACGCCGTAGGTACTCGGTGCCTACGCACAGGGTACGTAACTATACGCAAGCCTACGCAAAACCTACGCAGGTACTACGCCGAAGCATCAATTTATTCATGAGTACGCAGCTTAACTTCGGCGTAGTCGGTACGCAACACTACGCAACTCTACGCAGATCCGGTGTGAAAGGGGCTTTAGGTCGAAAGTCATTACGATCGGGCTTGAGACGAATACGATAATGATGATAATTCGATTAATGGAAGTAAAAAATCCCGGGAACAGCATATTTCACTATGCTCTAAAAAGAATTCCAGTTATTCATTATGATCTGCACGGCCATGGAGACGTTGACGACGAGACCAGCGAAGAAAGACAGGGCACGACTCGGCTGCGGCAGAGCACCGATGTACGCGATGGTATGGAGAAAGCGGGAGGCGACGAAGATACGATAATGCCAGACGATGGTGGTCGTTGAAGCTCCAGAGGTGAAAGCGTAGAGGAGGCCAAGTCCGAAGAACGGTACGATGTTCTCCAGGTCGTTCAAGTGACATCTAAACAAATAGCAAAGATCAGTTATTTGCAGCCCAGTTTTAGGACCATCGGTCATTAAATTTGCCGCATTTTAAAGACTGACTTGATTTCGATTTGATTTGATTTAATCTCTATTTCGATTCGTTAGCACGTTTTTTTCAAACCGTAAATCATTATAAAATTGTAAACATGAAAAAGAATGAGGTTGGCCATTGAGCGAAATATAGATATTACAATTCATGGCTGGTTCATTAATAAATTGCAGACCCCTTGGGAAATCAGTAGAGCTAATGATGTGGCTATCCTGGTTAAATATGACCAAAATATTTTGTAAAACAGTGACATATCCCCCCCCCCCCGTTTTGTTATTTTCCTTACCTTCTTACTCTCTCAACTATGGGGTTATCAAAGACTGGTTTCTTGTCTTTAAGACCAACCATATCCTCCTGGTTGGCAAACACCTGTTTTTCAAGAGAAGATTGCGTTAAAGGTGAAAAACTAAATTATGTGTGAGCAGTGCAATTATTTTCATTTCTGTAATACTTATATACTGTTCATGCTTAATGCCTTTGATTAGATTAATAAATTGTATGACTATATCCCTATATACGCATCCAAATAGCTTTGGATTATTACCCCAACCTAGCGTATAAGGCGCTGAGGCTTCAAGAAAGGAATTGCTGATGGTACATATTTACTTCACTGGGGTCGAGTGTGGCAAATATCTTGCTAAATGACGTCAGCGCTGTGGCAGGGATACGAACCCCGTACCTTGTGTTCCACAGTCTAGTGACTTGTCCACTAGACCACAACAACTATACACTGATTGCTCATTCGCTACGAAGTTCTCCCACGCTTCAAATGGGACTAATTGCTGATGATAGATATGTTCGTGTAGTCCCGTGTCCATCCATAGGCCTATATTCATGTGTCCCGTGCTTTGTTAATTCTGACAAACATATGTAAAGTCGTTTATCGAGTAAACGCATTATTCATTCATGGATGCTTCCTTCCGAGGTCAGTGTGGTGATGAAGCATTTCATTCACCTGCTGTCATACTTTGTACTCAATTTGCCAGAACGCAAATTGCTTGGATAAGTTTGTGCTCTTCTGGGGTGAAGGTTTCGCATAAATCAAATAGATTAGTCAATTGCTATATTTAGTATTCTTAAACGGATGATTAACAATTATTGTTCACCTATTACATATTTTTCACCGAATATAATATTTATCTTCTATGCTATGATTTTCACGCATTGAAAATAAGGGTTTTTGTTATTGAATTAAAAAGTCTTTCATACTAAAGACTGGTGCATGATACTAGTTTGCTTGGAAAACGGCTGCGCTCATGTCATGCTAAAAGGCATTACACATCACACACAACATATCTTTATTTATATATCTCTTGTACACTTTCGTAAGGAATATTGTTCATCAACGGGCAGGAATACTTCTATTTTTTTCAGAATACATACACTTACTCTTAGTTTGGGGTGAGGTTTTTTGTTAATATGATCTAAATGTCCTTGTAGTTAGCATCTATAGGAGTATGTTCATAAATAAACTTTGAATTTTACAAGATTTGAGTCGAAATTGACCCATTAATAGCATTTCAATGCGCAGAGAAAATAATGAGAACAAATAAAATGCATCCTTCCTTCTCAAGGCTCCTCATTATCGAAATATCCGAACAAAAACTGGAAATCAATTTTGGCCTTACCTTTCGTGTTATACGCGTGTATGCTGTTAGCGGGGACATTAACACCATTTTTACCATGACGGCTGAAGCATAAATTGCAAAACTGGATAATTCCTCACTCATTGTAGCGGCCATTTTGAATCCCTTTTTTTTAGTCAAAACAGGTCTAATCTCCTTCGCAGCAAGGGTTGGAATGACGAAGGTTTTCTGTGCTACGTGCGTGTAGACAGGTAGGATCACTCTGCGGTGTGGATTCTAATCAGCAAACTGTATGGACTTTGTGCAGGTGAAGGCGTACGTACCCGGGACCGTTGTGCAATGTATGTTAGCTTTAACAAGGAGCAAATATTAGAGGAGTGTCCCTCGATTGCAAAGAGCAAATAAAGAAATAGATGCGAAAGAGATAAACACATTTATTCTCGAACCGTCTCAGTAGACCATTTTCGTTATACAATCAGATCTAATGCACACATCTTTGTTAAAGGCCAAGTCCACTCTAAAAATAACTTAATTTCAATAGAAGCAGAAAAATCAGACAAACCAATCAAAAAAAGTTTGAGCAAAATCGGATATCGAATAAGAAAGTTATGAACTTCGTTAAAAGTTTGTAAAACTATTGAACAATGATAATCACAACACATATTGGAAATTCACTCATGAGCCTGTGACGTAAATTCCTCACTATCTACTAATTGTTTTCTTTATATTGATAATATAAACTTCCTATTCCCCCCCCCCAAGAATCTAATTTCCGTACACCAGCATCCAAGTTAGATTGATAGTAGTATGTTTTGTGTGGATGCACTGATATAGAGTATTTGTTTCAGTTAAATCATGAAAAATGTGACTTTTGATGAACTATTTAGATAAATATCAATAATTATGAATATACAATATTCAGAAAATAGTATCAATTCTTCAAAGTTCATAACAAATTTGTGCAATGTCATGCACACAATATGATACAATTCATATAACCTGGGCAAAGGCATGGGGAAATCAAGTTTTTGGGGATAACAAGAGAAATTAATGGGATTAAACTATATAAAGCGATCGATAAATAGTGAGTACATGACGTCACAAACTGATAACCAAATTGGCAATTTGTGTAGTGATTTCCATTGTTCTATAGTTTTACAAACTTTTTCAAAAATTCATAACTTTCTTATTAGTTATCTGACTTGTACTTTAAGCCCCACTGCACTACTTATAGCTACTTGCGCCCTCTATATAGCAAATAATGCCTAATCGGTGACCATTAGTCCCCCAAGATCCTCTTTTTCTTATGTTAATTGAGAGCTGATTTGATGAGATAACCACCTGTCAGTGACTATGCAGGGAGGTTTAATCCTCCTGGCCAAACTAGTGCAGTGATGCTTTAAGTGCGAACTGCACTCATCATAACAAAGAAAAACCCTGTCACATACTGTGGGATCGAGTCTCATTGGTTGAAAGTTCGTTCAGGAGCCCCCCCCCCCCCCCGAGCCTTTTGACAAGGCCTCGTGACTCTGGCTTAGCGGCTGAGATGAGTCTAGATACCCGGGGTGAACGCGCGAGCGCCAAAAGGGCTTCTCGCTCTGTCGTTCACTTGGGTTTTAGCGATTAGTCTCTTTTAAGTCGCTCAGACATGTGGCCTTGTTTAAAGGCTATCCCCCCCCCCCCCATGTGCCGAAGAACTGTGACAAATCAAAATGCAATTAAAGTACAAAAGAAAAATCGTCAAACAAATATTGCAAAAGAGGAATGATGACGTCTTTTATTTACTAGTTTCCTTCATTGACACAATTCGTCGCTGTTTTCACGAAGTGACGGTAGTGAAAAAAAATTGCATTCACTTTGCGTTACGATTTTCCTCACTACCGTCACTTCGTGAAAACAAGGACGAATTGCTTAAAATGACATTTGAACAGTGACTTCATACGAACATCCAATTCCATGTCTTTGTTATCCTGTCTGTATTGCGATAATTTGACTGTTCAAAACGAAAACAAAATTAATTGAGTGTGAAATGAAACTATGTTTAAATTGGTTATACGTTAGGCCTACCTTATGAAATAAATCATATATACAGCGATTTACAACATCGTTGTCAAACGTAAATTAAAGATGTTTGAGTAACTTCCAATTGCAGTAAAACAGCCTTGAAAATGGAAATACAAGCAATACTTGATATTCCGGTAACGAGCCAATATTTGTTATTAGAAGTTACTCCTGCATAAAACTGTGCGATTATTCAATAACTCTCATTTTACGCTATTATTTGGGGTGGGCTTTTTATGTTGTATAAATCAAGACTATTCTGTAGTATATACACTCTAAAAATAGAGTGCAAAATTTTGCTGTGCAAAATCGCTGTTTAAAAAAGTTGGGTAAAGTATTACCCAACCTTGTGCCAAACACCAAGGCCCTTCGAAATGTCATTACACTTGCCATAGTGTCATATCAACATTCGACTGTGCGCATTTCTGGGGTAAGAAAGTAACGATGCAGATTAATATTTGAACCACGAGTTGGGTAATCACAAGTTTTGACACCTAAACGTTGGTATTATGACACAACTGATGTTAAAAACTATGATTGAAGCGCTAGCGTGGTCGGTCGTTCCGAATCGGCTGTTCGTCGAATTAATCGTGTTCAAGATCGACAGAAGATGGACGACTTTGTTCGAAATAGACTAAGATCATGCACTTGTGTCTTTCCGCAGCATTTATTTGCATGAATGCGTGTAAATCTTCTCAATATGGACATGAAATTCCTCATAATTCTGGACAATACATTATTCGTATGGAGAATGTCATCCGTGATGCAGTCACCTATACTGCGAGCACGCCAAACGAAAGACTCTCTAGCCAAGAGAGAGAGAGAGAGAGGTCTGCTACTTATACACTACACTACATATAACATGTACCTTTCCAGCCAACTCCTCGGACAAATTTTCGTTTTTACCCAAGTCTGTGTAAAAATTAAAAATCATACAATAAGGTTGGGTTAAAATTTTACCCAACTTTTGGGTAAAAAATTACACAAGAACAAAGTAAACGAGTACCCAGGATGAGTTGGGTAAGAATTACCCAATGTTGTGTCAAAAAAGGAACATGGTTGTCGTTGGGTAAAATTTTACCTTTTACATTGGGTCAAATATATTGCACATCAGTTGGGTAAAATATTAAACATTTGCTGGGTAAATTTTTACCCAACCACCCCTGTGTCAAATTTTTACCCAACAAACATGCATGTTTCCTTTTTACCCTCGTAAAGTGTAAAATTTTACCCAATATTGGGTATCTTTTTTTTTAGAGTGTAAGGAAAACAAGAATAATCAAGCGTCGTTTCAGTTCACTTCAGTTCAGTTCATTTTATTCAAAACCACACAAAGCATGACATAATCTGTTACATAAAAAGAGACTGGTAATAGTACATCAATCAACATATTCTAACTTGATTACATCATAAACTGAATGGTTTTAGGACCCCTTTAGAAGCTAAGCTTGTGAGCAGGGCCCTATAGTCAACAAAATACATACATTTACAGTAAAAAGAATGTTACGTATGATTATACAAATGATGAAAATACTAAGCTACAGAATATAGAACATACAAATACTCTCTCTCTCTCTCTCACACACACACACACACGCACACACACACGCACACATGCACATACATACAAATATATGTGTAGATAGTCAGATGAGATATAGCAAGAGGAAAAATTCAGAAATGTGGATTAGATAAAAGAATAATTTCACATTCTCTTCTCTTAGAACACCATTGCATAATACCGTTCATACAGCTAAATGCTTATAGAATCTGGGAAATGACTTACAGTCATATTTTATATTGTAATCATAGTTTCTGCAGACATGGATGTGTGAAAACCAAAGCTCTACTCCTTGCTAGTACATTCTTGATTGTGAGTTGCCTTTTATCTTACAGAACCTGTCCACCAAACTTTAATCATATTAATGTTTGAAATACGCTGGAAGGAAAATGAAATGTGAAGAATCAAAGTAAGGTAATTTTAATTTGAATGTGTTTGTAATTGGACCTAGGTAGCAAAGAACAAGGAAAATAACAACAATAATGAGAACAAGAATAATAAATTGAATTCCTCCTTTTGACCGTAATCTTAAAAAATCGCTTTGATTTTCTTCCTCTGAACTCTTCTAGTATTTTAGAGAAGTGTATTTATGATTCGCACATATGTTTTACTCAAGGATCATTGGATGATCCATGATTTAGGCAAAATAATATCCCAGACCCAGGTCATGCAGCAGAAATGTCAAATTGTAACTTATTACCATATATCATATGTTATTCTTTTTCTTACAGGACTTCGTATTTTTTGAGAACCCGGCGATTAACGTTCGCTAAAATCACCAGCACTTCTAATACAAACAACAACAAATTTAATGGTTCTCGGACTGGTCACGTATACAAATCCAATATTGTACTAACCTCTGAGGCCTACGTTCCAACGAGCTTTGCTTTTAATGGTCTATACATCATATCTCCATATCCGATGTTCCTTTGTCCTTGATATACAACTAACGACAAGCAAACCAGATTGATGTAGTTTGTTTGTGTACGTATGTTTATTGAAAATACCGACACGTTTGTATTATTCTTATTCTTACATTTATTGTAAACAAAACTGACAATGTGTAACGTGAAATATGTAAATAACCGTACTGACCTAACATGCAATTCCTGAAATAGCTTTTAAAATCAAAGTATGTACAGTGTATCGATCTTACGCTCTAATTCCTTTTCTTCTTCTTATTTAATACATAGACCAATGTTTATGTATTGTACTCGATAAAGATAAGTAAAAGTTACGATTTCATTCTATGAATTATAATGACACGTAAATTTGAAATCATTAGATTCGTTCATTTAAATTTTTCAGATTTACACATAAATTATTTGCCAAAATTTGTTTAATACTTGAGAAAGTAAACTAGTTATAACATGACACATGCTCAATAAGTATTTGTTTGTTGTTGAATATAGATAAGGTTCGTAACAAGAACGCCAAGACCAATGAAATCATATGAACTACCTTTAGCCCTTTTCTTATAATACTAAATTTTAATTTTAAATAATGCATATAATTATTCAATAACTCATATTTTTCCATGTAATCTTTCTCACTATTCTTCATATTTAAAAGAATTATACTAATGTTTTTTAAGATGCAATATTCATGTATCATGTAGATTAATTTTTCCTGATAAATACAAAGACATATACAAAATTAAATACAAATATAAATCTATGTTAATGAATCGCATAATAAATGTGCCCCTTTAAATTAAAGAAAGGTATAACAAACGGCATTACAATACCGCCAAGTATTCCCAAGCTTATGTATAACAATTGTAAATCTTCTTAACCCCTCAAAAAAGTTTAGAACCTCAAGTCTGATTGATTATATCTCTCTTCTTATAGCATAATCATCACTATGTTTAGAATCAGAAAGTGTGTTTAATGATCCCCTCTAAAGTGATACCATATTTGTAACGACTTTTTATTCATGGAATGTGTGTACATCAAGATAAAGGGCATACATGGAAATAAAAAAAAAGGTATTAAAGCCCAGACTAATGTGTTAAAAGGGTGTAACTTTCTCTTTGAGAATACAGATTTTCCCACTATTTTCTTAATTCTAAGAAAAAGGGCAAATTTATAATGACTTTGTTAGGTGATACGCAATACCGGTGTATTAAAGGTGTGGGTGAATTTTATCGAAAAGCTAAAGGACAAATTATACTTCATATTGTCTTAATAGGTAATTCCGCTACCGACAGTCTTGTGATCTTAAAAGTGCATGTATTTTTTATATACCTAATAAAAAAATTCACGTGAAAATCAAGTCAATATCAAGGTATCGACTGAACAGATTTACGTTCTTCAAACACTTGACATTTACGTGATTGTGTTAACACGTTTCTTGCACTAGGTCACTAATAAAACACGTACACTAAATCACGCAATTGTCACTGTAATATCACCATTATAATAACGTGATTATCCCTATCTTGGAGAACATCGTTTGTAAACCTAATACTCCCGTTTTTGTTTGGTTATGAAATTACATCTTCATAAACGAATTTATCACATTCTTCAGAAGTTTTAGAATCGCGTCACAGAAACACGCGAAGCGTTAGTGATAGTTTTAGTCAAAATATCTGCGTGAAATTCACGTGAATATTAAGAGGCTGACTTCAGATGAATCATATTCTTCATTCACGTGAAATTTACGTCGAAGAGGAAATATGTTACTGTAACCCGCGTAAATACCAATAATTACGCAAATGTTACACAATAAATGAACCAAATAATGACTTTCTCATCCCGTTTCTGAACATCGTGTTTTGGATCTTCCATAATTACGTCAAGGCGCGCCGGAAGCAGTTTGGGATTAGAGGGATGGGGTGTGGGTGCAAACATCCCAGAAGAAAAGGCTAGTTGCAACTGGTCCGGTTGATGAACCAGTTAGAATTCAACTGGTCTAGCTGAGCCATTAGAACTATTTGGTAAAACTTCCAACCAGTTGAACGGCAACAACACTTCAATACTGTGACGTCTGTATTTCCAATGTAAAGGCATTGGTATTAGACTGTATTACATAATTTAATTCATCGAAAAAATGTCATATACTTGTATTTTATTGAAATTATGTTAGTTCATAGTTAATGTTTCCCTTATTTATGTTTAATTAAATGTAATTTATACGTAGTAGCGAAATGTCCTAATAACTGGTAATTTATGTTTGTAGTATTTTCGAAATGAATTGCATATAACCAAATCATCAGTAATGAAGAAATATGCTGTAAATTTAGAAAAAACAAAGATCTGCACGCAGCCCATATCCAATATGCAAATTAATTGGTGTCAACTGGTTCAACTGGAAATATGCCAACAGTCAGTCATCAACTGGTGCAACTGGACATATGCACACAGACCAGTTATCAACTGGTGCAATGAAAATATGCCAACAGTCAGTTATCAACTGGTGCAAATAGAAATATGCCAACAGTCACGGGATTATCACCACGGAACTTAAATGGTAACTGTGAAACCATCAAGACACCCAAGAATAACTCATTGTTCACACCTAAAAAATCACAGATTCACACCTAAGATTAATAATCAGTTTGAGTCACGAGATCATCACCGTGGAACTTATGGCAACTTTGATTACCATTTAAAAAGGTGTTTTTAGACACCTAAGAATTACTAAGTTTTCACACCTGAATATAACGGATTCACAGCTTAGATTAGTTAGTAATCAGTTTGAGCCACGTGATCATCACCGGGTATATTATGTTTAGGGGTTAAGTGATAGGAAATAGATTGTTGACAGTCAAAGAATTGAAAGATAAACTTATCTATTATGATGGTAGATGGTTGAGTGAATATGCCAAAATAAGAACCGCAATACAACAAAGATGGAGGCGAATCATAAAATATGGCGAACAAGTTTATGATTTCAACGATTACAAACGTAAATCAGTGATATACTCTAATTTGAATTTGAATAGATTGGAATTCTCAATACACTCTATTACTGTGAAAAAAATATATACGGAACTCAAACAATTAATCCAAAAACCATCTAGGGCGGTAGACTTCTGGAACAAAACCTTACAGACAATTTTACTATTAAGTGGGATTATTTATGGTTATTTAAATTGAAATATGCTCGTGATAATTATTTGATACAATTCAACTTTAAATTTATGTATAATATTTTACCAACACCTGTTAATTTATTCAAATGGAAAATCAAAGAAAACAATTTGTGTTATTACTGTAATAAACCTGGTACTATTATATATGTATTTTTTTAATGCGAAAATATTTACCGATTTTGGAACGTTATTGAAATATTATTATGTAACTCCTTCTGTAAAATGCTTAAATTCTCACCCATTTGGGTTGTATATGGTTTTCATGACGCAAAAGAAAATGTTACAGATATTGACTTAATACTTCATTATGCTTTATTTGCAATCTATAAAGCGAGTGTTGGAAATCAATTTAATAAAACTGTAGTGACGAGAATAATAAGCAAATATTTTTGTTATTATGTTGAAATACAAAATAGAAGTAGAGGAAAATAAAACTAAGACAACGGATTTGAATATTATTAAGTGGAAGAAGACAATTACTAATTTAAAATCTGCTATCAAGTAAAATAGAGATATAAGACCTCATTTAGACATGTGATTAAGTGCTTTGTTATGAATAGTTATGTACTACGATGTTATCCATGATTTTATCTGAATAAAGATTTATTTCAAAAACAAAACAAAAAATCACCAAGAAAGTTATGGTAACTTTGAAACCATTTAAAAGAGGTGTGTAAGACACCTCAGAATCACTAATTTAATACAACCAGAGATTCACGGACAGAACAATAAGACGATTAGCCGGTGTAAGTAACGTGATTATTACCATCAATCTTGGATAACCTGTGAAACCAATGGATAAAGGTGCTTAAAGACCAAAGAATTACTTATTTATCACCACCATCGGTTAACGGATAAAAAAACTCGTTGCTTGGTCAAGTGGTTATTTGGTCATAAACACTTGATTTACAGAGGTAAGTGTAATCACGTTACTCTAGTCGCGTGATAAATTGGTGTCTTTTTAGGTGGATGAAAACGTGAACAGGAGTACACATTTTTTTGTTTACGAAGGCACGTGTCGATAACGTTTAAATTTAGTTCAAAAGGCACCATACTTTAAAATCACTTAAAATACACTCCCCCAAAAAAGGTTATTTTGCAGTGTTCTGTTTATTGGGTATTGTTTTGCTGATATGTAATATGATTAGTATGTTGCAGAAGAAAATCGATTAAATTCTATTCAACTTAACCGAGGGTCGCCTTGCACATATATAGCGAAACCGTTTCTCTACAGTCAGCGATGTCCCAGCGTCCCCAGGAGTCATCAGTCGTACATTGATACCCGCGTCTGAAAAAGACACACACAGTTCCTTGATTTTGCTTCTTAGATTCCAGTACACCGTATTGAAAATAGGTGTAATCGACGGGAGTCCAATCGGTCCAGGCCCAAGTTTCGTTGTGAATATCGTTACTGTACAGGCCAATCCAGAGTGGTAGGCAATGTTGGCCGTATCCTTCCTGGTGTTTCATGTGTGAGAGAGAGAGAGAGACCACTATTAACCTTTCAGGCCTATTCTTACGCGAGCAGGTAGACTATAAACAAAAACGGAAAGCCGTCTTACAGAAGGAAACAACAATCAACTTACAAACAATTTCAATTAAAAGCCCCTTTGCGTCACCTATTGCAATGAGCAAACGTGACAATGAAGTACGTATTGCGTAATCAGAACATTCCCCCCTGGTCAAGATTCGTCCGGGAAATGATCATGGAAAAGTTACCACTCATTTTTACGAAGGCGCTTTTTATATGACTGTAGCACACGAGGGGATTATTTTATTTATTTCCTTATTAATTACGCTTTTTATACCTATGAATAATGACTGCACACGCCTGTTTTTTAACGCAATGCATCGGATAGCTATTACAGATACAAAGTTTGTATTGGTCCACAGCTCGTAACTTGATATCGATTGCCATGATCTTTATGAGCATAGTTCAGTCAGATTCATTTTTTGCTGTTATAGTGATATCAAATTGATATTAAGAATATTTTCAGAAATTCATTTATTCAAATAATAATTAACTGGTACCAGCAACTTTCTTTTTCAATTGCTTCCATTAATTTTGTCATTAATTATAGTTGTAGTTATTATTATTTATTTTTTTAATATTACAATTATTAATAATATCGTTATTATTATCGTTAATTGTTTTAATATTACTATTATCATCATAATTTTTCTCACTTTTGTCGATAGTGATATTTGTATTGATTAACATTAATTTGATTTGAAATGTACAGTTCTACAGTATTAAAAAATGACAATTTCAAACTGATGGTAAACTTCTCCAATACCCCAATGTGGGTGACATAAAGAATAAATTGTCATTGTCATACTCTTTTAAATGCCTTAATTACCCGCTCACATTTGACACGGAAAGCTGGACGGCTCGAGAAAAATAGAACGAGGCATGAGATCACAATTATCCTTCATTTTATATTCATTAATATAACCCATTGGGAAATATAACTCCCTTCGGCGGTCCAAAAATGTTATATTACACATCCTGCCAATCAATATCTATAATATAGCGTGTACCATAGGGTATTGAGAGACATGCGCACATCTACGCGATCAAAGATCAATTCAAAGAGCTCCAAATAGTTCCCTCCCACATATAATCTCTTTGGGAGGGAACTAGTAATATAGCTCCATGAATTCACCTTTGATCGAGTGCGTGTGTGCGTGTCACAACTTTCTCTCTCAAAATGCTATGGTGTGTACTGTTTATTTTGTATTCATTTTTCGTACAATATCATTCTCAATTTGCGCGACACAGACCGCGCAACTCGCTGACACGTCCATGTTTCAGCAAAAGGCGTATCGTGAGGAACTAGCATAAAGACACTTTTGGAAAATACCTGATTTCAACTGAGTCTGACTATAAAGTGTCCTTTATACTTATCTCTGAAAGCAAAGCAAAATACATGAATTTCATTTCTTCCTCACTGTGGACCGACGTCAAACTTGCTTGTATGCTGTCTAGGATGTATTTATTCTCGCAATCAGAACGTGCTCCTTCAAAGTTTCTCCACATGGGAATAAACTGGTAACAACTGTGGTTGAAGAAGTGCCATTCAGGTGGACAAAGACTTGAGGCTGCAATAAATATATATGATATGTATTAACAAAATAAACAACTATCAAAAAGGCAAAGTTTAAACAACAAATAACGAGATTTTCCATGTTCAAATACACGCCTATCAGGTTTTTGTCATTTTTAAACTTGAGGAAGGAAACACATTTATCAACTGACTACATTTAAACAAATTGATTCAATCCCTTTTACATAGTATTTTATTTCTTCATAAGTATGGGCATTCAAAGCAAAGTTTATATTTTCCTTCACAGAAAATCCCTATACATTGATATAACATTGCTACCGTTAAAGGAAACCTCACCCCCAAGAATAAGTGAAGGTATTCTGAAAATTGAGATGTGTTCCTGCCCTTCGATGCACAATATTCCTTACGAAAATGTACAAGAGATATGTGTTTATATAAATGAAGATATTCTTGGTATGATGTGATGCTTTTTAGCATGACACGAGCGCAGTCATTTTCTTGAAAATGTGACATATCAGTTGAATTTGTACATACACCATTCATCAAGCTTCCGTTGGAAAGATTTTTTAATCGATAACAAAACCTTTACTTTTCAATGACGAAAAGTCATAGCTGAGAAGATAGAAGTTATATTTGATGAAAAATATATAACAAGGGAATAATTGTAACTAATTCATTTAAACAAACTAAGATATAGCAGTTGACAAATCTATTTCATTTATGAGAACCTTCATCCCAGAAGAGCACCAACTTATTTATATCATTTTTGTTCTGGCGATTGTAGTACAAAGGATAATAACCAGTTAATGAAATGCTTCATCACCACACACACACCTGGGAAGGTAGCATCCATACATTTGAGTACATATACTTGATAAAGGCATGCTCACATAGTAGCGGCAAAGACCCCGTGAAAGGCGACGGACGTGAAAATCACAAAATAGGGACTTTTAGAAATGCACGTCAAGAGCTTTGACTGCAACGTGTGACGTCATTTTAAGGCACTGCGCCTGCGTCACGTGGTCTCAGTCGGCGATCGAGAATGCGTCAACCTTGATTTTCCTAAATCTAGTACATGCAATACATACATACATATTGACATTTATAAAGCGCCTTTACATGCTGAAATGTGTAGAACAGGTGTCACATGCACCTGTTCTACACATATTTACATATTAGCAGTGAAGGGATGTTCTTTTGTTGAGGGTAGAATGAGGAATGTCCTCTTTCTTTGTCCGTGATGTTTATTGTGTTACTTCCTGCATGCATATCGTCGAGTGCAATCTAAAAGATTTCTAATTGTAGCCAACATGGGCAGTTAAGTACGTTGACACGCATGATCAGTCGGCGTACGTCGTGTTCTCGTTCACTCATTCTAAAAGTCCCTATTGTTGGCGGTAAAGCGACGGCAAAAGGGGATAACCAAGATTCGCTGATGGGTGGGAACGACCTTCAGCGACAACACGGCGGCAAGGGACGAATGGTTGCAGCAGGGAACGGAGTCTAGCGACCAAAATCGGACGCTGTCAAGGCGGC
Source organism: Strongylocentrotus droebachiensis (assembly GCA_035222895.1). Taxonomy (NCBI): domain Eukaryota; kingdom Metazoa; phylum Echinodermata; class Echinoidea; order Camarodonta; family Strongylocentrotidae; genus Strongylocentrotus; species Strongylocentrotus droebachiensis. Next base: position 779,624 of record JAVYIG010000143.1, read on the forward strand.
GACAATAGGGACTTTTAGATTTGCACGTCGACAGCTTTGACTGCAACGTGTGACGTCATTTAAGGCACTACGCATGCGTCACGTCGTCTCAGTCGGCGATCGAGAATGCGTCAACCTTGATTTTCCTAAATCTAGTACGGTATGCCGCGTGCGCATAAAATATGCAGTTCCTCAGGTAGACAAAGGAACATCCCTTCCCTGCTATTATGTAAAAATGTGTAGAACAGGTGTCACATGCATAAAGCCGGACTTTTAGATTGAGTGGACGAGAACACGACGAACGCCGACTGATCAACGTACTCAACTGCCCATGTGGACTAAAATTAGAAATCTTTTAGATTTCACTCGACGATATACATGCATGCAGGAAGTAACACTATGAACATGGCGGACAAAGAAAGAGGACAAAATATACAGTTCTATTCTACCCTCAACAATTGCTGTGGTAGACATAAGAACATCCCTTCACTGCTATTATGTAAAATGTGTAGAACAGGTGAATATGCATGTGACACCTGTTCTACACATTTTTACATAATAGCAGGGAAGGGATGTTCCTTTGTCTACCTGAGGAACTGTATATTTTATGCGCACGCGGCATACTATTATCGTACTAGATTTAGGAAAATCAAGGTTGACGCATTCTCGATCGCCGACTGAGACGACGTGACGCATGCGCAGTGCCTTAAAATGACGTCACACGTTGCAGTCAAAGCTGTCGACGTGCAATTCTAAAAGTCCCTAATAGGCCAGTTCACGGTTAGCACTTTGCTGCAATGACCCCGAATATTCACAGATCTTCAAAACATGAAGAAGTCCCATTTTGTACATTTTGAAATATTGACTCCTACAGCGATGGAGATGCTACAAACTTAGCCTTTGTTTCCCCTTTTCAAAGAATACTTCCACCTGTGTATCGTGGAGTGCTCTGCTTGTGCATAAATGAATAATGATTACATAGCATTCACGAGCACGTATCCAGTATTCCGTCTGCGTGTATTTCACAATTTGTTCTGCAATAAACTGTATCTGCTCATGCTCAGACTGCAACCGTGAACTGGCTTATTGAAGGCAACACACGATGATTGGCGGGAAATTCAATATTGCGATTCGCAGCTTAGCGGAGCTTGTGGTACCCCCTATTCGTCATAGTGTGAGCCGGCCTTTAATAAACGACTTCACATAGTACGTCAAGGACACCACCATACAAGGACATGGCGGTGCCCATATCGTGCTGAGAAACTGCACATTATTATTGATTTATGCCTCTCTCACACACTTTGTTGAGGAATCTTGTAAATTAATGGGCAAGAATAAATTAAATCTTCCAGAAAAAGTAAATTCATTTCTTGGGGTAAGGTTTCCTTTATACTTTTTTTGAAGAGGTCAAGGACTGTTGTAAATCTTAGACTTACGTGTTCAGCAAAAAAATGCGTCAATGTTTGATACGGAATTTTACAACAGCCTATAGACCGAAATCCGATGATAATACATGTACCTTGTTCCGTCTGTGCATAACTTTCATTGGTGGCATTTGCAATGTAAAAATGCGTGAAAAATTGTACGGTTTTCGCGAATTAAGGAACGTTTTGAATGAACCGATTGTACCAATTTTTGGCATAGTTTGACAATAATTCGAGAGAATGACAAATGGCAAAATTGTCTGAATATGGGCAAAATTATCAATATATTATTGGTGTTCTTCAAATACCCAATTTGTTTGAATAGTTCAAATGGCCATAAAATGCCACCATATTAACACGTATCCAGTATATCATCTCAGTTTGTTGGTACAGTTTTTGTACAAATGACTTTTATTATGTTTATCCACCCATGCGCAGATAGTATTAACGAACTGGCTTAATTTACCATGCTATCATGGCTAGCATGACTAATACAAAATGCAGAGTATGAAATAATATAGGTTCTTACCACATATTGGACCGTGAAACTCTGGAGGGCAGACACATTCAAAACCGTCTAATGTCTCAAGACAGGTGCCACCATTGCTACAGGGCATTGACAGACAGTCTTTCGTAGTTTTCAACGAGGCCAGAGGGCGATGGCAGGATTGAAAGGATAGAATAAAGTAAGTCACTTCGAGAAACTCTGAATAAGGCCACATGATTGTGATTCGTAGTTTCTCGTCCCTCCTCCCTTTTTCCTGCCGGCCTCATGATTATTTTCGTAATTTCATGTTTTTTGTTTTAAAATAAAATAAAATAAGCCAAAGCCTATTGACATTGACAACATTTTGATGGCAAAATTTCACTTAAATTGAATCATAATGTGAAAGAGGATGTAATTTGAGACATAGTTCTGCAAAGATTTCCCCACCGCCCAAAAATGTGCTTGTAGACAAATATTGGTATACGAATACATAATTTGTGTTTTCCGTTGTTTGCAGAAAACCTAAATTTTGTATTCTTTCATCAATATTCGACTACAAACACATTTATTTTGAAAATCCTAGGATAAGTGTGTCTTATATAAGATCCACTTTCACATTATGATCAGGATACAATTTAAGTGAAATTTTGCCATTATATTTTTGGGGCTACCAATATTTTAGAAAGGGGCTTTAGGGTGACACAATCTCACATTATACACCAATTCATGTGTATAGGCCTACTACATAATCCATCTTCCACAATTGCTTACAAACACTTGTTTAAAAAATGTAGTAATTACTTGACCAGAGTATAACTTTATCTTCATATCTGGCCTACAGTTTCAACACTACAACAAAACCAGTCAATTATCCATACCTGGCACGCTACATCTCACGGTATTGATGACATCCGAATAATAAGAGACACGTTGGTGCCAACTTGCATTCCCACCGGTCATTCTGACTAAGGATTTCGTTACCATGCGAACGATGTCTCCATTTCCTGACTTTCTTGTGACGCCACAGAATGAAGGTTTGATATATTGACAGCCTTCAGACAATATAATTCCTGAAAATATTTAAACACGTTTTGCCGTAGTTTGAAAATGCATTCTCGTCATATCATGAATGGATACAAGCTACCAAATAACAGCGAACTTAAGTACGTACTATTACGTGCATGCAGATGTGACACTCTAGCTGAATCTGTGCTAACGTGCTGCGTCCTCTCCACATACAAATTAGGGACTTTTAGATTAACACGACGAGAACGTGGACCGCCACGTGTGACATCCTTTTAATGTAATGTGACGTCCTTTTAAGGCACGGCCCAGTGCCTTAACACAATGTCACACGCGGCAGTCCAAGCTCTCGTCGTCTAAATCTAAAAGTTCCTAATGTTAGCACGCGCTCTATCAACCCCTACGATGCCGTTAATAGAACCTGAATATCAAACTTTAGAATATGAACTGAAAGATGGCGCCCTTTCACCAAAATTTGTTTTAGTATGTGGCAATAATGACATGAAATGGAAACAATTTTTCGAATATATATTCAGAACGGTAGGAGGAAAGTTAATATTTTTTTGCAATTATAATCCCAAAACAATCAATATTAAGGCACCCAATCTATACTTGGATTTTTTTGAACATCTGGAATTATCTAAAGGAGAAGGAATATATTGTAAAAGAAACACATAATGAAAATCAAATTATCTTTAACAATACTTTTATTGAAGGTAGGATAATTCCTTTTAATGCAAAATTATTTCATGTGAACATTTTTCAAGTTAAACATTTGACGGACGCAGAAGGTGATATGAGATCAGGGGACTATTTCATAAGGAAAGGTCTTAATGTAGACGATCTGTTTTTGCTTAATGATCTATACACCAAATTGCCAGCTGCCTGGAAGATTAAGAGAATTTGCAGAGGGAGAGATGATACTCTGTTGATCTTTCCAACATTAACTTTATCATTAACAAAACAGTATATTCTTTTGAGTCTGTCTCTTTCAAAATGCTCTATAACATTTTTATTGCTATAATACAAGATGCATTTGCTTTTAAACATCCAGAGGTAATATCTTTAAATCTAGATAAGTCGGAAACTACAACATGTTTCTCAATCCCCAGATTTTCCACTCTAGATGGGAAGTTAAGGGAATTTCAGTATAAACTTTTACATAACATCATATTTTGTAATGATAAATTGTATCTTTTTGGTTTAACACTGTCAAATTGATGTTCCTTTTGTAGAAAAGAAGTAGAAACCTATCGTCATATCTTCTTTGAATGATCTGAAGGGACCAGAATATGGAATGAGATGGGAAACAGTTTAAAGATGTTTCAGTTTCTTAATATGCAATGGATTGATGTGTTGCTTGGTTTCAGAAAAAAATATGAAAGATAATATATTGTTAAATCATGTATTGATTATGGTCAAATATATGATTTACAGTAATCGTAAAAATGGAAAGTTCCCAACTAGTAAAGAAATATGTAAGGTTGTAGAGAACTCAAAAAAAGTTGAACATGAAAAAGCAAAATTAAAGGACAAACTGCCAATACATTATCAAAAATGGGAAAATTTTACCCCTTAAGGCAGGGAAACGAACTTATTGTATATATATTGTAATTCCTGTTTCCTGTTCACTCACTCACTTTCCCATCGATCCGGACATTTATCTGCTATCGTGTTTGCTTGTTTTTTTATATTTCATATTTATATATTTTTTAAATAACGGTATAGTTACAGACCTCCACTGATACAAGACCCTTATATAGTTATCATGAAAAATGCACCGTATTAGTATATGTAAATATAACAAATTTTGTCATCATGGGTTATGAAGCAGCACCTTCACCTTATACTTTTTGTTTATAAAAGAAAATCTTTGTTCAGATTGCTTAATTTATATTGAACTAATTAATTTGCATATTATGTTGTAAAAATTGTTCCTTCTTATAATGTTGTATTCAAGTATTACCGTCACCTTTTCCTTTTTTAAAGGAATTGGGGCACATTCTGTACACTTGTTTGAATGTGTACTATATTAGTTTGGATACTTATGGAAAATATTGTTTAAATATGTCTGTGTTTATAATGTATGAGACAATGTACTACATGTATGTTTATACTGTAAGAACAGTTGTGTTCCTATTCATCATCTTGTATAATTATGAAGATCTGAATAAAGGCAAAAAAGCTTTTAAAAAAAAAAAGTATGTGATTTGTATGTTCAGATTTCTATGTGTCCCAAAATGCCTTGGCACAGGAGTGGTACAGGGTGAAAATAGCCTTCAACGGTCAAGTGGTTTAGCAGGACTTTTACTGTATATATTGCAGCTGTATATATTGCAGCTTGCAGCTGGCAGTCCCGCTGGTTCAAGAACCAGCGGGACTTGAACCTGCATCTACTGCGTGCCGGGCAGCGACTCTACCACCAGGCCATCACTGGTCCATGGCACAGTCACGATGAACTAGAAACAAATCCCCAAGCTCTCCTGATTCATTCTGACTTATTAATATTCATTAGTCCGACATAGGACAATAACTTTTATAAATGAAATGCTTCCTGGGAGAAATTTACTCGGTGTAAGCCACAAATATTTTTAAATAATTGAAATTTCTCCCAGGAAGCATTACATTTATAAAAAAATATAAAAAATTGTATGGTTTGGCATAAAGGAAAGAAGCTGATATTAACCAGATTACTTTAGAAATTTGTACAGCCAAATCTTTCTTCCACATCACAAACAAAACAAATGAACAACAACAACAACAACAGCAACACAGTGACGCGCAGGTGATTGGAACAGGGAGGTGATAAAGAAGAAGTGGAATCCAGCCGCTCTCCTTTGACCCCATGCTCCAAGCCGCCGAAAAAGTTATGCGCTAATCGTCAACTGTTGACCGGTGCTGAGATAAAAGAGCGCATGAAATATCACGATTTTGAATTCCTACATCAGAAAATGGTATCCGACTCAGCAAATGTTCGCTGTCCCTTTCAATGATTTCTCATCAATTGTTGAATGTGTCATGAGTTGAACAAGCGAACACAAACTTTTGTAATTTCATACTTTTTTCCCAACTGCAAAAGTACAAAAAGCACGCGAAAACTTAAAGTTATCGAAGATTGTAAATCATGGATTAAATGACGGGACATTAAAACATGCGAAAATAACCAGATTATCCTAAAATAATGAGTTATTGTCAGGACCTAATTTTTCTTTTACCAGGGCAGAGTACTAAATTTGAAAAATGGTTTGATGCATTATTCTCAATACAATCCCCAAATGAAGTTTGTAATTTACACTGACATTTTGCCGGTAATTTAATAAATGTGAAACTGGTGCCTGACCTCCGAAATTCCCCCGCAGGTGGCAGAGCAAGGAACTTCAAAGCCAAGTGGAATGTTATGCATCCCATTGTTACGCTTTATAAATCACGCATGCGTTTGAATACACATCAAGGCCCGAATTCACAAAGGAGGTGTGTCGACAAACCTTGGTTTTCGTACGTCATATGACGCGTTTTTACGCGTTTTTTACAAATCTGGTTTGAAAGAACGCGTCAAAACCAAGGTTTGTCGACAAACCTCCTTTGTGAATTTGGGCCCAAGAGTTTTCACTCCTTCTCTTTCACCTCCCTGATTGGAATGACTGTTTGTGCGTCTGTCCCGCCTCACAGGTCCCTGGGCCTAGCGGTGCTCTCAGTGTTTGTTTAAGGGGGGTGGGTGCTGTCGGTCCTGGACTGACATACCCAGTGGTCCCCAATGTTTGGTGATTCCATGGAATTCGTCTTCTCAATATACTGCCTGATAATTTGTGTCTCATTGAATGGGCTGCATGTGTCACCCTCTATTTTTAATGACTCTCCAGTTATTAATAAATATTGTGATTCTGTTTTGATTAGATAAAACAAACACCCCAACAAAACCAAAAGAAAAAACAAGCAAACAAACCGTTAACAAGAAACTAGTCTAAAATAAATACGTGACGCCAATGAGCCGATTAACGTATTTCATTTGCATTACCTAACAAAATTCAAAAGTCACTTACCAGAACCCATGCAGAAAATAATCGAAATTTCTTTGATAAACCACGTAAAATCCATCTCGAAAAGGAGTTTAAATGATTACTTCAGTGATGATAACTCGACGTGGATTATCTATATAGTCCTTGCAAGTCAATTGAAGAGTGGTGATTCTACTCCCGAGGGATAGGTTTTATGGTTGAATTTTAATGGAATATTCGTGATAATGACCACAGACGTACGTGTCTTATTTGAGTAGTTCTTTAATTCAGCACGGACTAATGCCTAGATCACATATAAACCGGGCCCCGTACGGTAAGCTTACGGGCTCCGTCCAGCCAAGGTATGCATTTTTAAACAAATTATTGAGCACTTTTTTTTATTCATTTCGATTTTGTTTCTTTCTCTGCATTTTACATCATCTTGTTTCACAGAAGATAGATAGACGGCTGCACTTTTTTCTGACACGGTAGTTTAATATCAGAACCATATTTTTTGAAAGATAGAATGCAGAAGGTGTTGTGTACTTTTCCTTTAATGGTATTAAAAAGAAAATCTGTTAGATTGTCCATAGAATTTCGTGGATAGATATGCACTTTTTCGGACACGGCCATAAAATAAACCCATAAAAATAATTATATCTGAATAGAATATGGTTTGTTTTGAAATAAAGACATACATTTCACAAGAACCAAGGAATAGCTCACGTACTAAAGTTTATTGTCGTATCCATTGGCGTATGAGAAGGAGGAGAAGGCGGAAATAGGGGAAAAGGTGAGGACATGGGTCTGGACCCCCGAGAATTGCAAAATTACCCATATTAAATCAGGCAATCATTGCCTAAAATTCTGCCAACCGCCAATTGAAATTCGGATAGCAAGGTGGTCACCTTGCACATCTTTATCATTCTGACATATTCATATTGTCACCACAAAAGTATTAACATTTGATTTTGTTTATGTCCGTCATTTTGCTAGCTTGCAAATTTGTTAGACTGAAAAGCTGGAATACGGGCAAGAGTGGTCAGCACTCTAGCAACATTGCGCTCCCAAAATGACCCTCAAGTCAGGCCAATTTCACTAAGCCCATGTACAAAGCTAAAATTTAAAAAAGTTCGCATGACTTTATATACAAACGAAAAAATTGTTTGAAGTCCCTAAACCTGGAGTAAATTTCCTCCTTGCGGACCATTCACACTTTGGCCCGAATTCACAAAGGATGTTTGTCGACAAACCTAGGTTTATGTACGTCATATGACGCGTTTTTACGCGTTTTTTTACAAACCTGGTTTGTAAAAACGCGTCGAAACATGAACAGTAATTTGATTCGATTGTGATTTATACGCCTATGCTCATGAAGTTGGAATAATCATTCCTACCTCTTTTCATGAAATGATTTAGACAATGATTTTTGTCTTGATAGATAAGTTTATATAATCTCAGAACTTCATTGATCAATCAAAAAATGTCATAGAGATTGATCAGTACTACGAAATTTCTATCCATCAAGAATAAATCATATTGTCTTAATAATATCTTCAAAAAAGGTTAGGAACAAATAATTCTCATTATAAGGTTAGGGTTAGGGATATTTGAATTAACACTTCCATACAAAATCTCCCACTAACAAAATATAAAACAAATTGTCAGATGTTTCTTACTTTAGGTCTCAAATAGAGGAGTCGTGGTCGAGTGGATATGTCACCGGACTGTGGATCAGAAGGTCCGCGTTCAAGTTCCTCCGCGGCGCTAATGTCCTTTGGCAAGACATTAATCTACATTTGCCACTCTCCACCCAGGTGTTAAATGGGTACCCGGTATGATGCGAACGTTAATGTTTCAAATTACCGACCTGTTTCTATCTTACCAAGTATTTCTAAAGTCTTAGAAAGACTGACTTATAATAGACTGTATGATTTTCTAACAAAAAACTGTTGTATGAAAATCAATATGGTTTTAGAAAATTTCATTCAACGGAGTTAGCATTGTTACAATTATTGTAACAAGGCATTTGACACTCTTGACCATACAATACGTATACGTAAATTGGAATACGATGGATTGAGGGGTGTTGCTATACAATGGTTTAAAAATTATTTAACAAATAGAAAACAATATGTATGTTATGATTCAAATGAATCAGAATTAGTATCTATAACGTGTGGAGTGCCACAAAGGTCAATCCTCGGCCCTTTGTTATTTCTGATATATGTAAACGATATTTATAATTCATCAAATGCACTAAAGTATATTTTGTTTGCTGATGACACCAATGCATTTTGTTCCAATTCAGATTTTCAGATCCTTTTAAAAAATATTAACGCTGAATTACCAAAATTATCAAAATGGTTTAGAAGTAATAAACTGTCTCTTAATTTAAAGAAAACAAACTATATATACTTTCAGAACAGAAAAAATAACGATATTCCTGACATCGAAAATACTTTGGATGGTGAATTATTGGAAAAAAAGGATAGCACAAAATTCCTTGGTGTTTTGATCAATGAAAATCTGAGATGGAGTAATCATGTGCAATATATTTATAAAACTATTTCACGTAATATTGGTATTCTCTGTAAATTGAAATATTATGTCCCTTCAAATATCTTGTTTATGTTATATAATTCATTAATACTGCCTTATATTTCATATTGTAACATTATATGGGCAAATTCGAAAAGCATCGTTGACGCCATTTTACTGTTACAAAAGAAAGCCATGCGTATATGTACTGGTTCTACCTATCGAGACCACACCAATCCCTTATTTTCAAAACTAAAAACTCTAAAAGCTGATGATATAAATATTCTACAAAAAGCACTTTTCATGTTTCGCTTACATAATGGTCTACTACGTTCATACTTTCCCCCGTTGTTTAATTTGAATAAAACCATCCACTCTTACCCTACAAGGCAAACTGAAAAATTCCATTTAAGAAGTCCAAAAACCGCATTGGCTCTCAAATCCATTAGACACGCTGGCCCAGACATCTGGAACTCTCTGCCCATTGTAATAAGAAACCTTAGGACATTGTATTCTTTTAAGAAGGCAGTTAAAACTATGTTATTGTCTAAGTATTGATCCTGTCGTGTGTAATTATACTGTATTCATGTTCGTGTGTACATTGACTGTATATTCAACAATGATGTGTAATGATCTAGCATCGTTTATCCATTCATGAATGAACCTGCATTCAATCAGCAGATGCATGAGATTATTGTATTATTACCAACGCTCCTTCTCTCCCCTTTCCTTTTCTTCTCTGCAAGTCACTCTCTTTTTTAAAATTTGTATTTGTATTGTTGTATCTAAGTTGAGGGCTGCGGGCACGTGAAGCTACTTTGCTTATTTCTGTAGCCCTCCTGCATCTAATGTATGTTAATTATGCATTAAATATATTTGTTTTATTTCGTTTATTATCTGTATAAAATTATATACACTTGAAATATTGTATCAAACCATATTATGTTCATGAAAATGTATGATGAAAAAAAGGAAAAAAAGATTGCAGAAACCAATAAATCAAAACAAATCAAATCAAATTAGCAAGTGGCGCTTGTAAAATGGCGACTGGATGGAATGCTCCCCCGGGAGTGGCAAATGTGCATATTTTGAGTTGCAGGTAAGCCTGAATCCGATGAACAAAGTGTTAGGTGTAATATAAATGTGAGCTATAATTATTATTAAATATAGTCAACTATTAAAACAGACTTCGGTTTTATTTTCTTCAAGAAATAAAGCTGGAAAAACAAAACCGCTTCTGCCCTTTGTACTAGCTTTGTTAATGACGTCATCTACGTCCCTTAGTTCCAAGGCTAGACCAGACAAAGTTGTTGTCTATTAACCTTCGACCCTGTCCCTTTGAAATTTGTTATCGCACCAGTCGAGGTCATTGTGATCTCAGAAAAGAAAAACGAAGCAGGAACGTTGAACGGATTTGCAAGCAAATTAATTTGTACATTGTGATACAACGAATATATAAGTAAAATACTAAAAACACAGGTCTAAATGTACATACCCATGATTGTACGAAATCGTAAACGTCCACAATAGTACTCTAAGTCATACATAAACCGAAATAATATATACCGAAAGAATATATTACATGGTGTGAGGTTTGAAATTTGATACTAAATGCTAAAAAAAGAAAGAAAATTCTCGGCTTGCATTCATGAAAAATTATGGTTTTTGTATATTAACTCTGTCTTGCATATAAGTTGTACGAGATACGAAGTATTCTCGACTGCGTGATTCGCAACTTAAGGCGAGTTGGCTTGGTGAAAAAGCCAATAGTCAATAGCCGTTATAAAGAAGAGAAAAGGGCGATGAAATTCTCCTGCTTAAGAGCAGGAGAAATTCTTCCATTCTTTTTCCATCGGTGTGACCCGGGGGTGTGACTCCGATAAAACGGCCACTATGGGTTCGGGTGAAAACACCGATGAAAACACTGATGAAAAAAGGTCAAAGGTCGTTATCTTGTTCAGGCTAAAGCTAGTGTACGCGCGCTTTTTCGCAACCCGGCTGGCTAGCAGCTAGCTGTGTATTTTACATTAGTGATAAGCTTTGTAATATGAATAAAAAATGAATATATAATATAATGTGATAATGATATATTCATCGAAATCATATATATTTATAAGACCAAATGTTGAACAAAACAATATTTAAAATTGATCACGAACTGCATTGTCTGCCAAATCAAAAATCAAAGCGCGGGATAACAAGCGATTGCGCAATAATTCTTTATTTCCGGCAAGGGCTGACGTACCACAGCGAGTGAATTTCACCGGCAGTATGAAAGGGACAGCAGGGGAGCCGGCGGTAAGAGCCGCATGGATAGAGGTCTTATGAGGACGTGTGTTTGTGTGATTAGGTGGGTGCTTACTTGTGTGGGTGTGTGTGTGTGTTTGTGTGAGGAGGAGTGAGTTGCAGATTGTAGCGGTTTTTTGTTTGGGGTTGAGCAGTTCGGGAGGGGATTATAATTTGTTTGATATTATAACTGAGTTCATTCAATTAATTTTGCGATTGTTATTTATAAATTGGACACGTACTAAGTTATAAAAATTACGTTATTATGGTGAAAAATAAATTTATTTATTTGTATTGTTTTGATATTGAATGAAATCACAAACACAATTATAGAAAAAAAAAGGGGGGGAGGAAGTTGCAGATTGTAGCGGTTTTTTGTTTGGGGTTGAGCAGTTCGGGAGGGGATTATAATTTGTTTGATATTATAACTGAGTTCATTCAATTAATTTTGCGATCGTTATTTATAAATTGGACACGTACTAAGTTATAAAAATTACGTTATTATGGTGAAAAATAAATTTATTTATTTGTATTGTTTTGATATTGAATGAAATCACAAACACAATTATAGAAAAAAAAAAGGGGGGGAGGAAGTAAACATATACTTGATCGAACAAAAATAGGGGAAATAAAACAGAGGGGGAGAGAGAGAGGGAGGTGGAGAGATAAAGACTGGAAGAGAGAGAGAGAGAGAGAGAGAAAACGATAGTGACAGTGTGTAGGAAAAGGAGGGGGCCGAGAAATAAGAGAGGACGTACATAAACAGACAATAGAGAGAGAGAGAGAGAGAGAGAAAGAGAGAGAAAGGGAAAATTGAAGGCAAGGAAAAAAGAAAAATTGGGGAAAGAAACGGTTAAGGACACACACACACACACACACACGCACGCACCACACACACGCACACACGCCCATACACAGTAAACACACTGATGAGTAGGTCCTTAGTGGTCAAAAAGCATTTCAGAATAAGAAATTTAATACTAAGATGCAAATAAAAACTATGTCAGTCTTTCAAGTAGGTACGTTTTAGATAACCTTCTAAACCTGGAAAGAGTTGTACTGTTTTTTTATATCATCAGGCAGACTGTTCCATTCTTTAATGCAAGAGATATGGAAAGAGGTCAGAGTGACATTTGTTCTTGCAAAAGGCTGATGAAAAAGACACCTTTGACGTTTATTATAATTATGAATTTGCGAGTTTTGACGGAATGAATCTTTTAACGTACATTCATGAGGCATAGACTTAAGATTAAACATAAACAATATGCAATTGAAAGACACAGGTCCACTTAGTGGTAACATTCTTAGTCGATGGAACAATGGAGAACTTGGATGTCTATAATAAGAATTAGTAATAAGCCGTATTGCCTTCTTCTGCCATACTCTCAACTAATCAAGATATGACTTAAACGTGTTTCCCCAAGCAACATTACAATATGTCAAATAAGGAAGAATAATACTATTATATAATGTTATCAGCACTCTTTCAGGTTAAATAAATTTTAATCTAAAAATGACACCTACACTTCGGGACAAATTTGTGCATACAGCATCTAAATGATTTCTCCAAGATAAATGCTCACCCATGGTTAACCCTAAGAACTGAACATTTTCACTAAGCGCAATATCATGGCCTCCAACATTAAGAAAAGTAATGCCATCTGGAAGCTTTTTACCCTTGGAGCGAAAAATAACACATTTGGTCTTTTGAACATTCAACAATAACGTATTACAACAATACCATGCATACAGTTTCTGAATCTCTTGATTCGCAATTAGTAATAAATCTACAGCCTTCTTATCAGCCAACAGCAAGCTGGTATCATCAGCAAAAAGTGCGTATGAGAATAATGTTGATGAATGTATTATATCGTTTATATAGATCATAAACAACAGGGGACCAAGAACAGAACCCTGAGGTACACCATATTTAATAGAAGCAAGTTGAGAATTAGTACCATCCACCACAACAAATTGTGTCCTGTCAAACAAATAGCTTTGGAACCAAGACAATGCTACACCACGTATTCCATAATGCTCAAGTTTCCTGAGGAGGATGCCATGGTCAATGGTATCAAACGCCTTAAGCCCCTTTCACACCGGATCTGCGTAGAGTTGCGTAGTGTTGCGTACCGACTACGCCGAAGTTAAGCTGCGTACTCATGAATAAATTGATGCTTCGGCGTAGTCCCTGCGTAGGTTTTGCGTAGGCTTGCGTATAGTTACGTACCCTGTGCGTAGGCACCGGGTACCTACGGCGTAGGCAATTGGCGTAGGGTTACGTACGCTTGCGTAGGCCTGGCGTAGGGTTGCCAAAAGTGGCATTTGGTACACGGTTTTGACCGTTATATTTTCAATTTTTTAGTAGGTATTAACAACTGCTGAGGCTAATTTGCAGTAATGTTAATTTGTTCAAGATATTATTTTCCAAAAAATGCAGACATTTTTGTGGATGTACTACATTATTATACTCATTCACAAGGGTAATAAATGAAATTTCTGTTGATGTTCATTGCAAGGTCACGTGATGTGATTCGATACCTCAAAACGCCAACAAAAGAGCGCTTATTTTGATTTGTGAATAAATGTGGACAGAAGTCTGATATTTGTTGACCATATCCCTTTTTTTTTCACTCATTTGTAAATATCATTCCATAACAGTTTCCTGAAAGTTTGAAGACGATAGCGGTTGTCCTTTGTCCGTAGCGTATATGTATGTGACAATGTAATGATATAAATGTTAGTCATTTATTACTTCTGACATACACACTCACTCAGTCTCACTAACAGAGTGAGACAAAATTATTTCTTTGCTCATTTCAATTAAACAAAATTAGTTTACAAACATACAAACAGGGCCATAAACGTACACACAAGCAAACAAACCGACACAAATACATACAGATTTCCACAAAACATAATAACATTTCGCATGAGGCATCAGTTTGTGAGTCTTATCTCTGTTTATTATATCAACAGCCTGAGATGTCAACATCACAAATTGAATAAACCATAACAAGCAAAACATGTCAGACTGAAAATCCTTGTAGTAGTACAAACAGAATTACAAGCAAGAATACAACATAAAGTCAAAGAAACACTTTTTCTTCATGAACAGAATAAATGTGAGAACGCACACATTTAAACAAAAATAGCATTTCCCTTCAAAATAATGATCAATACCTGCCAAGTTTACATCCAGGTATATACAACAAAAAATCTTTATACGTTTTTAATGCTTCGTCGGACTGACGTAGGGTAGCGTATTGTTGCGTAGGCTTGGCGTACAGTTGCGTAGGCTTGGCGTACAGTTGCGTAGGCTTGGCGTACAGTTGCGTAGGCTTGGCTTACAGTTGCGTAGGCTTGGCGTACAGTTGCGTAGTTTCTGCGTAAAAAGTCTACGCCGAAGGTACGCGAAAAAATATAAACATGTTTAATTTTTTGCGTTCATCTCGCGTACCCATTTTCGTCCCTCCGCGTACAGTTGCGTAGGGTTGCGTACGATCGGCGTAGTCGCTACGCAACTCTACGCAACTCTACGCAACTCTACGCAAGGCCCGGTGTGAAAGCCCCTTTAGATAGATCTAAGAATATCCCCAAACAATACTTGTCTTTATCAATAGCTTTTATGATATTACTTAATAAATTAAACACACCCATATGTGTGGAGAAGTGCTTACGGAAACCACACTGCTGAGGATTTTTAGATAGAAATTCATTTAAGCGTTTATAAATTATTTTCTCAAGAATTTTAGAAAAGATTGGTAACAATGCTATTGGCCATTTGTATACACTGGTACCGCTTTAGCTGCCTTGAGTTTATCAGGAACAACTCCCTGAGATAAAAACATATTCATGATTTTACACAAGGGATCAATACAAAGGTGAATGCACTCCTTTATAATCCTAGGTGAAATATCATCAGAACCACTAGATTTAGATGGTTTCAAAGACGACACAATATCGATGATTTCAGATTTTGAAGTTGGTTTTAGAAAGATTGACGCATAATCATCACACCGTTTCATATAATCTTGAAAAGATTGTGGTACTTGAGGAATGTCTGCACTGATTTCCATGGGTAATCCAATGAAATATTTATTAAAACTTTCAGCCTTATCCTTGGCAGATGAAAGAAGTACTCCATTAAAATCCATCTCTTGAGGAAGTGAATGCCTATTTGACCGACCTAACAATTCATTGATATGAGACCAAGTTTTCCTAATATCATCTTTAACACTGTGGAACAAATCATGGTAATAATTTTGCTTGCCTATACGAAGAGTATTCACCAAAACATTCTTATAATCGATATATTTCTTTTTATTCTCAGCTTTTGGTCTCTTGACATAACTACCATAACGCTGATGTTTATGATTTATTGTTTTCAATAAACCACGAGTTACCCATGGCTTTTTACATTTACTTTTTATCGATACCTCAATTAATGGGAAACATAAATTACATAATTCCAGAAATATTTGTAGAAAATGTTCACATGAATCATAGACGCCTTCCAGTGAAGGCAGAGCCTGTCAATTAATTTCAGCTAAGTGTTGCTTGAACCTTGAGATTCTTTCATCCTTTATTGACCGCTTCATAACTTTTCCATCTCTCTTGACAGAAGTTACCACAGAGCCCATTCTTTTTCGTAATCATCATTTGTACATGAACGGTTTCTCAATGATATAGCATATCCTGTTTATAAGATTTGACGGATTCAAAGAACTAATTTAATTGCCCCTACACTCTAAAAACTCACATGTTAACTCACCATTTGATATAGCCTCTTGTCGATGCCCTCGCGCTGTTGGAGTCTCTAAATTCTGACGAGCGAAGCGAGTCAGAGAAACTGAGGCGCTTGCGCGGAGGGCCTCTTGACAAGTGATCTGAATTTCTTATGTTTTACTTTGTTTGGCGAATATTCCGACCCAGCAGAGTTCGGTGAAAGTCATCCAATCAGAGAGAGCTACTATGACGTAATATCTACCGCTCTGTGCGAATTCCCTCCGTGAGAGCGAGACTGGCCGCCTAGTTGTAGTCTGCAAGCACAAACCCTGGTCAGTCGTAAAAGAGAGTGTGCACTATAAGACTACCATATGCCACGTACTATAGCTGCTCCTGACCTATATTGGTACAACCAGTAGGTACCAGTAGATAACCATGACAGAAAACAGAACTTGTTAGTATATGGCATTAAGCAAGATAAAGGAGAAAATGCTCTTTGTGTCGCTAGAGAGATCTTCCAAGATCTTGGCTTCTCGAAGGATATTCCCCTAGTAAATGTTCATCGATTGCCCCGTCGTGCTCTGCAAGGAAGTGATCGGCAACAAGCAGGTCCGGACCCCATTATTATCCGCTTCAGCTCCATGATAGATCGTGATGCAGTCCTCAATGCTAACCAACAAAGGGCGATGAAGAATTCAGCAAGAAAAGTTGGAGACCAGTCGTCGAATGATCCACCCCCCACTTATCCACAGTTGAGGATCGTGATGGATCTACCTGCTGAAATGAAGCGTCAGAGATACCTGTTGGAAAAGGAAGCATTCACACTCAGAAAGGAGCATAACAAATCTACAAGGATCAAATTGTTTGGTGTGAAGCTATGTCTCCAAGTCAGAGAAAGGGGTTCCCAAGCAGGGTGGAGAAGTGTGAGCGGCTGAATGATGTTCTTCTTTCAGGAATCTAGGTAACTTCTAGACTTAAAAGTTTAGAAAAGAAGAAATCTATCAAAGGTATGAAACAGAATGTCTCGAGACTTGAATGAGAGGAAGTCTTTCATTTCTCTTCTTTTGTTTTCCAGTCAAGTTTGGAATTTGCTTATTGATGCTGTTGTTTTTCTTGCTAAATCAGATTTAAACAGAAAGGAACAAGATGAACTCCACTGAACATGAGTGCTATAGACTTCCATAAGCTGTTTATTTTTGTTGCTGGTTTCTATGCATAAGTGTAATTAAATGTTACGCTATCTGTTCAATTAAGAACTAAAAGTGTAACTTTACAGTTAGTAAGAAGCAGACATCGAAGAAATGCTTGAAAGTTCTGTAACTCTTTTTTTTTTTTTTTTTGCATTTGTAATATAATCTAGCATTGTCTCATAGGACTTTGGGAACTGGAAATTAACTCCAGATTTGAATGAGAGGAAATCTTTCATTTCAACCTTTTTTTATTTTGTATGTTGTTGTTTCTCATGCTTAATGAATCTAAACAGAAAGGATCAGGATGAACTCCACTGATCAAGAGTACTATATAGACTTCCATAAGCTGTTTATTTTTGTTGCTGGTTTCTATGCATAAGTGACTATGTTACGCTATCTGTTCAATTAAGAACTAAAAGTGTAACTTTAAGTTAGTAAGAAGCAGACATTAAAGAAATGCTTGAAAGTTCTGTTACTCTGTTTTTTGCATTTGTAATATAATCTAGCATTGTCTCATAGGACTTTGGGAACTGGAAATTAACTCCAGATTTGAATGAGAGGAAATTTTTCATTTCAACCTTTTTTATTTTGTATGTTGTTGTTTCTCATGCTTAATGAATCTAAACAGAAAGGATCAGGATGAACTCCACTGATCAAGAGTACTAATAGACTTCCATAAGCTGTTTATTTTTGTTGCTGGTTTCTATGCATAAGTGTAATTAAATGTTACGCTATCTGTTCAATTAAGAACTAAAAGTGTAACATTACAGTTAGTAAGAAGCAGACATTGAAGAAATGCTTGAAAGTTCTGTTACTCTGTTTTTTTACATTTGTAATATAATCTAGCATTGTCTTATAGGACTTTGGGAACTGGAAGATAACTCCAGATTTGAATAAGAGGAAATCTTTCATTTCAACCTTTTTTATTTTGTATGTTGTTTCTCATGCTTAATGAATCTAAACAGAAAGGATCAGGATGAACTCCACTGATCAAGAGTATTATAGACTTCCATAAGCTGTTTATTTTTGTTGCTGGTTTCTATGCATAAGTGTAATTAAATGTTACGCTATCTGTTCAATTAAGAACTAAAAGTGTAACTTTACAGTTAGTAAGAAGCAGACATTGAAGAAATGCTTGAAAGTTCTGTTACTCTGTTTTTTGCATTTGTAATATAATCTAGCATTGTCTTATAGGACTTTGGGAACTGGAAATTAACTCCAGATTTTGGTGAGAGTAAATCGTTTACTTCTAGTCTTCTGTTTTCAAGTCAAGTTTGGAAATTGCTTAATGATGCTGTTACTATGTTTTTCTTTACTCCTGTTTTATATGTATCAAGATGATTAAACAGCATAAACTTCCTTATAATAGGGAAGGAAAAGGAAGAGAAACCATTTTTCTTGATGTAGTTTTTTTACCTGATAATCGAGTTCACCATTATTATGATGTATTGAACATGTATAAGGTCATTTACAGTTCATTGTATGACCGCCACCTATGAATCTCAAATATTTCTGGTTCTTCTACATCATGGTCAATGACATTCCTCGGTAATCGACATTGAATTCCAGGTGCTTTGTTTGACTTGGTATGTCTGTGAGTTGGGTATTCTTTTGTGCTCACATACATGTACATGTACCATGTACTTGATTCCAGCCTGCAATTTCTTAATGTTCTGGATGTACAGGTCCATACACCTAAAGTATCACGTTATAAATGGTTAATGTTGGGCACCGAGAGGTCTCCTCCTCTGTGAAAAGAAAAGACTCGTTCTCTCTCTCTCTCTTTCTTTCTCTCTCTCTCTTTCTCTCTCTCTCTCTCCCCCTCTCCCTCTATTTCTTTCCGCCATCTTTATTTATGCTAATTTAATATGTTAATTAACTTATATTTACGTAAGCAAACAGCCTTTATTAATTTTGTACTTTCTCTTGCTGTTCTTCTACTTTGAATTTAGGACCTAAGCAGGTTAATCCTAAACTGAAATCGATACCTATTTTGGGGATGCACATTGTAGTCCTCAAATGGATGACAAATGTAGTAAATTTAATTGTCTTTGTTTTTTTCTGTTTGGGTTTGTCCTCCCCCCCATGTTTGTTATTTGTAGTTATTATGTGTTCTGCAGCTGGCCAGCCGTGTTTAATTACTACCACTTTTTGCAATGTACTGATATTCCTACACTTTTCTGAACGTAATGATGACTGACTTACCTTTTGCTGAAACAAGTGATATTGATTTAGACATATTATTTCACACTTTGCATAATGTTGATTTAACTTCCTCATCTGACGAACGTTATGAGAAACGTATTTCAGATACCCTCAATAGTAAATTCGATGAAATGTTACTTCAGTTTGATCCTAATGATATTCATTATGTAAGAGAATCTCAATACCTTACTCAAAACCAGTTTATTCAAAATGTTAAAAGCACATCAAAATGTGATTTAAATTTCTTGAACCTGAATATTCGTAGCCTGAACAAAAATTTTGAGCAGTTAACTTTATTGCTGGACAATATTGATCTGTGTAACTTTATTATCGGTCTCACAGAAACATGGTTACAAGACCAGCCTCATTCCCTTTTTTCTCTTTCTCAACATAACCTCATATTTAATAACCGTACGAATAAAAGAGGTGGAGGCGTTGCAATGTATGTTCCAGACCATCTAAATTTTAAAGTACTTTCTGATATAAACACAATGAATCTGGCAATGGAAGTGGTCTTTATCGAATTAGTCTTACAAAACAAGAAAAATATCGTAGTTGGTACTATTTATCGCCCCCCTTCTTCAAATCACAACGAATTCTTAGTTGAAATGCAGCATTTACTTGTTCACCCCCTTCTTCAAAATAAACATTGCATCATTATGGGAGATTTCAATGTTGATTTGTTAAAATGTAATGATAACCGGTTCTCTCATGATTTTCTGGATACCTTACTTTCGTATTCTTTTGTTCCAGTAATATCAAAACCCACGCGGTTATCCACTCATTCGTGTACTCTCATCGATAATATATTTGTAAATGTTGATCATTTACAAACTGAATCTGGCATCATACTGTCTGACATATCAGATCACTGTCCAGTTTATTGCAAAATTCAAAGTTTATTTAATCTTGCTAAATCACCTCCCTCGTCAAAAATAGTAAGGAAATTTACAGCTTCCAAAATTGATAAATTAAAGGGAAAGCTGGGATCGATCGATTGGGCAGAAGTTTTGGCTCATATTGATGTTAATGTATCTTACAACAATTTTATCCACGTTCTAAAAATAGCTCTTGACGAATGTATTCCTCTAGAGAGATGCAAATTTTCCAGTTATAGGCATGAACCACGTAATCCTTGGGTCTCTAAATCTTTATTAAGATCTATTAATAGGAAAAATAACTTGTATTATAAATTTCGTGCGAATCCCAAACCTAAACTTCGTGAAAAATATGTTAAATATAAAAACACTTTGACAAAGATTATGCGATTAGAGAAACAGAGATATTATTGTACCCAGTTTGAAAAAAAGAAATCCAACATAAAGGAAACATGGGGAGTTATTAATAAGGCATTGAACAAAAAGAGTGGGAAAAAAAGCATAAAACAAATCCGAGAGGATAATAAAACCATCAATGATGAAGAATCTATTGCTAATCACTTTAATGATTACTTCTCAAACATTGGACCCAATCTTGCCAAGAAAATTCCTGTTGTCGGAAAACCCTTTCATTCTTTTTTGAATAACAAAAATCAGAATTCTATATTTTTTAGTCCAACCAACGCATCTGAAATTCTAAAACTTGTTAAAAATTTCAAAGAAAAAAGAAGTGCGGGTCATGATGAAGTCAGTAACTTTTTATTGATCAATATTATACACGAAATAGTTGTTCCCCTAGAACACATATTTAATCTTTCCATGTCTCAGGGTGTAGTTCCCGATGCCATGAAACTTGCAAAAGTTGTTCCGATTTTTAAAAAGGGTGACCCCTTAGATTCATGTAATTACAGGCCCATATCTCTCCTGTCTTCCATCTCTAAAGTGTTAGAAAAACTCATCTATGATCGCACAGTAGCTTTTTTAGTTAGTAATAATATATTCTCCGACTCACAGTTTGGCTTCAGACAAAAACATTCGACTGTTCATGCTATTTTACATTTCATTAATCATGTTACTTCTGCAATTGATGAACACTCTCATACCCTTGGGATGTTTCTGGACCTCTCCAAGGCCTTTGACACAATCGACCATCAAATTCTACTATACAAACTTTCACACTATGGTATACGTGGAAGGGCCTTGGAGTGGTTCGAAAGCTACCTCAAGGGTAGGAAACAATACGTATCAATAAATGAAGCAGACTCGGCCTTTCAACAGTTAATTTGTGGAGTGCCACAAGGATCCCTTCTGGGGCCTCTTCTATTTATATTGTATATGAATGACTTTCAAAACTCATCCAATGTTTTGTCGTTTATATTATTTGCTGATGATTCTTCTGTGTTTTTCTCACACAAAAACCCCAATTCACTACTTGAAACCGTAAATCTTGAAATGAAACTTGTTGAAGAGTGGATTTGTGCCAACAAACTTTCCTTGAACTTAAATAAAACTCAATGTATGCTCTTCAGCAACTCTATTTCGGGATTGCCTGGCAATGTTTACATCAATGATACAATTATACACTTAGTTGATTCATCAAAATTCCTTGGTTTTATAATTGACAATAAACTTTCTTGGAAAGAACATAACTTACAATTGAGTAAAACTCTATCAAGGAACATTGGAATAATCAATAAATTAAAAATGTCTTTTCCTAAGTATATTTTGAAAAGTTTGTACTCGACGCTTATCTTGCCTTATCTTAACTATGGCATACTTGCATGGGGGAATTCATTTAATTACCAGTTGGACAAATTATTGATACTTCAAAAACGCGTCATACGAATAATCTGCCACACTAATAGGTTAAGCCACACTAATAGTTTATTTTTAGAAAATAAAATATTGAAAGTTCATGACCTGTATAATTTCTTTTTAGGCTGTTTTATGTTTAGATTAAATTCTAACGAACTTCCTCATGCCATCACGTCGACATTCCAAAAGAATCAACAAATTCATAATTATCCAACCCGACAGTCTTCCTTTTTTCACTTACACAAACTGAGAACTTTACTAAAACAAAAAACTTTGATTTATACTGGTCCTGTGTACTGGAACTCCTTAGACATTTCGCTCAAACAGCTGCCAAGTTTAATTACTTTTAAATATCACCTGAAACATAAACTTCTACTCCAGTATGAAAATGTTTAAGGTCATCATGATAGAGACCATCGGTATTATCAACACTTGTTGGCTGGCTGCACCACACACTCGTTTTTGTTCTTTTGTTTTGTTTTTTGTTTTATATATTATGTAAAAAATGTATTATGTAAAGGGAACCTTAATTACAAGCATAATGCTTCCAAGGTTTCCTCCTCATTACTGTAGATAATTGTTAGCATCATATGTATTTAATGACTTGCCACTACATCGTTTGAATTACTGTTGTATCAATCGAATATTATGTACATGTTTTGTTACCTTGTATATGCCTTACTTTGTAAATTCTTTTCATATGCAGTTAATGTGGAAATAAAACCTAAATAAAAAAATAAAAAAAATAACTGGGCTAGGCTTCTCTCAAGGCAAAATGATTTTTTGATAAAGTGTCAAATTAGGGTCTGTGGTTGCAGACTAGCCTAGTTGGGCAATCCCGAACACACATGTACACACACACAATCGCTGCGGTCTAGACATGCATAATTCAATTAGGAAATCGGGTCTCATGAATATATAATTCAGATCACTTGTCAAGAGGCCCTCCGCGCAAGCGCCTCGGTTTCTCTGACTCGCTTCGCTCGTCAGAATTTAGAGACTCCAACAGCGCGAGGGCATCGACAAGAGGCTACATTTGATAGGGTGGAGGAGTGACCATTGTATCAAATTGTTCGATTAAGACTTTGAACATGCTGGATCCAACACTATAAATGTTGAATATGTGTATTTACTTAACTAGAGAAGGCTCAGCTGAATAAGCTTTTTGGTCAGGGTGTTTTTTGTCAGAAGTTGTATTCCTTCTAAAAAAAATATATATATTTGGGCAATTATCTTCAACTTAAATTCAAGAAAGTCATAAATTAACAGTAACAAAAACGATATATACCAATCAGAAACGTACGTGGATAAAGTTATTAAAGTGTGTATGTAGATGCCATGTAGCTTTTCATTTTTCTTACCTTCGTTTTATTTTATTTTTTTAAACCGCAGGCAATAATGAAACCCCTTACTCTGAAAACAGAAAGTTTTGTGCTTGAAGAAATAAATATGTATTATATTTTCACAATAACCCTCTAAGAAGGAAATAAAAACCAGTCATAGATTTTTAAACAGATGCGAGAAGAACCAACAATTATACCGAACCGAAAAAATAAGTTATTTAAAATAAACATTATTTTCAAAAGTATTTTTCTTTTACAGCAACAAATATTGTGAAATTCTGCTTCAAAAATACATTGAGCAAACTTATACAATGTACTACCCCCTTCCTCCCCAAATGATATGTACAATAACAACGAACCGAAGAAAAAAGTTATTTAATACAAAGATTATTATCAAAAGGAGTATTTTTCAAAGCAACAAAAATGGTGAATTTCTGCTTCAAAAATACATTCAATCATAAACCATGTACCATTTCCCCAAAATACATGTGACATCATACATGTAGTTAATGTGATTTCGGTTATCAAGATTGTTATCAACAACTTTGAATTCTCACCAGTTATAACATGCTATTTTTTATATTGTAAAATGAATGTGCATATTTTGTCTTCGTGAGACTGTTAAATCTTTCATCAATTGACAAAACTTTACTATAATCTTTCGTCAATATTTATTGGAACCACCCTGTTTTTGTTGCAAGACAGAATCGAACGAAATTCTTTTAATCTCCACCAATACATCACAGAATTTGTAATCAAATTCAAGACACTACACAAAAAAACTATGAAGTATAGACAATCTCCGAAAGAGATTACATGTATGTAATATAAACTGTCTTGTTTCAATCTGATCGATAAAGCTAAGGACAATGTAGCAGAAATCAAAGTTGTTCCATATACTAAAGCGAATGTCCGAAGAAGTTGTTTGTTTTCTTTTTTTCTCTCCATCACCAGGATGTTGCCATTGCATGGAGCCTTAGCAACGGCGTGATAGATCAGGCACAGACTTGCACCCGTGAAACAACATAATACCATTTGCGAAATGGTGGCGCCAAGTTCTGCATCACTATTGTAAAAGCTAGTGTCGAAAAATTCCACTGCAGAGAAAATAGTTAACCAAGATGCGATACAGGCGACAAAGCATCTTGGAGTGGTGATGATGTTGCGCACACCAAAGGGGTCGATTCGAATGATGATGAGCTGATAGACAGCAACGAAGAAGATGTTGATCAGGGACACATTGGTTCCGATTATCATCATGACTCGTACCCGAACCAATCCACGCTGTTGATAAATGGGTGAGGATAACAATAATTAATACTTGTTAACCCTGTAAGGAACCCTAAGTAGGATAAGTGCTTTGAGAGGGCCTTCTAATTATTATTACCCTATTGGCAGGTACCAGGGGCGGAGATCCCGGGGCGGGGGGGGGGGACACAACTCCTCAACTTTTTCTAGGGGGGATCGTCACCCCCCCGGAAAATTTGAAAAAGTGCACACAAAAATGTATTAACATAATTAGCACTGCACTTGCTGAGGGAGCTCGCTCTGCAGCAGGTAATTTACCAGATTCAAATGTTTTACACCTGACTCAAAAAGCGCTAAATGGGTAAAACACCTAAGGAATTAGCGATGAATTAACCTAGAACCTCTTGTATAAGCCTCAGGAGCTTTCTCCAATATAACATGAAATTGAAAAACAGGAAAACAATAAAAAAAATCTTACTATGGTCTTTAAAAAAAGATAAAATTCGAAAATGGCTACAATAATACCTTGTGGTTGCCTTCAGAAGATACGATGTTTACAAAGGTGACTGCAATGATGGTAATGAAATCTGCTAAGACAATATTGAACTGAAATATGAATCGACGTTGTCGAAGTTGGCGATGACATAGAATGAGTAGTAGAGTACTGAATGACAACAGACCAGCGATTCCTAGAGTCATAATGTAAACCATATGTATTCTTGGCACAGACGGATCGCACATGGAGTTGGAGGACGTAACAGATGTATAGTTTGAAGTTTGCTCTGACGACAACTTTTTCATTTTAATTTTTGTTAAAGTATTTTTTATTTCATTTGAATTATAAATAAATGAAGTGGTGTCCATAGTCGCCCCTATCTCGAGGACTGTTCCAGCGTCTGCGATCCCTCACAATATCTCGGATTTCCAGGATCTTAGAAAGGTCCTACAAGAGAACCGGCAGTGTGGCTGTCATGATCCTCAAATTTCAGTGGCATGTTCTATCTCCAAGGCTAGTAGACTGGTGCAAACGATAACAACGGTCTCACTGCCTTTCCTCTGAGAGCTTTACTTTCCTATATCCAATCGCAAACATGAAAGAATCATGACATGACCAAATTTGCCCTACCCTCTATAACTGAATTCAATAGCCTTCCAGCAAATGCAGTGCAAGCTGACTGTCCAGAGAACTTCAAAGGACTGCTCCTGAGGCATCTAATGGCTTTATCCACTCTCTCACAAATAATGTCTCCTCCCCCTCTCTCTCTCTCTCTCTCTCTCTCTAATACTCTCTTCCTCTCTCTCTCTCTCCTTCTATTTAGGAGAAGAAAAACAATCGAAATTCCACTTCTACCTATGTCTCGATATAACTGGACAAAGGAAACTTGTCTGAGTGACATCTCGGCTATCAGTGTACGTGCCTATCCCGTACTAGGTCAATCCAAAATGCTTGAAGGAGTTTGTGAAATTAAATGTTAACATTAAATATTCATTGAAGTCGAAAGGCTCTCAGCAAGTATATTTTTCCCGTTTGCAGGGGAAAACTAGAGCAAACGCACCTTAAGAGTAGCGAATCAAAAATAGATGACTATTAATTAAATCGATGGACTTTTTTACAAGATAGCTTGAAGTGTTTGGCAGACTTTCTGAATATTTGATTTGAAAATACGTGTCAGACGCTATATTGCATCAATTTCTCTCTCGTGATCGTAGGTCTCATACAACAAAATCAATTCTGTAATGGAGGGCACAGTATTTGTTCACTATGCGTTTCGCTAATTCAATAGATATGGTTTCCATTGATTAATTGCCACTCAGTTTTTTCATTCAATATATCACGGTCATTAGGCCGACATTTAAAAATTTATTGCATTGTTTGATGCACTTTTTCCCAATACAATCTCCATATAAAGTTTATAATGTACACTGATATTATGCCGGGAATTTAACAAATGTGAAAATGGTGCCTGGCCTCCGAAATTCACCGTAGTGAATGAGCGGCTCGGAGCATGGAACTTCAAAGCCAAGTGGGATGTTACACATCCCATTGTTACTCTTTAGAACTCACGCATGCGTTTGAATAAATGACATTAGTTTCCACTCCTTCTTTATCACCTCCCTGGTTTGAATTACTGGTGTGTCTATCAACTTTCATCGTCACTCTGTTTCTTTCATTTCCCTTTCACTGTACATGAGTGTCTTTACTCTTCCTTTGTCAGTCTCCACTTACTATAATTCTCCATCTGTAATTCCTTTCTTGTCTGACATTGTGTATTTCTCTGATAACTATCTCTTGCTCTCAATTTCTGATCAGTTAATTCATGTATTTGTCTTCAATACACCCCTTTCTCTCTCCCCCTCTCTTTCCTCCCCTATTTCTGTCTCTCATTACGGGAAATTATAAATGTACTATGAAAAGAAAGAGCACATCAAAGTTCAGATTGGCTGTTTCTTTATTAAAAGCATGAGAATACAGCATGTCTGCGTATAAGTAAAATGTTCTTTTCATAAAAGACATTAAGTAAAATCTTGATTATTGTATAATCATTTCTAAGTGCTATATAATTTTGTTCTGTTTTCCTTAAGTTTCCAGTTCAAGCCGCATAACAATTTATTTTAAAATACACCTGTCAACAGCATAAAAATACATGCACAATGTATTTCGGTTTCCTTTGAACGACGTCAGACTTTGGAAGTACAAATTATCTCTTCAGTTAGAGGAAAGCATGTACATGACACTACATGAATATGTATTTTCTCGACAAAATATTTCTGACCTAGCATCATCCCCCTCCCTCCAATTCAAGATGCTCTAGCAACACAATTATATTGGATATTTATATAGCGCACAACTATTACCCCGGCTCTGCTAGGCACACGATTTCGAAGCTCACAGCATTCAAGGAATTCCTTCCTACCGATACCCCCATTTAACACTTGATGGAGAGTGGCAAATGTAGATTATAATCTTGCCATCTTGCCATAGGACATTCGTGTCGTGGCGAGACTCGAACCGCGGACCCTGTAATTCTAAGTCCAATGACTTATCCACTAGACCACAACACCTCTATAATGAATTATTGTATACCTCTAGCCATTATACCATTTCTCAAACTTATTTATTATTCATTAAACGAATATTTATACAGGATGAACATGTAGGCCAAAGCTGTATATTTGTCCTGTATATTATTATTATTATTATTAGGAGGCATTTAGCTACGCTATTCATAGTACATTATCACAGCGCTTACAATAATATGTAATATAACAATATAACCACAAACCTTAACATAACATTGAACAAACAAAATTAATAGCGAATCAAGTAGGAAATAAGTAGGTTTTAAGGAGTTTCTTAAACTCACCCACTGATGGAGCAGCTTTTTTACTGGAGGGAAGTTTATTCCACTCCTTAGCTGCTGCAACAGTGAATGTGCGATCTCCTGCCTTTCGACGAGCCACATGAAAAGTCAATCGAAATGGGTCTGCATTGGAGCAAAGGTTTGTACACACAGGTCGATACAACTCAAGACATACTCTGGCGCCTGATCATCCAAAAATTTGTATACAAATAAAAGAATCTTAAAAACAATCCTCTGTTTGATTGGTAACCAATGAAGGGATGTTAGTAGAGGCATGGCATCACGACGACGGTCTAACCGAAAAATAATACGAGCAGCCCAGTTCTGCAAACTTTGAAGTCTTCTTATATGTGTTTAAGGGACTTCTGTAAGCAGCCCGTTACAATAATCCAACCGGGAAAGAACATGGCTACGAATCACATGATGGCATGCATCTTCAGATACATACTTCCTAATCTGTGATATATTCTTCAACTGAAATCGTACAGATTTACAAAGCTGGTCTATTTGGTTAGACATGGACATATTGCAATCAAAAATTACGCCAAGGTTCTTGACCGATGTAGATGGTGCAATCTGGGTGGTTCCAAATGTAAGATTAAGATTGTTAATGTTTCCCAAGTTGTGTTCGGAGCCGATTACCAAAAGCTCTGTCTTATTCTCATTTAGTTTAAGCTTATTCCTTCCCATATACATGGTAACATACAAAATAACAATGAAATAAGGCAAAACATTAAACAATATATTACAGGGATATTAAATAGTATTGTATATAATAACCAGCGACTAGCGACATGGATGTCAATTGCTAAATTTACAAAGAATCACAAAGTGATGTTATCCAACGATTTGAAAAACAGTAAAAAGATATTTAAATTCACTGGCAATTTAATAGAATCAGCATCTCGCCCAGCACACTCGTAGGAAACAAGGCACAACCCACCCATAAATCATCAACACACTTAAACTACCAGTCAAAGAAGCAATACATGTAGAACTCACAAACAACTTCCACAACAATATGAGATTAAAGAACACTCACATTTACATACATTTCCGGTGACGTATAATGCTTAGGACATACGAAAGTAAATTGTTATTCAAATGGGTAAAAAATGTATACAACACCTGTTTATATAAATCCATGACGTCACTGGTCATTTAGTACATTTATGAAAATACAATTGTTTATAGAGGTGTTTAAATAAAGAAATAGACGTTGAGTTCTGCAAAGTAATAGCTAATGAATTCCATATAACGAATAGAAATGGGCCCTGTTTCATCAAACTTGTTATCAATATCAACTGCCCAATATATATGACAAATCTGCCCACTGCCAATCAAATGCAAGGATTTCAGTAGCTCATAGCATTGATCATTAAATGTTATTGAAAACAAGTTTTATATGAAACAGCTAGGGCCCTGGTGTTCAAATTTCTAGATGAACAAACTACAATGAGAATTTTTTTCCGAATTGATTGTATGCCAGCTTCTCAAACTTATGTCTCTCTTGTTGTTTCCTTTCGATCTCACTCGCTGTTGCTCTGTCCTTATGTCTTTAGTATTTCCAGTAGCACGAATAGTTCTTGCACTTCTAACATCAGTGCATGCTTTGGGCCATGCGTTACCTCCAAAACATTCTTTGCCTGAAAAACAAAAGAATGAATTAAAAAATAAACAAATAAGTAACAGAGACATCTTCAGCACCAAATTAACCTCTTCCTAAATCAAAACTGAGCAGAAAAGGTCAGGAAAAGTTGAAAAGAGATATCGAAAGAGAGCATGAACAAGTTGAACAAAATGATAAGAGACAAACAATTCTTAATACAAATGGATGACATAAAGGGATACGTTTATTGGTTCGATGTGATGAAAAGAAAATATTGATCTACATCATCATACATGCTCCTAGCATGCTAGCAAGGTCACTTCCTCTGTCTTTTATGCAAGAGCACGGATTAAAGTTTAAAGTAGAACAAATTCCTTCCTTATTGATTGAGAACTTGTTCATCTATTGTCCTAGCTAATTTATATCAAGGCTACTGACACACTTTAGAATCTGCATAAAAATGTTCAGTAAGCAATAAACTTGCTTATGATATATTGGGGGCTTATGAGCCCTTTTCAGCCCAAACAACTGCATGTGCCCTTTGGTAAGGCCTTAAAGGCTAAGTCCACTCCAGAAATAACCTACTCAATAGTAAACGTTAATAAATGCACAATTCTACTCTTCTAATCAGCTGCAAAGTCAAATGATGTCAAAAGAGCTGAATTAAAAATATATAAATATAATAAAAGTTCAGTACAAAAATGAAAACAACCAATGTTGAAGTCTTCATTGAAAGACAGTCCCACCAATTTATGGGAAGAATAGTTATTTACCTCTGTGAGATATTTTTCGGCCTCCTGAAGTCTTCTCAGTTCAAGCAGTGCATTACCAATGCCTATGAGGTAAGTCCCAAGAATGGGACTGAATGGTCCATAGTGATATCTAAATCAAATAACATACACATTCAGTCATAAAACTATGGTTTTGCTAAATGTACAGTGAGTTCTAGGACAATTAGGCCCTGGACAACTACCCCTCAAGGACAATAATCCACCCGGAAAATTAACCCCTTGCACAATTACAAATGCATTGCATCCACCCGCAGGTACGGATCCGAAATGGGGCCCAACGGGCCCATCCCTCTCCCCCCCCTCCAACAACAAAAAACAGATACAAAATTAAAATGGTTAGGTAAATTTTACCTTAAAACAAAAACAAAAAAGCGCCCCCCCCCCTCCCCTGGCAAAGAAAATAAAATAAAATAAAAAATAGTCCTTTTACCTCCACCCTCCCCCCCCTCCCCTCTTATTTGCTTGCTGGCTGAGACGCCGCTAAATATTGTCTCACGAATTGGGCACAAAAAAGTGTTCCCCCCTCTTGTCGGCGGCTGGATCCACCCACCCGTATTTTATTCCTTAGCATTCTTTACCTGAAAGACAAAAGATTTGATTAAAAAATAAACAAATGAGTAACAGCGACACCTTCAGCACCAAATTAATCTCTTCCTAAATCAGAAGCAGAACAGGTCAGAAAAGGTCGAAGAGAGATAACGAGAGAGAGCATGAACAAGTTGAACAAAAATATAAGAGAAAAACAATTCTTAATACAAATGGATTACAAAAAGGGAAACGTTTATTGGTCTCCCCCCCCCTCCGAATTGCCCCCCCCCCCCCTCTTGTCGGCGGCTGGATCCGCCCACCCGTATTTTATTCCTTAGCATTCTTTACCCCAAAAACAACAGGCCACATGTGTAACAAGCCATAATTCGTCCTTGTTTTCACGAAGTGACGGTAGTGAGGAAAATCGTAACGCAAAGTGAATGCAATTTTTTTTCACTACCGTCACTTCGTGAAAACAGCGATTTATTAGGGGGAAGATCTGCTAAAAAAATATTACACTTCCTCGGTCTGATCAGTATTTATAAAAACTTAATTAATGTACCATTTATGGTCTGATCATTATTTTAAAGAAGGAAAAAAGATAATTTATCTGAATAGCACTAATAATTCTTTGTAATGTGTATAATGAACCTATTCTTACCTTAAAGACTCTATGAGCAGTCGTCCCATCTCAATAGCTTTCTCCCATGCGTGTGTGTTTACGTAGGCTTTAATTGCCCCTTGTCGGAGCCTTATCAGGAGGCGATGATTGGTTGGAACACTGTTGGAGGAGTCTGTCGGCTTCAGGTAGGGTTCACACATCTGTAACACTTTGGTCCAATGTACATGTTACCATTAAGAAAGAATAAACCCATGCAATGAAAAATAATTGAGATGGGGACAGAAAGCTGGGAAGAATGTATACAGAGAAAATGAGAGTACTAACATGGGGTCAGTAAGTTGGGAGTATAGAGGAAAGAGTAAAGGAGAGAGAGAAAGAGAGAGAGAGAGAGAGGGGAGAAACAACAGGCGCGGATCCAGGATTTCTTAGGGGAGGGGCCCAAATTTGAAATAATGCGAGCCAAATATTGGTACGTAATGGTGACACCGGCAGTGGCAAAAACGTTTGGGGGGAGGGGGGTAGACAACAAAAAATCCCCATCACCCCACTCTTACATGCAGGCCCCGCTGAACGTTTTTCGGCGGGGGCCAAGGGGTGGAGCCCCCAAAAGCTCAGGGGGTATAGGCATTTAATTACTGTCAGATGAGCACATTTTGACTGGCAGGACACAAATTGGTGTGGAGTCCAGGGGCCGGAGCCCCAGAAGCTCAGGGGATTAATACATTAAATTACCGTCAGATGAGCATATTTTGATACCTTATATGTAAACTGGCAGGTCACGAATTGACGTGGGGGCCAGGGGGCGAAGCTCCCGGAAGCTCAGGGGTTTTGGGCAATAAATTACGGTCAGATGAGCATATTTTGATACCTTATTTGTGACACAGGCAGGACACAAGTTGGTGTTGGGTCCAGGGGGCGGAGCCTCCAGAAGCTCAGGGGTTTTGGGCAATAAATTACGGTCAGATTAGCATATTGGAACCTTATTTGTAACACTGGCAGTACACAAATTGGTGTTGGGTCAAGGGGCGTAGCCCCCAAAAGCTCAGGGGTTTTATACATTAAATTATCGTCAGATGAGCATATTTTTATACCATATTTTTGACATTGGCAGGTCATGAATTGGCGTTGGGTCCAGGGGCTGAGCCCCCAGAAGCTCAGGGGTTTTTGGCAATATATTACGGTCAGATGAGCATATTTTTATACCTTATTTGTGACATTGGCAGGTCACGAATTGGCGTGGGGTCCAGAGGGCGGAGGCCCCGGAAGCTCAGGGGTGTTAGGCAATAGATTACGGTCAGATGAGCATATTTGTATACCTTATTTGTGACACTGGCAGGACACGAATTGGTGTTGGGTCCAGGGGGCGGAGCCCCGGAAGCTCAGGGATTTTGGGCAATAAATTACGGTCAGATGAGCATATTTTTATACCTTATTTGTGACATTGGCAGGTCACGAATTGGCGTGGGGGTCCAGAGGGTGGAGGCCCCGGAAGCTCAGGGGTGATAGGCAATAGATTACGGTCAGATGAGCATCCAGGGGCCCGCCTTAAGGCTCTTAGTTGGGTTCGAGGGGGAGAGCCCCGGAAGCTCAGGGCTTTAGGCATTTAATTACGTCAGATGAGCATCATTATACCCTATTTATGACACTGGCAGGTCACTGATTGGCGTGGGGTCCAATGGGCCGAGACCCCAGAAGCTCAGGGGTTTTAAGCATTAAATTACCGTCAGATTAACATCCAGCTATCCGCCTTAGGGCCCTAGATGAGGTCCAGGGGGCAGAGCCACCGGAAGTCAAGGGGTTTTAGGCATTTAATTACGGTCAAATGACCATATTTTTATACCTTATTTGTGGCACTGGAAGGTCACTAATTGGTGTGTGGTCCAGGGGGAGGAGCCCCAGGAGCCCAGGGGTTTTAGGCATTAAATTACCGTCAGATGAGCATCCAGGTGCCTGACATTGGGCCCTAGGTGATATCCAGGGGGCAGAGCCCCCGGAAGCTCAGGGGTTTTAAGGCATTTAATCACGGTCAGATGAGCAAAAAGGAACACTTATTGTTTGTTTGCTTTCTTGAGCACCAAAAAAAAAAAAAAAATCTCCCTTTTTTTCCCTTCTTTTTTTTGCCAGGGGGGGGGGGGGGGCGGGCCCCATGGCTCCTTGGATCCGCCACTGTATAATAATTCAAGGTATTTGTAGAATGTGAATTGTACTAACAAAAAAAACACCTAATAACTTTATGGTAACGACAAAATAATGAAACAAACACAAGGGAGAAAACAGTCATTTACTTCTTTCCTGGTATTTCAACTTTCTACTTTAAATGGCGACAAAGGATATTGTGTGACTCCACTACAACCTCTATTTGCTCCCAGGTTTTCTTCAGACGGCGTTGGAGATCTTTATCTAAATCATCATCTGGTCCCAATGACTGAAATATACAGAAAACATTGAATTAGAATGTAAAAAAGATTAGCTTGAAAATAAGAACATATTTATTAAGTACTGAAATGCATTTTTTGCAAGTTATGTAAAACAATTTCTATATGGACTTTGGAAATCACTTATTATCTAGTGCAATACTGAGAAGAGATCCATTACCTATGAACTGCCTTGGCTTATGTATGCATGAGCATAGAGTGCCTGAGAGTGATATCATAATTTAAAATTTGAGTTATAATAGAGAGTAAAGCAATGCGTTGATCTTATTATTGCCCAACATATTGGTTCATCACTTTGAACATTGGAAGTTATAATGCTGCATATTCATTTATGAAACCGCAGTCCTAATTATCCCGAGACCATCGATACAATAATCAAGTTCAAAGATTTCTAGAAGATTAGAAGAAAACTACCTATACCGGTATACAGCTGGTATTCTATTTTTAGGATCTTTTGCAGCATTTGAGAAGAGTTAAACCAAGAATGAAACTGTAAAGTAAAGACTCACATTGATTTCTTCGATGCATTTCACACACTTGCAGGTGAAGTTGTATCTCTCTTTCAGGTCAGCCTGTCTCTCTTTAGCTGGTTCAATGACATCTACATAGCTGATTGTACACTAAAACCAAACGAAAACCGGTTGTAAGGATCTTAAATTATAAGCGCATGCTATTTTCATAATACATGTAGAAGTAAAAACCACCATGTTGTTTAAGGTCATAAATTTGCTTGATTCTTTTCAGACTTACCAGCAAATTTATGGACGTTGACCATTGTGTTATCTTCCAAAATTGTGACAAATATCTAAAGAGGAACTCCCATATATAACCTGAACCATTTGGGTTTGCTGATTCAAATCTTATAAACACTGGTAGACTAATCCTGAAAATTTGATGGTGAAATGAGTTGGTAATAATCCTGAAGAATTCATGTAAAGCAACAGTCAATTACATTTCTTTAAAAAGAAATTAGGACACTTTTCACTCACGTGCATATCCAGAACATAAGGAAAAATAAATGTGGTATTTGAGAATAAAATCAGGTCTTACCTCTTCTCTTTCTTCGACATCTTTAACGGTCCTGAGTTGAAGCTTTCTCCCATCAAACACCACTACACAGTTAGGATCACAGGAATGGTTCAACATAGATGCTCTTAAAAACAGGAACAGTTAAAACAGAGACATAATTATAATGACGCGTTTATTTACACTAAAAAGAAAATAAATATATGGGATTGGGAAGAGAAAAGGTACTAGTACATATTAGATATAATCAGATATTCAAACAACATTTGTATTCCTACAATTCTAAATTTTAATGAAAGAGCTTACTGAAAATTGGAACTTTATTCACATTTTTTCCAGCACTTTATCGTGTAAACCGCTCCTTTCAGGAAGTGCTCCTGATTACTTGCAATACACCAATCAATAGTTTAAAAGAGGGTAACCGGTAGGTCCAGGTTCAAAACCAGGTCAACGTGTGTGTGCCCTTTGGTAGGGCCTTAAAGGCTAAGCCCACTCCAGAAATAACTTGCTTTCAATAGATCCAGAAAACAGGAGAAATAGAGCAAAAAAAGTTTGAGGAAAATTGGATCACTAATAAGGAAGGTATGAAAAACTATAGAACAATGTAAATCACCACACAAATCGACAACATTGGTTTATTACCTCACTATTTATCAATTACTGTATACATTTTTATCCCATGAATTTCCCATTTTATCCCCAAGAACGGATTTCTCCATGACTTTGCCCAGGTTATATGATTTGTATCATATTCCATGCATGACATTTCACAATCTTTTACGAATTTTGAAAAATTGATGCTATATTCGGAATACTGTATATTAATAATTATTAATTTTCAACTATATAATTTATTGAAATTCACATTTTTCACGATTTAATAGAATTATTAAAAAAAAAACTCTATATTCAGTAGTGCATCCACACGAAAACATATTAGGCGGTTAGGCCCACTATCAATGTAACTTGAATGCTTGTGTGAGGAAATAAGATTTTTAGGGTGGGAAATCGGAAATTTATATCATCAATATAACGATAACGACAATTAGTGGATAGTGAGGCAATGACGTCACAGACTCGTGAGTGAGTTGCCAATTTGTCTTGTGCTTTTCAAAGTTTTTCATGTCATTGAAAATTCATAACTTTTTAGTTTCTTATTAATTATCCGATTTTGTTTTTAAAAATTTGATTGGTTTATTTGTCTGCTTCTATTGAAAGTAAGTTATTATTGGAATGGACTTGCCCTTTAATTCTCAATACCAAGTCTCTTGGAAAGGACTTAAAGCTCTCGGTCCCTTGGTTCTTTACTTACAAGCATACAATTATCAATCATAGTAACAGAAATCACCTCAAGTATATCCCATCTGCAA
The DNA here is from genome assembly GCA_035222895.1 of Strongylocentrotus droebachiensis. Taxonomy (NCBI): domain Eukaryota; kingdom Metazoa; phylum Echinodermata; class Echinoidea; order Camarodonta; family Strongylocentrotidae; genus Strongylocentrotus; species Strongylocentrotus droebachiensis. The sequence continues at coordinate 816,509 of JAVYIG010000143.1, forward strand.
TGCCAATCAGATCATCATCCATTATTGAGAAGCCATTGCAGAGAGTCGCCCCAAACATCTTCAACAAGCTGCTTGGCTCAGGTAAGACATCCTCTGCCCAATTATATATATGCTTCAACACAATCAACAATGTCTCGAATTCATCCCTTCTCGTATCGCTCAGCTTGTCATGATGGGATTCCAATTGGTCTATGGTGGTTGGAAAACAATCCTCATTATCCTGAGTGCACGAAGGGGATCGTCTTTGCTTCTGGATGATATGAGAATGAAGCTGAACTAAGTATGGATAGGGCATGGGGTGTAATCTCTTCAGTGTGTTGCAGTCTTGCTTGTGACATCTTGCCCAGTCTTCTTGCTGCATGGGGTACAAACATCAAAATAAGAATGTAAGCAATTAACGACATTCTAAGTGAGTCTACCAACAGCCTTTAAAGGGACTTTGTAACATTGCTCAGATGAGAGAAAATGGGGCTAGGGTAGTGACTTCAATGCTTGATGTACAATTAAAGATAATCTGAAAGTTTGAGTGTAAACAAATCATTATTAATGATACAAATTGGGAAAAACTGATCTATATCATTATGATTTAATTAAATTTTAGGGGAATGTAAATTATCACAAAGCAATGAATTGGCTTTGTAATTTATATACCATTCCCAACATTTAAGTGTTGAAAGACTTTTAAAAGCCTGTTTTATGTCTTATTTTCATTGAAAAATGGTTGGGAGAGTTTACAGCAATAGGGTGTTGCACAGTGACGCCTTCAAACAAAACCATAACTATCTTTGTGGTTCGAGAATGTTGTGCTTGTTAGAGGGTCTGTACCAACGAATATATATAGTAAGTAACATTTCATACAAAAATTACGCAGTTTTTAAAATGTTACCGGTTAATTTTAAAGATACTCGACATCTTTAATTACCTTTTAAATCATAATTATGTGTACAAAATCACTTCATTTAACTGTTCATATAAGTCTAGGCACATCAGGATTGATTGATCATTTATGTTGCTTATTTCTGCATACTAGTTCCTGCAATGACCACTAATTTCAAACAACCATTCTGTTACTAATGGCCAACTATATCGAATATAACATAGCCCAAAACTCCAAAAACTTTGTCATAATCAATGCTTAGCAACTTAACAACAATTGGAGATCTTTTTACTACAATATCTCCATCTCAGGGAAAATCTCAGGGAAAATATTAAGACATTTTTGAATTTTAGAGTGATTTTAACTCACTGGGACACTGACTGCTTGAATTATCTTATTTCCATAGACATAATATTCAGGAATCGTTTATTTCCGATATAGGTAATTATGGACTTATGTGTTGGAGGGAACCAAACGAAAGATTTGTTTTTACCTGACATGATTCATTGCAGTAGCTTACATAATTGCATCTGGTACACTTCTTAAGAGTTGAACTGAAAGTAAGATGAAAATTGTTCTTAATGATATGTACCCGTTGTCTATTTTATAATATGTAGTACTTTGTATTTTTATTATGATGTACTCGCAGACACATGCACAGCCCAATTGAGTTAACTTTCTCTTTATAAGTGAACATACCTTCCTAAACTTAATTCTCTTCTCATTTTTTTTTTCTTCTTCTCCCATTTACTTTTTTACTTCTTTTCATTCCTATATCAACGTTCTATTATACAATATATAATTTTCATAATAATATCTATAATGTTCTCTCAGTAACTATGTTAACTTATTAATGGCGTTCCCAACTCAAGTTCGGGTTTTCGCATCCTTCCGTATCTGAATTATTGACTATTTATTTACTGTAATATGCAATATATACAAATATACAATAACATATTATTTTTTACAATTTTTAATTTTACAAATGATTATACAATTATTTAAATAAATTATTTAATATTGGTACAGTGGTAAAAAATAGTGGAAGAGTCTATTAAAAAAGAATGGCTTGTATTTTATAGACCCCTTGAGAATACAAAAAAATTACAAGTGCTCTGTAATATAATAAGAAAATATATGTATAAAAATGCCTAGGTAATCCTACCATATTGCTCCGATTGTCTCATTTTCGCTCGCGTGAACATTGCCAGCACAAACCACTGACCTCTACCTCCTGTACGGATCATCGCCCATTCCCATTCATTAGACGTTACGTACTAAAAGTCTGTATTGTCTGACCGTTCATGAATATTCATGTTTTTGCTTACCTCGGCTAAATGTTTGCTTTTACTAAATTGAAAAATTACGGTGAGGGGTTGGATGAAATGGACATAATGAAATAGGCAGAAGTGATCTATGATCATTCATGCTTTTTATGTTTCGTGTGCTCGACCTATAATCTTCAAATCGCTTGGCAAACTGAGTCCAAACTTAGACTTGTTTCACATGTGTATTATAGGCAATGACGAGCTTGCAACCTATTTTGAAAAATTACGGTGGGTGAACTTTCAAAAGTCAATGAGACATGAGGGCTCCAATGAAAGAGCTAGTGATAACGTACGTCGGGGTGGATGTGCTTTTCGTTTAAACAAAAAATGATTTTTTAACGATTTAAAAAAAAAACGTCTATAGGCTAACATGTTAGGCTGCTGACTTTGACCATGCTCTGACGATAGGGGGCGTTGTGAAATGAGACTAAACGGAGCAATATGACCCCCCCCCCCCCTCCCCCCTCCGCTACAAGACAAAAGTTGTCTTTAAAGGTACTATGTCCCATTTGCAGGCCAAAAAAATGAAAAGGTTAAATTCCAACTGCATTTGAAAGATAATACTAATTTAGAACTTCCCTAAAAAGGGTGGGGCTTGAAAATGTCTTCAAGTGGGAAAATAACGACTATTAGTTGTCAAATCGACTTTAGGGCTGTAGAGCCCAAAAGTAATAGTCTTGATTTTCAGACAATTGTATCGAATGGTCATACGTTTTATGCTGCGCAAAGATTCAATCAGTTTAATCTTGGCCATCACAAGAAGTGGGTTATTGATGTAGACAAATGCACATGTACCTTTTACAACTCTTTTCATGTATGTTATTACCAAAGAAGAAAAAAAGCCAGTCACTCACTCAATAGTGTCTGACAGTGAAGTCTGGCAAGTAAACGGGTTTCCTTGCATAATTTGAATATGAGGACACTGCTAACGTTTAAATTTCACAGATAGGACATACATGACATATTCATAATTCCTGCAAAGTTCTACAGAATTTGAGGTTGGCTGCAAAAGGGACATAGTACCTTTAACATTTGTTGTATACACACATTTTTTTTTATTTTTTTACAGATAATGGAAATAATAACAAATGATAACCTTGATAACCTTTCTAGCAGAGAAGAGACAGAGACAGAGAAAGGGACGGACTATATCCACCCCTTAACAAATTGAGGGGGACGTGTCCGCTCGTCCCCCCGGATCGCCGCCCCTGCTGGTGTGGATCCTTATTTGTGTAAAATAAATTAGTCTAGATGAAAGATAAAAGTCATTGATATACAATACGAATAATAGCGGGTCTAATATGGAGCCTTGTGTTACACCGCATTTTATCTCACCTAAGGTAGATGTTCAGTTGTTAACAACTACAAAAAAAATGTCTATTAGTTAATTAAATCCTGAACCACTCCAAGTCCTTTCCTCTGAAATATTCAAAACATTGTCAAACCTAAACGAATGTCATTAAAATGTAACATAATGCAGTACTGTACTAGATCCAAACAAATACCTTAAATGAAAATACAAAAGTAGAAACTTTACTAAAAGTTACAAACATTAAATAACTCATGTTGACTTCTTTTGAGTTTTGTGCGAATTGATGAAGTTATGCCTACTTTTATTTCAAAATTTAGCATAATAATGATTAATATAATCATTATTAGACTTCAATATTAGATCTATATTATTATCACGATCATAATTACGATGTTTAATTGAATCATAGACATAGAATTTAATACAAATTATTTATTCTTATTATCAAATTGTCATTCAAGTGAGATGAATAATATTCTACACTCAGTGGAATTAACCTAATCGGCCAAGAAGAAAAAGAATATATTTATAAGAAGAAAGTACACCGATTTAAATATGTATAGGACCCCTAAATTAAGCCATGAAGAAGGCCCTATCACTCTTTACTATCACATTTCAATAAAAATTAAGAATCAATACCATTGTTTGAGACAAAAATCACAGAAGAGTCCCCTTTTGTCGTCGTGCAGTGTATATGCATATGGCAATTCTTCAAGGATACAATGTCCCCTCGCAAATTCTGAAGTGAAGACCAAACTTCGCCCACAAGTAGCTGATTTTACAACACGCACAGATTGCTTAGGCATACTAGCAAACACCCCCATTATCATAAGTGTAATCAAATGACATGAAATGGAAAAAAATATGAAATTGCTCCTCTCAGCTCAAACAGGCACGGGGCTACAATCGCTTTCAATAAAAGGCGAATGATAATGTTCATTCAGCTATGCAGTTGTATGATTTTTTTATTTTTATCGAGTGGGAATTCCCACTGACATTCATAACAGGAGGTATTATGTTTAACCTCTGCACTTGTTATCCTTCCGCTTAACCGAACCGTTCACCCACGCACATCTCAGCAATCCCTCTCGTTATGACAAGTTAAATGATTATGATTTTTCTCCCTTAGGGGTGGGAATTCCCACTCATAAATATTTCTTGGATATAACATAACACTGATACTATCTGTTACTAGTGTTTGGTACGGTCATACTTGAATAATTCACTTGCCGTATACTCGGGTCACTAGTGCGTACTTAATATCTGTTATTCATTGTGGGATGTGCACATTGGAACTCAACTTGGTGAAATATCAGAAGTACATTAATGAAAGGAAGTTTATGCTGTATTACGCATATAGGTTGCTACTTTCAGCTCATCCTTTTTTCCTTTCCTCCAAGTCTTTTTCTTCCATTTTGATCTCTTACATCCTATTCTTTCTTATGCGTGTTTCTCCTCCTATAAATAGCTCCCTCATGACACCAACATTGGGGGTCGTTATTCAGAAGGGTCCCTATTCATTATACCAGAGAAGGGTCGCTGCAATAGATCGGGGTGTTGTGGTCTAGTGGATGCAAGTCACCCGACTGCTGATCACAAACTACGGGGTTCGAGTCCCGCCGTGGCACTTATGTCTTTTAATTGGCAAGACTTAATCGCCACACTCCACCCAGGTGTTTAAATGGGGATGCGAAAGTTAATATGGTTGGATCGATGAGCAAGTGTGCGCTTGTAAAATGGCGACTGGCTGCGGATTGTTCCCCATGGAGTGGAGAATGTGCTTACATTATGTGCGAGTAAGCCTGCATGAATTCGATGACCGGGGTGATACATACAATATCTGTAAAGCGCTTATAGACACATCATTTATGTATTATGGGCTACATAAAAGCGGAATATTATTATTGTTATATTCGTGATATGAAATGAGGGTTGCTATTCATAATACTAGAAGAGGGTTGCTTTTCATGATACGAAAAGAGGTTCATTATTCATAAGGGTCATACGTCTATGTATTGCTTTTAAAACATTTATTTTGATGGATTAGATACAACTGCTTTGCCAAGGGGCCCTGTATATAAAGTTGACCTGCCCACAATTTTTTTAAGTATTCCAGCATCTGTTCCACAAGCACATTACAAATTAGGGAATTATTTAATATGTTCATGTTAACTACAAATACGTACTTTTTATGTTATCAGCAAAAATATTCTTGCTTGTTAGGAAGAGAATAAGTTTTTAATTCCAATGAAATAATTAGAATAAGATATTTGGGGGGGGGGGATCGTTAAATATACAGTAGATATCAGGAACATTTTTAGTACATAATAAAGACTTCTTCTGGAAAAAAAATTGCGGTGTAATGTATTCTAGACACAGGGACGATGATAAATCATAACTTGTTTATGTTAAATGGAAAATAACTCTTTTAGATGTATTTACCCTTTAGTGGGTAGAAACTTAATTTCCAGGGTCTACATTATGTACAAAGTGTATTGAGTAATTGTTATGGAGCTGTCACGGGAACATGATGTTTCTAGTTTATCCTCTTGAACTCTCTATCTGAAAGCACACCGAGGCGTGGATGAGATTCTTCAATCTGATACTTGTATCAAATCCATTAATTCATGCATGGAACATTGTCTCCAGGTGCTTGAGAAGTGGCACCATGTGAAAATTTAGGAGGTAAAAATGTCAGAGGTAATACTGTCAGAGGTAAAAAAAAAATGTCAGAGGTAATACTGCCAAAGGTAATACTGTCAGAGGTAAAAATGTCAGAGGTAATACTGTCAGAGGTAATACTGTCAGAGGTAAAAATGTCAGAGGTAAAAATGTCAGAGGTAATACTGTCAGAGGTAATACTGTCAGAGGTAAAAATGTCAGAGGTAATACTGTCAGAGGTAATACTGTCAGAGGTAATACTGTCAGAGGTAATACTGTCAGAGGTAAAAATGTCAGAGGTAATAATGTCAGTGGATAGAATGAAAGGTAGACACGAAATTCCAGATTGAGAATCGGCACTCATCACTTAGGAAAGTAGCTACCATAAAAACAGAGATATCACTTTTCAGACAAAAGAACACTTCTCTAAACGAATAGAATACATTTAGGATTTCTTCAACACTCATCATTTCCTTCATAACGAAATTCTGAACTTAAATGAAAACTCTTTAAATATGGTGTCATTTATGTCATTTTTCAAGGCGTTTTTTTAATTTTATTGTACATTGAATAGATTGCAGGTACCCATATCAGGCAAGCACGACAAAACATACATTACATTGCAACAACAAAAAAGATAACAAAAACAAAACAAACACCAGCATGAGGATAATAGTGTCGCATACAATAACAACACTTATAAACACTAAGGAAAAAATGATAGCACAATATTGAATAAGAAAATTCAAACAAATAGTTAAAACCTATTCGAACAATTGAGCAAAGTCCCCCCCCCCCCCCTCCCCCGCCCTCTAGTCTTCATGGTCAACGTCTCATCAATAATCTCAAACAAATAATACTAAATAAACAAATTGTAATGTGACCTCTCCAAATCTATTTCCCTAAATTATGGATTTTTAGGTTTACTTTCAAGAATACAATATTGCTTGTTCTTATTACGAGGCAATTGGGCATGATTTTAAATGAATCAAATTCAAAAACGAAAATTGAGAGAAGACAGTTCTTATGCTGTAACATACAAATTGTTGAAATTAGGAAATATTTTCCCCATTTTAAAACAGAGAACCCCGATTTTACTTTTAAACTGTAAAAAATAAAAATGCGATATCATGTAACACATTACAACATGTTTACAGGAACTAAATATTGTGAATTCAATTTGTACTGCCATGCATTTATATGGTTTGATGAATACAGTCTAAATTGTAATTTTAACATTTAAACGTCAAGATATCAATTCAAATTATGATTTCAAGGTGATGGAATGTTTCTCATTTATCAAAGGAATATATAATTAATACATTTGAAGGAATACTTCCTAAATTATTTCATGACTTAATAAATAAAAAGCCAAGATGTTACGATATACATAAAGGTCATATTAGAACAACACAATTGAAAAGACTATCAAGAAATTAATATTAACTTACATTGTAAGGGCAATTTCAATACCCTATCATATTGGCAATACAAATCATGTTCAAATTAAATGATGTTTCACTGTCCTGTGTGTACATTTCAATAGGTACAGGTGTAGCCCAGAGGACTACCGAAATTCCCTTATATTAAAGGTAATGCAAAGTTTTGGGAAATTTCGAAAATTGGATTGAGAGTAATTCTTTACAATTTTGATATATTTGGATGCCCCTGTGGATGTATTATAAACGCTAGAAAATTTGGCCCCTAAAACTCTTTAGCTTTCAAGAAATTGAATAATCAAAGATTTACCGGTGCTCCCGGTAAATTTCAAATATTTCAAAAAGCGCCAAAGGCCATTCCATGGTAGCTGCGCCCCTGAAAATCTCATAATATGCAGTTCTGCTATATAATTTTCAAACGGTAATAACAAATCGGTCGATCCTAGTCAAGAAACATTTTTTTAGCGCTAAGGTAATATCAGTCTTGAGAGGGCGCTTTACAACATAAAGATTTTATTATCTACAATTTCATCACTTTAGACTCGATTTCAAGCGCGACAACGATCATTGAATATTGTAAAATCGCATATGCTTCCAATAAGTTCATTTGAACCAAACTCATGACCACATACCAAAACTTTGTAATACCTTTAACATCATAAAAGTACAAGCACTGCTTTTTTAGTGGATACCCCCCCCCCCCCAATTTTCTCAGAAATTTCTTGTAATTTGATAACGCTAATATGTGCAAAGGGTATTTGTATAGTTACCAAGAAAAAATGAATTATGTATGAACAAAATGTAATACCTTTGTTTATCTTTCTGTTGGAAATGAAATAAATATGAATTAAATTGAATTGAATTGAAAGTCTTTGCGGTTGGTCATGTTTCAAGTATTGTTTCCATTTCAGTATACAATGTAGTACATATAAATATAAACGTCTCCTGTTACAGGATTTCCAGATGTATTCATCTACAACTCAACATAGTGCAGGTGATTACCACAGCTATACACTGCAGCATCTTAAAACAGAAAATCAAAGTGTACCAATCGCCTTATAAAAACAATTTTTGTATAGCTATAATGTTTAGAATCAACCTAAACAAACTCTACCTGGGATTTTATAACTTCAGTTAAGGAGTATGAACTAAATAAAAAGTAACATAAAACCCTGAGCATGGAACCCCAGTTGGACTTGGTTATCGTGCATGCCCATTCTATGTAAGCATATAGGAGTGCATCGACTAGGCTATCCAAAAGTGTTTTTTTAATACTTCCTGAGAATATATTTAACCTGCAGTATCTCTTTGTAGAAGTAATATTAGAAGGTCTATTAAGAATATAAGAGTGAATAAAGCCATATGGAACCCCTTACATCCAAAGCAAAAGTTGTTTTGATTATTGCCCGGCTCCCGGCTCCCGGCTCCCCCCCCCCCCTCCCCACTCAGTGTTATTTAGGGTATGCGTATGCATGTTCCCTCCCTTTGAAAGCACCCCACTATCTCTGGTGTGTATAAGTCAATACAGAGTAGGGGGGGGGGGGGGGGCTGGGGTGATTGGTAAACCTTGATGACACAAATTAAAAAGTTCCTTCTGTGCTTAAGAACACATTGTTTGAAAGATCACAACAACTTATATCTTGAGAAAAACTTCAACAGATTTAACTCAATAAGATAGGGTTCATGCAAAATGGTGATTACGAATCATGAAATAAAAAAGGTATATTGATACACGGTTTTCATCAGAATTAGTTTTGGTATAATAAATGAAAACCAAAATGAATAATTTTGAAAACACAAAATATTGCATGTATAAAATACTTGGTCAATTAAATGGTTGGATAACAAAAATAAGCAATTTATGTCATTAAAAAAATTAATAAAAATTAGAGCAAATGTGGATTTGGCATATACTTCTTTAAAATAATCCTTTAAAATTTTGAAAACTGTAATATTTACAAGTAAAAAACAACAAAAACATACCATATATTACACATCAAAAAAGCTTTCAAAAAGCTATAAATGCAACAGTCTAAATAATTACCGGTAGATACAAAAAATAGACAATGATAAGAACCTTCTTTCCAATTCTAAACTTCTCAAAAAAGGGTTTAGAAACTAAAGTTTGAGTGATTATATCTCTCTTGTCATGGGACAATTATAGCTTTGTTTCGTAAGAGGAATAAACACTCTTTCTATTGATACTAGACACAGCGATGATTTCGCCATAAAAATAGAGACATAATCATTTAAACTCAAGTTTAAAGACTTTTTTTGAAGGTTTGGTAATCCAAAATCATAGTGAACTTACAAATATAAATGAAGAGGTATTTAGTTAATGCTGGGTGTACATATATGTAACAAAGATACTGTGTGTTACATGTTACCTCATAGGCCTACTGTCTTTTAAATTTATATTAATTTCAACTATATATAGTGTAAACTAGAGAGGGGTACATCAGAAAAAATATCAAGGTGGATTTTTTACTTGAGAATTACATTAAACAAATAAAATGCTGTCCATAACAATTATCCTGCAGAATCTTGAAAGGTGATATCAAAGATTTGAAAAGAACATGAATGCTGGAAAGGAACACTGCTACAGCTGCAAACATCATAATTGGCAAATGTTTTTGATCCCCACTGGCCCTGATTATTTACAAAATCAAGCATGCATCAACAAAACTTTCTGTGAATGTACATCTATAGATTCCACAGATTTCTCTCCATCTCATATATTCACATCTTTTGTACAAAAACTACAAAAAACCCTACAAAATATGTATAAAAACGCTATACAAGTAAAGCCTCTATGTTTGTTCTTTGATTTTTTTTTTAATATAAAAACCACAGTCAAAAAGTTGTTCTATGGTGGTATTTGTTTCAATGCTCATCCTGCACCTCTGACTAAAAGTCAACATTATATACTGCATGATAAATGATTACATTACAAATATTATTTCACTGATTATCTAGTACATTACATATGATTTCTACAACAGTTTAGTACTCTAAAATCAAACTTAAAAATCAGATTTTGGCGAGAAAGCTACATATTAACTTCCAAATTTGATGCTGTCAAATATTTTGTTATTGAAATAAATGTACTTTGGAATGGATGGTGTCCATGGCGTCTAATAATATTCTTTCAGGGAAAATTTTCAAATTTCATATCTTTATCATGACATGTACATGTCATGCTGAATACAGAAGGAGGGAGATCCCATGAAGAAGCTCAATCTATTCTCTGTATGAAAATGTTGAAAAGTTGAAAGGATACAATTTTGAAAGCATCGCTGGAATGAAAGTGAAACGTTGTGTCCTCCATAATGCAATATCTGCTGAAGTATGGTTTTGATTCATTTAAATAATGCTAAATATAAGAATATGTCTGCCATATTACAGAGAAAAATTCTGGTGGAGTAAAAAACATAGCTGACTATTAATGCTCGAATTAGATTATCAATGCTTGAAAATACAAAAGATTGAAAGCAAATATTGTTTAGTGCATGGTTAATACTTTCTCCAGGGACTTGTTAGTTGCTGCTTTCTCCTTGTTCAATACACCAGCACACCATAGATATATCTCTCTAGTGTAGCTAAGCTGTGTATTAGTACATGGACTAAATTCTCAAAATATATATTTGTAAGTGACATATGAATGTAATGATAACCTTTTTAAATGCTGTGTAAAATGCTGTTTATATTGTTGACAAGGTCTAGCAGTAATGTCTGTGGTATGGTCAGCTCTCTGTCTTCGCTTTCAAACAGACTCTGATCTGACTGTAGGTTCCAAACTAAGTCACTTCTTTTGGATGTTGGCATTTAAGGTCAGTCTCAGACGTAAATGATAATCTGATTGATAAACATCTGTAAAATCCTTAACACATACACAGTTACATTGATATTTAAAGCTTTAATACATTTCTTGCAAAATCCTGTTTACCATTAGCACCATGACAACTAATAAAATGGAAGAACAAATTCTAAAAACCTCTTTGTCCTGGTACAAAATGGTCTCAAAACTTCAGCTGTTTATCATAAAAAGCTCTTGTTACTAAATTTTAACACTTTCCACAAACGTCATCTGTCAAGTTAACAGCATTTTGTGATCATGGAAATCAGATATTTTGTTAAGAATTTATATTACATACAAAAGCAGACCAACCCTGAAAATGGTCCATGCATAAGTAGCCTTCAAATATTGACTTCTGTTCCTTTTTCAACATATGCAGCCATAAGAACTTTAATTCATTTTTAATTGAAAAATATGACATGTTCCTGTTATTTTCTGTTTCTAACTATCACCTTGAGCTGATGATGATAGAACACACTATCTTATGGGTTGGCCATGATGACAATTTCAAACCTGATTAAAGCGTCTCTAGGAAGATATATATAGTGGTGACTGTGTACATGATTAAGGTGGGCTTTCTGTAAAGATGCTCAAGAGAGAAATCCCAATGGCCGCAACAAGCTCATGGTCCATCAGTCATCCAGGGGATAATTCAGCCAAATGCAAATGATCTTTCCTGACAGAGCCTATCATCTGGTGTTTTTCTCTTCACCAGCCAAATAATCATTGAGGAATTGTAGAAAAGAGAAGCCAGAATGGAAACCAAGGTGGCCACTCTGTCATCCATTGAATGATTTTGTCATGCATGAGTATACTATCAGGATGGTGGTTCTCTATTGACTCTGAGCAATAGTCCAGTCATGCTTGTGTGACCAGTGTCATCCGGGTCGTTCTCTCAAATCTTTGAGCCATGCAGAGGGTATCATCCAGGAAGAAACCAAAGTGACCAGTGTCATCATTTGAAGGATTCAGCTAAGCGTACATCGCTTCTCACAGAGGACACCATCTGGTGGGTCGTTCTCTTGAGCCGTTGTGACATGCAGAGAGTATCATCCAGGAAGAAACCAAAGTGACCACTGTCATCAGTTGAAGGATTCAGCCAAGCGTACATCTCTTCTTACAGAGGACACCATCTGGTGGGTTGTTCTCTTGAGCCTTTGAGCCATGCAGAGGGTATCATCCAGGAAGAAACCAAAGTGATCACTGTCATCAGTTGAAGGATTCAGCCAAGCGTACATCTCTTCTCACAGAGGACACCATCTGGTGGGTTGTTCTCTTGAGTCTTTGAGCCATGTGGAGAGTATCATCCAGGAAGAAACCAAAGTGATCACTGTCATCAGTTGAAGGATTCAGCCAAGCGTACATCTCTTCTCACAGAGGACACCATCTGGTGGGTTGTTCTCTTGAGCCGTTGTGCCATGTGGAGAGCATCATCAAGGGAGAGTTGAAGCTCAGCTGGCACTTCACTTACCTGGAAGAGAGCAGAAGGTGAGGAAAAAGAAAGATGAAGGGAAAAAAAGAAGAGAAGGATGGTATTAGGAGAAACGAAAGGGTGGTAGTTATCATAGGTCCTTAACCATAGGTTTAGTTACCATGCATCCATTTTACTATTAAAATGGACCACATCTTGCAGTGCGGCGGAACGGTTTGCACAGATGAAGACCTGCCCCTTGTAAATGAGACGGCCATCGCAGCCATCAGACGATGGAAGAACTTAATTTATTTCGATTTAATTTAGGAACTGTACATTAATCTTGATCTAAGGAGACACGAATGAATGAACTAAATGCTTCTGAAACAAAATATGGGGTCCATTTAAAAGCTAATAATTTCTCTAATTCGTAGGGTTGAATTATTGTTGGGATGGATCATTTACCGCGAAAGTGCAACGAACAAGACAATTGCTATTTCATATGGAGTTTAACTGCGATATGTATAAAATTTTGGAGCAAGCGGCAAACACATATTATTATTATCATTAGTAGAGCTTTCAGCAAGCTATTTGGTCTCTTCTTCAAGCTCTATGACCAGATGAAAATACTCTGTAGTTAAAGCTCATGTACAGTTTTGTATCAACAAGGAAATGGAAAAGAAATGTGTTAAATATAGTCTCATATCGTTCTCTTAGTATCAAGAGATATACAGAGTGTATACATGTACAAGATCATTTGGCATTCGATCATTGATCATGACGATTCTTTTCGGTGAATTGTCGTGTAATTATCTGCAAGGAATGCTAGAAAACGGCTCTACAATCCCCTACACTAGGACCAGTCAACCCAAATGGTTCCGGGCAAGCCGGCACATTAATCTCGGCGTTTCGCTTGGACAGCGTGTGTGTGGACTGTAGTGTATAAAACACACAGCCCTCAAAGATTTTAGCTGTGTATGGTGCAGGTTGCCATTGTAAGAATTTGAATCCCAGGATGGGTATGTAAATCATTTTCTACCTGTTTAATATTTTCCTTTAGGAAAAAACAACAACTACACAGCACCTAAATATTGCTATTACCTTCCTATTTGACATTTCCAATCAAAAAAATTGGCAAGAATATTTTGAGGTCTTATCAAAACTCTACTTGACCTTTAAATAAGATTATATTAGAGCCTTCTCACCTTCTGGTGTTTGACAGTCCTTGGAGTATGTCTGCTCCTGGTCCTGGAGGACTTTGGTGTTCTCCTGTAATAAAACTCCTCCTCTCCCCCTCCTGCACTGGATCCCTCCTCCCCCTCCTCCTCCTCCCTAAGGTAATAGCGCCCTCTACTCTTGCCGGATATCAGGTAGACTGGCCGGGCATCAGGATGCCTGTGGCAGCAATAACAAGGAATGAGCATCTTGGTCATTGGAGGTTTCAGACTGAGATAACGTACATACATGAAAATATACATTGTTGTATCCATAGAACTTACAGATGTACACTGAGGAAATATAAGCAAGCATTTGGTTACTCAGACGTTCCCAAACACCTGAAGTATTGTACATGATTAAGAAATAAAAATTTATGTTACTGCCATCATACCTTGTTCTGTGTTAATTCAATTTTATACCAACATGATGATACAAACATACAAGTATATTTGAAAATAAGAATCAGAATTAAACATATGATTATAATTACGTGATCAGATTGTTGGATACAATTTGAACAATTTCATGTGCTAATTAAACACATTTTTCAATTCATATATTTGTATTACTAATTCCAATTGCAGATAAATTGAGATATTCTCTGGGTAAATTGACAAGCTAACTATTAGTCAAATGCTTCACATAACTAGGTACACTTACAAATGGCTAGGTGTTCCACTTGGTTGATGTGTACTTGTCTGGTTCACTGCTGGGGTAGCAGGTGTTGCAGCTGGTACCTGTTGGGTGGCCTGCGGTACCACTGCGATTGGCTGTGGTGCTGCAGTAGTGTAAGGCTGCTGGAGCACATAGGATTGTCCTTGGATAAGTGGAACTGAATGATTGTTTTGTGGTGCCCCTGGCATAGTATGTAGTGCAACTGCAGGGTTGGGTTGTGTTGGAGTGTAATATGGTGCCTGAGGGTACACCCTTGATGGTGTCTGTGAACTGTACGTAGGGTGTGGTGGTGGCGGTGGTGGCGGTGGGTAGCTATACTCGCCGTGGGTGTGACTACCAGACCCTCCACATGTAGGACATGGCATTGTCTCAGTTTGGTACCGCACACCAGGTGTCTGAAACCCCCCTGGCCTCCTGGACACTGCTGGTGGACTTATAGGGGTATAGTTGGCACCTCTAGAAAATGCATAGCTTTGATTGTCTGTAGCAGGACGTGATGGAGTTCTCATGGTTGGCCAATTCTCATGTCTGGTTCCAGAGTTATATTTCTTGGGACTTGTACGGATTGGTGAAGCACCGAAAGAAGAAGTATTGCTTCTTGGAATGTACCTCTCTCTGAGCACATCACGTATGGTGTCCCTCAGTGGTGTGGACGAGGCATACGGTGCTTGCATTCTGCAGGGAGCGGCATCTCTATCCGCAAGCTGGTCCTTCAAATCTGTAATTTCCTCCTGCAACATGTGCAGCATCTCGCTTTTTGAGCTCCGCGAAGAGAGCCTATCCTCATCACCATCATCATGGTTACGCATCCTCGAATACCGGCTCTCCTCTGGTATTGGTGGAGGGTTGCGGTTTGCCTCTACCATCTTGGTTCTTAGCTGATTGACGTCATCCTGGAGGGCTCGTAAGGCATCACTCCTCACACTGCTCCTGGTGACATCGGACCGTCCATCAAACTCTGGTTGCTGGTGCCTCGGTGGTGATTCCCTAGGTCTTCTTGGCGGTTCTGTCCTTTGATGGTGTACCCTTTGAGGTGCCGGTACCCTGCTGTTCTGCTGATTAGTGCTTCTGCTCAAGTACTGGCTACCAAGAGGGATGCCCTGGTCATTTGAGGGATGTCTGCTTTGCTGTGCTGGAGGAGGTGGAACATACGCTCTCTGTTCCCTCCGTTTTATGGGTGATGGTGCTGCTTGAGGCTGACTGGATATTGATCTCGGATCTGAAAACATATATTTAACAAGAGTATGATTTTTGACAAGATTCTGACATAAAACTCCCTTGTTTTTATTTCTACATTTCTATTCAATTTGGCCGTCTCAAAATGATCATCTAGCAATCTACTTCTTGTTTCAAAAGCAAACTGCAGTTAAAAAATACAAGAACCTGGTATAAATATATGTACATACATATGTGTACATGAATCTCCTTTTAAAATTGTTCTCCATATTAATCTAGCTTTCTTCAATACAATGTACTTCTCAAAGATTTGTTAAGATGTAATTGCTGTTAATGATTGATGTATATTCTCTTCAATCTTCACACTCCAAGGAAAACACAAGATGGAAATAAAGTGCATGCAAAGGACCAACATATGTACCAATATATATATTTACCTCTTCTTTGATGTTCACGAGGTGTCATCTTTTGAGGACTTCTTTCTTTAGCTCTCTTACTCCCACAAGAGTAAACAGAATCTTGGGTCCCACGAGGCATAACTTCTGGCTTTTTTCCCCTGACTCTTTTACCCCCTCCAGAAAAAATGGAACCTTCCTCCTCAGGCACAGCCTGCTGCCTCAGTGGGACTGGTTCATTATTTCTGAGGGGTGTTTTCATGCTTCCCTTTTGAGACTCATGTGAAGGTAACCTGGAATCTCTTGTGGGCACTATTTTAGGTATTTCAGAATGTGGAGGCAACCTGTAAATACAAGAAAAAGAAATAGATATACCGGTATGTGAAATTTACATGTATATTTAATTGCCTTTACTAAAACTGTGTGTCAATATCAGTTTATAAACTATAAAGAATTAATTCATAATTCTCGATATTGCCAATATACTAAAAAATACCTATATGTTACGATCAGGCCCCATTTCAAATATGACCAATACTACCAAACAAACAAACAAACCTCTGTGCCCTGTTTCTTGTCCTCTTGTCTGAGCCTCTGGTCTGAAGGGACTGCCTACTGCTCTCCGATCCGAGGAACCCACTGTCCCCCTCAGGCTCTAGATGGGTGCCGTGGGCGCTCTTATTGCCCCTCTGCTTCCTGGTATCACCCCCTGCATCACCCCTACGGTGGGAGGACCGATGGTCAGAGTTAGGGCGGGGTGGGGTCTGCTTGGTGCTAGACTGTAAAGACAAATTAGAATATCATAATTATGTTCATATTAATAACAATTATGGAGCCTTTTATAGCGCCCATGTCTTGCTCATTGCTCCTGGCACTCCATTATGTTTACCCTGGTGTTAGCATGGCTGCCATTTCAGTGTAACAAATGTAGATTAATGTATTGCCATAGGACATTAGAGCTGTGACAGGGATTTGAACCCCATTCCTTGTGGTTCACTATCTGAAGACTTATCCACTGGACCATATCTCTACTTCATGTAATGCATACATATTTATATGAAAGTTAATAAGTAATGGGAAACATCCTTCATGGTACCCTTTTTCAAATTCTATTTCTTACATGTATGACTGAGCAATGCATGGTATAGAAATGACACTAGGAAACTTGTGTCATCATCATCATCATCAATGTCCATGAAGAATTATTCATGGCCTATCTTGAATAAGGCACTTTACATCATTTCATGTCAGGAAACTCATTTTCAGGGAGGGACAAAGACAGACAGATAAACAGAGAGAGAGAAAGAGAAACAGACTGAGGAAGAGAGGAAGAGGGAGAGATAAAGAGACAGATGCAGAGAGAGAGAGACAGAGACAGAGACAGACAGACAGACTGAGACAGAAAGGGACGGACAGATAGATACAGAGCGGGTTCATATCCTAAATCGTACAGAATGGAATTACGGAAAGAGAGGGATTTCAGATAGGAGAGCAAGACAGGAAGACAAATGGAAGAGAATGAGCTGGAAAGAAAGCTAGAAAGAGAGGCAAAGAAGAGGAGGATTTGATGAAGAGTAGTAAAGTTTATAACCCTGTGTGAAAGAGATTTGACAGGCAGAGTGACGGAGGATAAAACTCACTTTTCCAGGGATGCTTTTCCTCCTACTATGTACAGATGATGATGGTTGATCATGATCCGGTGACCCTAGCGACGAGATGCTCCCGTCTTCAGGGGGCTGCCATTTTGGAAGCTCATCCTGTCTTGTTCCTGCAAATAACATAAAATTCAATTAAATGCATTGGAGACTCTAACGTCACGATTCGTCAAACAAATAGCAAATTGGATTCTTCTACCCAAAATGGAACTTCATCTTGCACAATCAGTCTAGAAACTTAATTTCCCAAGTAATTGGATAGTCCTAAAGATCATACACTGTGCTACATTATCACTTTTCAGATATTGTGATGACATTGGAAGTAAATTTCAGCAGAGATACTATGCTCAGTTGCAAGTTTTCTGTGCGAGAAAGTAAGGTAGCCATTAAAACACTTTACCAAATTACAGATTTGTTTTCCCCCTTTTAAACTTGAATCAAGGGGTTTGCATGATTTAATAATCAAACTTGCTGGTGTTACTTGCATGGCCTACAAGTGCAGAACAATCTTTTTGTAAAAATATCTACCACTTTATAAAAAATAATTATTACCCTGGTTTAAGCTTAGATATCAAATACAGGACCGACCACTCTAAATAAGGGATAAAATTGCCAACCATAGATTACGGGACATCAGGCCATGTCGTTTCCCCGAATATCTAAGTGACTGGAATAGCTTTGCGCTACATAGCTTACATGTACATGATGACCCAGTCTAAATGAATCTCCTCTCATTACTACAACATTACCACATTATA
This sequence comes from Strongylocentrotus droebachiensis, assembly GCA_035222895.1. NCBI lineage: Eukaryota > Metazoa > Echinodermata > Echinoidea > Camarodonta > Strongylocentrotidae > Strongylocentrotus > Strongylocentrotus droebachiensis. The sequence goes on from JAVYIG010000143.1 coordinate 835,270, forward strand.
CAGTGTTGAATGGACTGATCGTTTCATAGCAAGAATATATCACTCCTGGGGGGTGTTTCACAAAGACTAAGATCAACTTTAAGTTGGACATAACTATGGCAGGCCATTCATGTCACTGTTTGCTCTTACCATTTACTGGCATTGGTCTCTCAAGGGGGGTACAAATCATGGTCACAAATCTACAGAATTTACATTTTTTGATGATTCATTATTAAAGGAAAAAATATTATCTAAAGATCATAATGGTGAGAGCAACCAGTGGCATGAATGGCCTGCCATAGTTAAGTCCAACTCAAAGTCGATCTTAGTCTTAGTGAAACCCTCCCCCTCCCCCGGAAAACAGTTCCTCACCTTTTGGTCTGAAGACATCAGGCGATGTTGTTTCTCTGAACGGAGAGGAATGGCTTGAAGATCGGTCCACATCCCCATCATGATCCTCACCATTATCATCAAAATCCATCTCATCCTCCTCTATCATCCCAGCATCATTACCATGGAAACCGGCTCCATCTCCATTGTCCACTTGATCCATACTCGTAAGAGCAAAGTCTGGCATGTCCTGAAGGCTCTAAAGGAAATAAAAAATCAGAGATAGCATTTTGTTAGAGTTCCATGTAAGTACCAAGCCGATATTTTCGTGCAAAGATTGTTATTTAGAAATCCAAAATGAGAGACTTCATATACAAGATAAATACTGAGAAATTAGGTTTAATTCAACTATTTTCAGGATTTTGGTCACACGAGTGAGTAAGATATGCCCCTTACCTTGACAAGGTGCTGAATCTCTCTGTCTCTCTCGGGGTGGGGTGGCAGCTGTTTCAGAGCATCATACCTACACATGTATAATGCACAAAAAGGAGGAAGAAATGAAATGTATGCACAAATATAACTATTAAAACCTATCTACACTAGTTTGGCCAGGAGGGATTAGACCTCCCTGCATGGTCACTGACGGGTGGTTATCTCATCAACTCAGATCTCAATTAACATAATAAAAAAGGGACCATGGGGGACCAATGGTCACTGGTTGGGCATTGTTTGCTATATAGAGGGCTCAAGTAGCTACATGTATAAGTAGTGCAGTGGGGCTTTAAAAAATATAAAAAGTCATAGAATTCTTCAATATTGGAATAATAAGATTTATTGATATGAGATTAACCCAAATAGGGCAGGGGGTGATGGAGAGGGGGGAGGGGGGAGGAGGGCAAGGAGTGGAAGAGGAATGTCCTTCTGTGCAATGTCCTTCTAATATAGACGATCATCATACTATCTAATACTCTTCTTAGATATCTAAAATGCTGTATTTGTTTCATACAGTGAAACCAGTACAGTTCATACCTAACCAGAAAGAAGAAAGAAAAGTGGCCTTGATAGCCAGGTTCCTTTAGTACAGATTTCAATGAAAAACAATGAAAAAACAAGGAAAACAAAAAATGGTGTCTTTATATACAGGTGGTCTTTCTGTAGAGTTAGTCACTAAAGCAGGTTTCACTGTACAAGAACATCAGAAAACAAGGGTTGATGGAGGTATACCAGTGTCACAAATTATTCAGTCAAGTGGATAAAATTCAAGCTAGATGAAGAAAGAAAGACTGCTGACCTGCTTAGCAGCAAGGCATAGTCTTCCTCAGGAGACTGTGTATTGCTTTGTCCTCTTGTGAGATCCACTCCAGAGCCATCCCACGTTGCCATGGTAGCATCTGATGCCTTCCTTTGGGGCGTGGCTGGCAGCTCTGGTGGGTTGCTACGTAAATTATCCTGAGGTAAGGAGTGATCAACAATTTTATGCAATTTAATAACAGGTTGGTCTATACTAGTTTGGCTAGGAGGGATCAGACCACCCAGGGTAGTCACTCACAGTTGGCTGTCTCATCAAATCAGCTCTCACTTAACATAAGAAAAAGAGGATCATGGGGGACCAATGGTCACCAATTAGGCATGGTTTTCTATATAGAGGGAGCAAGTAGCTATAAGTAGTAGGCCTACAGTGGGGCTTAAGGGCACTGTCAGACCCGTCATTTCTTATGAATTCAAATGCAATAGTCTTAAAGACCGTCAATACTACTGGGCCAGAAGGGATTAGACCAACCAGGGTGGTCACTCACAGGTGGCTGTCTCATCAAATCAGCTCTCACTTAACATAAGAAAAGAGGATCATGGGGAACCAATGGTCACCGGTTAGGCATGGTTTTCTATATAGAGGGAGCAAGTAGCTATAAGTAGTAGGCCTACAGTGGGGCTTTAAGGGCACTGTCAGACCTGTCATTTCTTATGAATTCAATGCCATAGTCTTAAAAACCGTCAATACTACTGGGCCAGAAGGGATTAGACCACACAGCGAGGTCACTGACAGGTGGCTATCTCATTAACTCAGCTCTCAACTAACATAAGAAAAAGAGGATCATGGGGGACCAACAGGCACCGATTGGGGAAGTTTGCTATATAGAGGGAGCAAGTAGCTACAAGTAGGACAATGGAGCTTTAACAAAGAAGCAAGGTTGGTATTCTGAAAACGATGTTAGCATGTAAAGTATGTTAGCTAACATAATCTGTATTCCAAAACTATGTTCACAGAGTTTTCGGCAGGAAGTTGCAGCGCTCATATGCATAACCTTATGCAAGTCTCATGCGCAAATAGTTAACATTGATTAAGTATTCTGAAAACTGTTACAGCCATAAGACGGAAGCATAGGAAATAACATTGGTCTTGAGATCATTCCAGAATCAAGTACATGTCTTTTCATAAATGGAATGCATTAGATATTTTCTTTTCTGCATTTTTCCTCTTTGGTTTCCAAGATCAATGCAATATAATTCTTTGAATCTACAATTTTTATAGTAAAAAAAAAACGCTGAACACCAGAGGACATTGGTACTGCCGCGGAACTCGAAATCACGAACGATGTGATCCATAGTCCAGTGACGATTCCACTAGACTACAACACCTCTAGTAATATGCTTTATATATTCATTTATTTCTTCATTTTGTTTAATAAGGGATGACAGAGTGTTTGGGAGAAAATTCTGAAAATTCAACTAAAAGTGATTTAGTTATTATTACCAATTCATAATCGGTTCTTTGGCAAGTAGAAGAAAAAAGGAGAAAGAAGAATTGCCAATGTAGAATGTGGTATGAACTCATTTTCAAGGCAATCACTCTACATTGTAGGCGTGTCCCCATCAGCTCAAGATTGCCAAGTAGCCCGCTATTTCTGATTTAGGAAATAAGCCTGAAGTTACAAATTGCGTGTTCATCAGCTCATCAGATATTTTTCAAACTAGCCCAAGATATCTTGGGGTGATTTCTCGAGCAAATAGCCGGCTATTTGCGCCTTCACCTACCAAATAACCCGCTATTTCATGATCGGGCTAATATCCAGGATCAGAAAAAGCGGGCTATTTGGCAATCTCAAGCTGATGAGGACAGGCCTCTTCTTACCTGTACAATCTCTTGAAGGTCCTCCAGCCTCATCCCAAGCTGAAACAGCTGACCCTCCACCGACTTCTCTGGGTCAAAGATTGCTTGTTGACCTGTAGCTGACCCCAATCTGACCTTCAAATTGTGCTCTTCCTTGGCCTGCATGTAGTCTGCTTCTAGCTTGGCCTGATCCGACTTCAAACCCTCTAGCCCCCTCTGTTGGTCCACAGGGTTTAGGTGGTTTTCTTGTAAAAGAATCTCATACGAGTCCATCTGATAAGATATTTTCAAAAGGCAAATTTAGTTTAAAGGTAATGCAAAGTTTTGGTATGGGGTCATGAATTTGGTTCAATTGAACCTATTGGAAGCATATGCGATCCTACAATATTCAATGATCGTTGTTGCGAATAAAATAGAGTCTAAGTTATAAAATTGTCAATAATAAACTCGTTATTAATAATCTCAAGGTCAAGATATTAATTAAGCAATAAAACAATGTTTCTTTACTAAAATCGACCAATTATATATTCCCGTTTGGAAATAATATATCACATTTACATATTCTGAGATTTTCATAGTTGTAGCTACTATTGTACGGCCGTAGGCGCTATTTGAAATTCATCAAAATTTACCGGGAGCACCGGTAAGTGTTCATATATTCAATTTTTCTCAAAAGCAGAACTGTTTTAGGGGCTAATTTCTAGAGTTTATAAATCATCCACAGGTCCATCCAAATATATGAAAATTGTAAATAATCACTATCCACCCAATTTTCTAAATTTTCCCCAAAACTTTGTATTATCTTTAAGATATATATGTAACACTATTTGAGATTTGTTATATCTTTAATGGAGGGGAAGCAACTTGCATTATTCTTGCTTCATTTTCCCTTAACCAGTTCCAGTTTCTTAATAATATTAATAATATTAATAATAACGCAAAGTGCTTCAGGTGCTCTCATATTACCCGGCTCTGCTAGGCTACTGATTATGGTTCTCACATCTTTCAAGGAATTCTTTTCTAAAATTAACACCTGGGCGGAGAGTGGCAAATGTAGATTAATGTCTTGCTAAAGAACATAAGTGCTGTGGCGGGACTGGAACCACAAATCATGTGATCCAAGGTCTGACAACGTATCCACTAGACAACAATACCTCTAAACTTCTTATCTGTATTTAAGCAATACACTGAATGGAACAGACTGATAAGATGGCATTAACAAGAGTCATCAATAAAACTGGTATTTAATTCTTGATTCATGCAGCTTTTTTCACGCTCCTCCCCCCCCCCCCCCCCCCCCACTCCTGTGTAATTAAATTAGCATGTCATACTCTCAAAATACCTGAATATCATTGGAATATTAGCTTTCAAGTTGAGAATACATTTTAAGATTGCACTTTAAAAAATGTTCTTTACAAATTTTTAAAAGTAATAATTCTTGTAACGCATAACACAAGGGGCAGATTTCTTTTCTTCTATATAATACATATAATTTACTTCAAGTTGATGGTTAGTTTTCATCAATAAAATACTGTACCATAATACACAACCACCGCACCTTTTCCTTGTGCCCTTCAGTCTGAAACTGAAGAGCCAGTAGTTTCCCTTCAGATGCATCCGGCAAAGCCATCTGACTCTTCCCCTTATTAGAAGTGGAAGCGCCCATGCTTACATTGGATGTTGAGTGCAAGTGGATTATACTATTTCCTCCAGGGGGATGTGTCAGACTGCTAGATGATGAAAGTACACAGAGATTGATAGAGGGAGATCGGTTGAAAGGAGCATAAATAGTGTTTCACAAAACAAGGATCGATTCTCCAGGTCAGTCTCTGTTTACAATTTCCATTTGAGTAAATCCCCGCAGAATATATATCATAGAGTAAGTTGATTTTATCTAACAAGTGTGCAAACTGCAAATCCCCAGATAACACAATAATAAGTTCATATACATTGTGTATGCACATTGATGAAAACCAACAAAGAGATATTGCACATGGCAGCTAGGGCGTAAACAAATTGCACTGGAGAGAAAAGTAAAACACTTTGGTCATGTTAAAAGTATAAAAGGTAATAGAAAGTTTTGGCATGGGGTCATGAATTTTGTTCAAATGAACACATTGGAAGCATATGCGATCCTACAATATTCAGTGATCGTTGTCGCGGTTGAAATGGAGTCTTAAGTGATGAAATTGTAAATAATTAACTCTTCCTGTTGTATACATATAGCTCCCTCTCAAGGTCAAGATATTAATTTTACTATAAAACAATGTTTCTAGACTATAATCGACCGATTGGCTATTCCGTTTGGAAATTATATATCACAACTACATATTCTGAGATTTTCATGGTCGCAGCTACCATTGTATGGCCGTAGTCGCTATTTGTAATTTTGATATTCAATTTTTCTCGAAAGCAGAAGTGATTTAGGAGCTAAATTTGCTAGACAAAGTGCTTATAATACATCCACATGGGCATCCAAATCAAATTGTAAAGAATCACTATCCAGCCAATTTTTTTAATTTACCAAAACTTTGTATTACCTTTAAAGGATGTGTTGGATGGAAGATTGGAAGGAACTAGACCGAGAGGGAGACCCAGAATCAACTGGGAAGAGAATATCAAGAACTGGAGTGGACTAAAACTGCAAGAGTGCACCAGAATGGCAGAAGATAGAGTGAAATGGAAAGATGTTGCAATCAACCTCCGAACGGGAGAGGATACTTACATGTAGATACATGTAGATAGATGGATACATTGTACAGTATGTAAGAAGTTGATTTAAAAAAAACACTCAAAGATGACTCACCCACTGCGAGAAACCACTCCTTTTTGTCCTTGAGGCAATGTTATATTCTGACCATGTTTGGCTGGTGAAGGTCCAGCATTCCCTGGCTGACCACCCGGTGCGCCCTCATAGTGCAGCTTGACCCTTGCCCCTAGACGCAAGGAATCAATTGTATTCTCTGCTTGGGCATGCTTCTGCAGGAGCTGAGCATGCTTCTGCAGGAGTTCATCATGTTCCTCCTGAAGCTGATCCACAAACTCATCGCTGAGCAGTCGCGACCTTGCACTCTTGTCTAGGTGCTGTATGTCAGTGCTACTCGGGTCACTTCGTGCAGACATGTTGTCCAAGCGCAACCTGGGGATGGTCTCCACCGGAATGTCCCTACCATGCTTCACAGGTGACGGACTGAACTCATCTACTTGGCGGACGAGAGTTGAATTGCGTCCCGGTGTGCTCGATCTTCGACTCACTTGCCCTACGCTCTCCTGAATACTGTATTCACTTTGATCATCGTGGCTTCTTATACTGGCACAACTACTTCTCCTACTACTCTGTGATAATACTGACTGGGGCGTCGATGCCCTGGAAGATCTAGTTCTGAATGATTTGACACTATTAGTTTTCTTTCTACCATCAATACTTTGCTGTGAGTTTTGTTCACTGGCTGAACTCTGTTCCGAGATTGTCTTATTTTTCAGTTGTGCAGCAGTTTGAGGTCTGCTTGGCCGTCTATGAGAGGTAGCGATAGGTTTGAAGTGCTCCACGTCTCCTCCACTGGCGTCTTTCTTACCCTCAGGACTGCTCCCTGTCCCAAACGTCTCAACATTTTCAGCAGCTGCTTGAATGACTGTCGTGAGGCTTTCCCTGCCCTTGGGAGTGTTGTGTCTACTATGAGCAAACAAATCAGAGCCGTCTTCGGATTCCAGATGGGACGGTTCCTCTGGCAGCCGCTCTTGACTCAGGCTGAAGAAGTCTGGCTGTGAAGACATCTGAGGAACATAGTGGCCATTGACCTCACCTCCATAATCATCCAGAGAATCGTTGTCATAGGATTTTTCCATCAGCCTGGAGAGTCCATGTTCTTCACCAGAAGGGACCTCTAACGTGCTTCTTGGTGTGGCCTGCATATACTTCATCATGTCGTCACTCTCGTTATGCATATTCTCTTCTCCTTCAGCTGCACTTCCAAAGCTGTGTTCACTATCAGAAACTCCATTATGTCTACCGCTCCCGCTCATGTCATAATCATGATCGGACCTGAAATCCATATCTCCAGAGCTCCTGCGATCCATCTCGTACCCTCCATTCAGCCCTCCATTGGCCAAAACATTCCCATTTCCCAGCAGGAACCTATCATCCATGCCGACACCTTCTGCAGATTCCTGAGACTGGTCTCTAAGGGTCAGCTCAAGATGTTCAAACTCCTGCAGCGATCTTTGACGATGGATCGGCCTTTCAAAGCCGTTTCCTATGATCTTGCCTCTCGGAGTCAGTGGCCCGATGTCTCCGTCCTCATCTTCTTCCTGCGACTCTCGTTGTGATTGGACGTCGTCCTCAACATTGGTCATGGAGAAGACATTCTCACCCTGAGGCTCAGGGGAGAAGACCTCTTCTCCGTAGACGTCATCGCTTACTTCACTACTACCGACGGAAGCACTGGAATATCTGTTCCTGAGACCTGCAGAGGGAATCAAGAACCCCAAACAATATCAAGACACAAGCCACAAGCCCCACAGCAAATCAAATGTCCCATGTATTAATGAACCCAAAGGCTGTTTCCCTGTGCTCTTATACTGCAATCCCACCAATGAAGAGCCCCTGAGGTAGTGTGCATTCAGAAGCAAGCACTCAAGACAGAATGGGAGACTGAAGCAGTCCTGATGTAGACTCACCGTCTTAATTTCCTTCTCTCTTCTCAATCTAATCCTGCCCTCACTCAGCGAGTTCTTGTGTTTTGTTTGTGTGATGCATGCACTTTTGAGTGATAGAAATAGCAAAGATGCTGTGTTCATTTGGTTAAGACTCTTTTGAGTCATCTTTATGCCAAGGCAATGACCCTGATTTTAAGAAATGTTCTTGCAGCTGTAAGAGAGGCTGGGGAGTGTTTCACAAAGACTAAGATCAACTTTAAGTTGGACTTAACTATGGCGGGCCCTTCACTAGTTCCTCTAACCATTCCAGGCATTGGTTTCTCAATGGAAGAACAAATCATGGTCACAAATCTACAGAATTTACATTTTTTGATAGTTCATTATTGAAAGAAATATATTATCTAGATATCATAATTGAGAGAACAATTGGGAAAGCAGCCAGCGTCATGAATGGCATGCCATAGTTAAGTCCAACTTAAAGTCGGTCTTAGTCTTTGTGAAACACTCCAAAGGTTACATTGTGCCTTGTGATGACACAAAATAATGAATCCTCCAAGCCTTGGACAAGTATTTGAATACAGTATGTAACTCACATACATGGAAGATCCAAGAAAATCAAAAGATAATTTTCTTGTACATACTTGAGTAGTGAATGTGATCTAAAAGGAATTTACTAATAGCTGCGAATTATAGCTCAATATGAAATACGGTACTAAAAAAGATCAAATATTTGGATTTGACGAGAATTTTTCAAAAAATCAATAAACAAACTAAATTGTATGATTAATCTTGTCAATTATGTTTTGAATCCGCATTTATATTGATCATAAAATGTTAAATTGAATAGTTCCTTCCCATCCATTCTAAAGAACAAATACTGCATACAGTATGTGAACAGCTGCTTTGACCTACATTGTACACAGCAATACACCTGTGAACCATTCCCAAACGGATGTTCTAGCGCTTAGAGACTTCGGTGGTAAGCGCTTTATTAGCACTGTTTTTATTATCAAAATTAAGCTATTTCTTAAAAAAGAACGGACTGCTGTTCTTAAGCTTCTTAATACCCCCCCCCCCCCCCCCCCCCCAATGAAAAATTGTCCATACACTGGCACCTACATTACTAGCATAACTGCAAATCAAAACATACTGTTACAGGTTTAGGAGTCAGTACAGAAAGGGGATAATTTTAGCATCCTCCATTCTAATCCTGTACTGTACGTCTCACTCAGCAACCGCATAAATATGGCTTCCTCTGATATCTGCCAAGATTTGGGTGCTAGGAAACAGTTGCCTAGCAACAGGATAACATACAAATTCAAGGACACTAAAGCCCTAAAAGATAAAATATATATATTGTATACATGTATGTAGATTTTAATGGAGATGTACATGTAAGTGGTAAAAATCCTAAATAAAGCTTTAATGACAAACAATTCACTTATTTTCAATATTGTTTGATTCTTGAATAGCTTATTACAAAATGATGTACGAACTACATGTACTGTATTTACAATCGGATAAAAATTCAAACAGGTTTAATGGTAAATTAAAATATTGATTCGTAAATGACAATTTGACAGACATAAAGTATTCATAAATGACAATTGACAGATATAAAAGTTTCTAAATCTAAAGCACTGTTCACATTTAATTTAATTGACTTGAATTAAATCAAACTACATTCCAATTTATCATAGAAACTCTGACAGATACATATTGCTTTTGTGTTAGAGTGAATAAATGAGAATTCTTACCATCATGGTCAAAGTCTAACTCATGGTCGTCCAAAGAACCTCCAGACCCTGCCATGGTTTCCTATTCATCTTCTCAGAGTGAGCTAAAGAGATGGAGAGAAAAGGCCTGTAAGCAACAACAACACCAATAATACACTACTTGACATTCACAATGTAAAAAAAGGGGGGGGGGGAAAGAATACATCGTGTTTCATATGGTTTCATACAAACCATCAAGCATTATCCAAAAAGAGAGAGGAAGCGAGGGTGCATGAAATTACTTTGAAAGCCTCTAAATTAGGAATCATTCTTCCAAAATATGAATGGTTGTCAGCTTTGATAATGTGTGAGCTACAATATCAGTTATATGCATTTTATTTGGAATCAATTTCATTTAAACTAAATAGAAACTATTTCCTAATGATTAATGTACAGTACAGTGTAATGTACATGTCTACAATTAGTAAAATAGTATCCAAGCTGTAAAAAACATATTTAGAAGTCACATACTGTAGAAGTCATGGTTTGATATATTCTTTGATATGTATAATGCACAGAAAAGGAGGCATACACTGTACAATGTAGTTAGGAACTAAATTATTCATACCATTACCAAGTTATGCCATTTTTTAGGCATGTGAAAAATTGATTTGTCCAAATTGATGTTTCTTGAGAATATGGCATATCAAAGCTTACATATATAACGGCCCCAATTTAGCCAGTCCACCTTTCATTCTAGTTGTTAACGGTATGTATATTTAACAGTCGTTATGAAGCATGCAACTGCCTGCTTTCATCACTTGGATGTTAGATAAAAGTAGTGCATAAACATGTACCTACACTGTATGTTTAATGAAAGAAAAGGAATAAAATTAAGATATGAAGATGAGATGTCATTCTTATTCAAAGATTACTTAAAGAGAGAGAGAGAGAGAGAGAGAGAGAGAGAGAGAGAGAGAGGAGGAGGAGAGCAGTAACAGCAAAATCTTCCATGTTATGAATATATACATGTATCAATCTTTTTGTAGCTATTTTCCATATCTTTGTCTGTTGATCAAAAGATGATGAAAAATGAAAAATCCCCTGCTTTCTGCATGCATATTCACAGTACTGCACTGCATTGCATGATGTTGCAAGAAGCAGGGGGGATACACGTAATGAGTATCCTCAGGGGATTGTAGTTTAATTGAGAGAAATTGGAGGGACTGAATCTTATTACCATTCTGGCTTCTGGGTATCAGATACAGTACCTGCAACAGTGATCCTTTGTCTATTCCCACATAGTCTACACCCAGTCCGTCTACTATCCACATACGGTAGTCTAATAATCACTTTTGTCTACTACCCATTTGGTTTATCGTTCATTAGTCTAATTCCCAGTTTGTCTAACGTCTATTTCGTCTACCACCCATAAGGTCTAATAATCATTTGATGATTATTGTTATTTAAGGTTTGAAGACCATATGGATAATAGACAAAATGGGCAATAGACAAACCAGGAATTAGACAGACTGGAAATTAGACTAAATGACCAGTAGACCAAATGAGTAGTAAATTTATTGGAGATTAGACCAAATGAAAATTAGCACCAATAAATATTAGCCTAAATGGTCATTAGATGAAATGATAATTTGACGAAATGATAATTTGACGAAATGTTATTAGACCATGTGGACAGTAGAAGGGCTAGGTGGGGACCATGGGATTAGACTAATTGGGTACAGTGTAGAAGCCGAACTGATTGTGGACCAAAAGGCGATTGAACCCCTGCCACTTACCTTGCAAAAATGTATCTCTGTGGATGGCACAAAGCAATTTGTTCTTCCCTCATCCATCCTGATTGGGGAAGGGGGGGGGGGGGGGGGGGTGTGGATATTAAAGATGGTTTCCTTTGGAAGACATGTACAATCGTGGAAGTCAGTCTGATTTGTTCTTTATTGTTTGTTCTTGTGGCTCATACAGTCATTCTGAAAGAAAAAAAAGAAAAGAAAAGAAAAATATTTAAAAGGGTGGATAAGTAACAAAACAAAAATTACTAAATATCTACAATGTATAGTTTATAGATCATATGCAAGAATATTATTTCTATTGATGCATTTTCTTTCCTATGGATATACATGTACATGTAGAAATACACATATTCTCCTCTCCGATCTGCATTTCTATTTTCCCTCCTTTAACCAAACCTGAGAACCTCATTGTTCGTTAGAATCAAATAAAATTGTACATGATTACATATCAGTATACAGGAACGATTCAAGTGCATACGGTATATTCATTGTACTTTATACACTGTAGCTGAGTATATATCCCACATGGATCTCTTTATACCCTTCATATGACAGGATCCAAGAACATGTACTGTACATGTACATGTATCCTGAATACAGAGAATCATATAATTATTGTATCCTTACTACAGTAAATATGTACATGTTAAAGATAATAAAGCCCCTTTTCTTTCTTTCTTTTTGAGCTGCAAAGTGAGATACATACCAGCATTATTTTGGTGCCAGCTCAGTTTATCCGGAATGACAAGGTATTTATTACACTCCATTATTATCATATTGCCATTATGAAATCAGATACAAAATCTGCTGTACAGAAAGGTGTCAAAATGTGTACATGAATACATGTCTACATGTATATGCAGTTTGAACAACAACAGTTACATCAATTTTAAAATAACAAAATGCAAGTTGCTGAATGCCTAACACTGCATCCCTATGAATGCAAATTACATTTTACCTACAGTGTAACATTTCAAAAATTGATTGACTGTTCACATCATTTACACCACTGAAATAAAGAAATATAGATAGTAACATAGTACCCTCAATGCTCCCAAACATTAGGAGACCCCTTTTATAATGCTTTCTATATTTACAAGCACCTTTCAAGTCCCAGGCCACAGGCCATGCCTTGGGAAGCCAGATCATTAAAGAGAAAGGTGCAGAAAATCATATTTGCATGAGCTATTTTAGTAACACTGTAACGCGTCTGGTTCAACCGCATCTATCAGCTGCATGCATCAATGCTGCCATCGAGGGCCTGCTTCGCTCATCTTGTATCGTCTCTCGCTTTCTCCCTCCTCAGCAGCATGACTGCGGCTTGGCCTAATGTGTCATTTTGTGCTTTGCTGACAGCATTAAGGCAATTCCCAGAGGCCAGAAGTTCCATATGGCACCATTTGGGAGTGCTCAGCGTTCATACTCCCTCTCTGTTTAATAAAGCCCCTTTATTCAAAATGATTCAGGATTTCAGGTCTGATAATGATACAGGAGCTCCAATTTTCAAATCTGGAGTTCTGGCTCCCAACATTTTTAAGATTATATATCACAGACAATCAAATATCTTCCAGACACCTTTACATGTTTATGTTTTGAAAGTCTGAAAAGGGAAGACCACCCTGTTATAACCTTGGCTTTAGTAAAAGCAGACAAATGAGAGAAACAGCTTACATGTAGTAAAAGTTTGAGCAATATTTGATTAGATCTAGTTAAGTTACGGGTATGAATTTTAAAAGATGTCATCAGTGAAACACAAATTGGCAACACTGCGACGTACATGTACAGTACATGTATTTTGCGAGGGCTTCCCTGATTTGTTCTGAACAGAAAATGTTATCAACTTTCATTTTCTTAGTTATTGATGACAGAATAGATTTGTTTAATATACTTTTACAGGGGTCGTATAAAAACATATTTGCAATAATCGTATTACGTGTGTATTAATAATGAATATATGACCAACAATTTTCTGAAGGGAAAATATAAATATTTGAAGTTTTTTAGTACAGGGCAATTAGAAGGGGACCTCGTAAGATATGTCACAGAATTGCCAATTTGTGATTGATTGATCGCTCCTTCAAATATTTATAACTTTCTTATTTTTCTGCTCCTATTAAAACCGAATTTAATATCGGGGTTGACTTCCCCTTTAAAACAAGGTGAAATAAGACATTTTATATATTCACCTGTACACGTATGAATATGAAAAACAGGGCAAGGCAGGCTGTAGCAAATGCAGAATTAAATTTGACCATCTGGAGAATGCAAACATGGGGTATGGTACAGAATGCAAACATCCAACCTACCAATATACTCGATGTGAAACATGTCTAGTGCACCTCATAAATTATTGCTACCCCGCCGAACCTGAACGTCTTCCATGCACGAAGCAAGAGCATGTCTTAACATCAATCATAAATTCATATTTGGACAGTGTGTTTTTCATCCCTAACATTCATCAGTGCCTTCATCAGGCATTTTGCTGAATCGTTGCCAGTTGGCCCTTGAGTATTATTACACTGTATCTTGCTGAACTGGAGTATGAGAGTATGAGATTATGAAAAATAATTATGTAGGGTGCATACACGTATATGATCAAAACATTTCTGAAGGGAAAATATATATGAAGTTTTTTTAGTGCAGGGCTAAAAGAAGGGGACCTTGCAAAATACATCAGTGTTGCAAATTTGTGTTTGATTGATCGACCTTCAAATAATTTCAAATTTCCTATTTTCTGCTTCTATTAAATAAAGGGATCCGGTAACTTTGTCTTAGATCTTTTTAAAAAATCCTTGATTTAGCTCATGCTGCAATGATAATTATAATTTTTTTTATAAACCTTTAGGTAAGTCAGGAACCCCATGACTTTTACAAGCCGATCGCCTGTCTGATTATCAAGATAATTATGATTGAAAATCAAAATCAGATTTTGTGTTTGCCAAACGGTTTTCATAACACTACAGTCTATTGGGGAAAACGAGTATGGTAAAGAGGTCACTCAAAAGTTTTTCCTTTTTTGAGGAAATTCTTGATCATTTTGAAGCAATTTTTTTAGGGCTTCAATATAACACGTAGGGCTGTGCATCTCAGATTTAACATTGTTAAACGATCCCTTTGAAGCCAACTTAATATCAAGGTGGACTTCCCCTTTAAAACAAAATGCAATACACAAATGTTGTAAGACATTATTTCATACATTGTACATACAGTTTTGTACATGGATGAACAGGAAAAACAGGACAAGACAGGTTGCGATTGCAGAATTAAATTTGACCATCTGGAGAATGCAAACATGGGGTATGGTACAGATTGCAAACATACATGTACACTGTACAACGTACAGGTACACTCCATTGTTTCCATTCTTCCTGAGGGCAGATTTTCTTCTATCAATTCTTCAGCTTATTTACATGTACTGTACATCTCGATAGATTTGAACTTTTAAGCTACAGTGTATGCCCTGACTCTGAATTAAGCCCATCTTTTGTAAAATTATTGTAATTAAAGACTTTGGTACGAACACACTGTTTTCTTTTCTCATCATCAGGTGTGTTGATGATGGGGAATAAATTATAAAACCTCATGCATCCAGTGTTTTCACAGAGCAAACTCATTACAAGAAGATTAATCATTAGGCAGCTTGTTAATGGTGCTTCATTACCGGTGAAAACATCATTAAAGCTGTGGCCTACATGTAAGGGATGATCAAGACTTGTTTTGGCCTCGGGGGGAATATCAAAGAAAAAGTCAAGTCAATTGGAGAAATGAGAATGGCAAGGTAAACTCAACAAAATTGCTTACAGGTACACGTACATGTACAGTGTATTGAAATTTGAAAAGAGATACCTGTATTCAAAACTGCATACAATACGGTAGAAGAGTACTTGCCTTGCAAAATATACAAATAATTGAAATAAATATGACTCATCTGAGCATTGTACATTTATGCACTAGTAAAAATCTGTACTCCATGCTAATATCAATTCCGTACACAAATTTGTATTAATGAATATATTATCTTCTCCCCTCCCCCCCCCCCCCCAAAAAAAAAAAGAAGATTGAAGCCACAAGAAAGACAATTCTTATTTTTGAGATGGCAGGGCAGGGTAGCTTCCTCTACAACGAGAAAAACAAACTACAGTGACGTACACAATCATTGTCATACAATGAATTCCAGCCTCAGCCTCAAGAATCTCTTCAATTTCAACCAAATTAAACCAATTGGATTCTGAACATTGTAATAATAAGCAACCTGAATCCTTATTCTCAAGCCTATTCAATTCATGTACATGCAGCTAGCTAGCTGCAGGTCTTTTCAATAAGAAACTCATTTGAAAAGTCTTTTCTTATTCAAATTTAAGGCCTGCACAAATGCCTCTAATCATGGACCTACTACGAATCTCCTTTGTGTGTCATCAGCGGGTCCTTCTTTTGAAGTGCATTGGAAGTGGCTTGTAGAGGGGGCATTATCTAGTGGGTGGGTTTAATCATGAGAAAGGGAATTTGTATTGTGTATCCCCAATAAAAGCAAATACTTGAAGAGATTAGACGTAAACACAATTTGGCCTCAAGGATAATGATACAAGGAAGAAGAATATTATTATTTATTAGTGAGCATCAGTACAGCATTAGTTCTATTTTAGGACAGGGAAACTGTTCACTGTAGTCTAATGGGCCAACATAAACATGTTTCTTGTAGATGTCCTTTTAAGAGCTAGGTTTGTTCATAGACTTAAACACTTAATGCAACATTTAATGGGTTTTACAAGGGCATGGGTTTTTTAAGGTAATTACTCAAATAAAGTGAAATGTAAATGTACTAAAAATTAAAGTATTCATACTTCGCAGCATGAATTTGCATTAAAAATCCTCAGGTACCAGATATGGGACCCTGGGAAAATGATCTCAAATTGCTTAAAATGCCCAGTATAATCAATTTACACATGTACAGGTATGATGTAATGTACATGTAGCTGGCTTGCTATCACCATACACACATACATGTACTGTTTGTACTTATTTTTCTTTGTTTGTTTGTTATTGCCTGAAATAAACAATCAATGAATAATCTACTGTACATGTATCTGCACATCAAAATGTGAATTTATGCATGTTCATGTACAGGTTATTCTCATCCCTAAAGCAGGTAAAATAACAATGACGGCATGGTCACAAATGTACATGTGTACATTGAAGCTGCCATCATAAGACTCAAACAGTTGTCAAAATATGGTATTCAGACTAGAAATTCAAAAAAACATAAGTTGACACTTGACTTCAATATCTTTCATGATCATAAATCACCACTGCTATGCAATCACCTACATTGTGCATTTGTATGTGTATTTTACTTGAACTTTGCATTAAGGGCATTGCCAGCAACTTAGCAAGGCAGCAGCACACTAACCCTTTTTGGATTTAATGTATTGCTTTTCCAGACTTCAAGTATAATTAATTCAGCCTCGCTCTAATCTAAAAATCTCCCAGCTGAACAACACTGTTCTCTCTTTTCTTAATTTCTTTTAAAAGTAGGTGTGTGTGTGAATGAGAGATACATGTAGAGAGAGAGAGAGAGAGAGGCTTGAATATCTGAGACAATAAAGTACAATGTGCATTTACAGTACAAGCCCACATTCAGTTCCCATTCTGACCCACTAGAGGCAAATCATTCAAAAACTGGACTTACAAGTGTTTGCAGAAAGAAAAAAAATTGAAACAGCATCAGTTTCTTGAACAACCATTCATACTTCTGGGAAAGCCCTTTTAAAAAAGTTGTTGAATATATCCATAAACGTTGAGGAAGCTTTGTCTAATTAATATCATCATTGTTCCGACAACAATAATGTAATATGAAACTGAAAGGGCAAACAGAGCAGTTCTAGTCACAAGGTTCCTTTTCATCTACAATACATGTACCGGACATGTACGGTGTTAGTGTACGTGTCATGTGTATATATAAATGTAGTTAAATACTGTCCCATATACATGTACAAGTACATACCTATGTAAGATAATTTTTGAATTGAGAAATCAAAATCTAAATGAGGAACAGTTTACTTCATGCAATTAATAAAATCAATAGACCAACTGAACAAGTGCTTTTGAAAAGTTATATTTCTTATCTCTCTCAGAATGTATGATTCTTCATACAGGTTTTCCTTTCTGTTTTTAGTTTCTGTGATAGACAAAATCTGTGCAGAACACATTGCTATTTTCTGTCAAAGTCCTTTTAAAAGAAACAGTGACTGTATTTCCATAAAAAGTACATGTATATACCTCAAACCAGAACTGATTTCATCAAAGTTAGATCACTTCATTGCTGAAATCTTTCAAAAAAAAATGATCTCCCACAATATAAAAAATAATGTAAATGGCATGTTAGTGACAAATTTGAACGAAACAGATCTTTTCACACTACAATAAACCCCAATAATGACAGCATCTTTGTGGGAGCATTACCAGATTATTGTTGTTTTTCATCAAGGCCAAAACTTGTCAGAAAGGGCATCTTCCAAAAGAATAGCAATAAAGTCTGATGTGACGTTTACAGGGTTGAAGGTTGGTTTTCCATAGTGATGATGGCTCAGCCGCCCATGCAGTTGCCCCCATGCAGTGAGTTGTGGGATCTTTGGGTAATTTTGTTTTTCTTTACTGTCAGACCACATGTTGTTATGATGATTTAAGGCCGCATTCAATTCTTGATTTTGTTTCTTCTTCTTCTTCTTCTTCTACATTTTCTCTTTTCATTGGTATTTCTGTTATGCTTACAACTCTTGCAGAAAAGTTGTGCTGGAACAAAATGTTTTACCTGTATGGTCTACTAGTACAACTACATGGTAGTATCACTCTAAATATGCTATTTATGTGAAAGAGAGTGAGAAATCTACAAATATCTATAGGCCTACACTGTAAATGTTATATACATGTCCAATGTATGTATTCAATATTTATGCAATCCTATTTGTATCCAACAGGCCATTTTCGTAATGTAACCAAATGTACCGGTATTATGCATACATGTCAGGGCTGTCGTTTAAAGCCGGTAACCGGTAAAAACTTGCCGCCTATTCACTCGTTTCTTACCGGCTATAATTCCTATAATAAACCTTGCAAAAATCACAGAAAGTTTTCAGAGTTCTGGTGGTGTGCAGAGCGCCGAGGCAAGATGTGGACGACTAGACTCCGAATACCAGTCGGTTTGTTAAAATTTTATTGGAGAAAAGCCTAGGGCAGGGGTGTAAAACGGAAACGCGCGGCCGGCCACGGCCGTCCCCCGGCGGATCCCCGCAGCTAGCTCGCATGATATATGCAGGCTCGCGCTCCGCGAATATTCAAAACTAACTTCCGATCGCAATCGGAAGCCAATCGGTTAATTCATTTATTTTATTTTCATTTATTTCCTTAAAAAAGTTGAATAAACAAATATACAGTGTCTTCACTTTGTCAGGAAACACAGTGATTATAACATTATAAAAATGAACAGGAACTGAAGTAAATTCTTAAATGTATTCAATAATTTCATGTCAAAAAAAAAATAATTAAATGAGAATTCATATGGGGGAGCCAAATAAAAGTCACAAGTAAAAAAAAAAAAATCAAAATCTAGCCTCTGCTGCCCATTATTTAAATACTGTACATGTATTCAACAAATCATGATGTAGAAAGATTGAGTATGGTGCATCATCTCAGTTTAATTAAAAATTACAAAGTAATGGTACAAAGTGATAAATAATTATCAACTTAATAACTTTTCTTATGAGTTATGATTGTTCATGTAATATTAAACATGAACAATATGTGTGTTAATTACAATATACTGTATGTGTGATACAAGGTAGGAAAGATAACTACAAATTTTCTTCTTAGGTATGCACCAGATTGCACGATTTCAAGTGGAAAATCCCAAAAGGTCCCTACCGGGGGAGGGGGGGACACCCCCCCTCCCACACCCTCCCCCCCCCTCGGTCGCTTCGCTCCCTCGCAGTGATGGTACCTCCTATAAAATTCAAATTACCTCCTTCAAAAATAATTAACAAGACCCCTGCATGTACATATACATGTACATGTACAGTACATGTGTAAGTCTTTGTGAAGTGCCTCAATACCAATTATTTCATTCAACTGATAAGAATAATAGTATTTCAATAGTCAGAATGCAAACTGCATATATTAAGTGATGCTAGGTAAATGTAGGTCAAGCCATAATGTTTGTCGTACCTGGCAACAACTAATGTACCAGTATGCAGGTCGAATTCTGTCTATCGAAAATACTATTATTCTTATCAGGTAAATGAAATAAATTGTATTGAGGCACTTCACAAATACGTACATGTATGCATTAAATTTGGTTACATTAAAGGTAATACAAAGTTTTGGGAGATTTTGAAAATTGGGTTGGATAGTGAATCTTTACAATTTTGATATATTTGGATGCCCCTGTGGGATGTATTATAAGCACTAAAAAAATTAGCCCCTAAAACACTTCTGTTTTCGAGAAAAAATTGAATATAAAAATTTACCGGTGCTCCCGGTAAATTTTGATAAATTTCAAATAGCGCTTATGGCCGTACAATGGTAGCTGCGACCATGAAAAATCTCAGAATATGTAGTTGGGATATATAATTTACAAACGGGAATAGCTAATCAGTCGATTTTAGTTAAGAAACATTGTTTCATAGCTAAATTAATATCTTGACCTTGAGAGGGAGCTATACAAAATAAAAAGTTTATTATTTATAATTTCATAACTTTAGACTCGATTTCAACCGCGACAAAACGATCAATGTATATCGTAGGAACGTATATTCTTTCCAATATGTTAATTTGAACCAAATTCATGACCCCATACCAAAACTTTGTAATACCTTTAAGAGAATGGCCTATTGCAATTGATCATGAGTGGTATTGTTTGACAAAATAATATAAAGTCCTCTGCCAACAACACAATAACACACAACAATCAATCATCAGTTCCCTTGATGCAATAGGGTCATGATCAATAGTGATACCTGCTCCGTGTAATCGATTGCTTAGCATGACAAAGGCAATAAATCATGTTCAACTCTAATACATGTAGATAATCTTCTCTTTTTTTTTTTTACTGTAGATGGGTAAAACTAATATCCTAAATAAAAGGTCTAATTTAGTCCACTTCAAAATATCTACCTACAATACATGTACAGTACATGTAATTTTATTGAAAGAGATGCATTTAAAAACTTTCTCATTGTACTGTTTGTACATGACATCTACAGTAGGCCTACAATGTACATGTATGAGGACAGCACAATTGCACTCAAGGCCAATTTTTTCAAATAAATACATGTACATGTACATAATGAATATCAGTTACAGTAGAGGCAATTTTAGTAGATCCATGATTTAACCAAGTAATTTTGTTTCTTCTTCAAATTTACATCATTATTTTTAACCCATAGAAGTTCAAATTATTATCAACAAAGGTATCTTTGAATACAGTGTTAATCTCCTTTTTCTCCCTCAAATTGGCACAAGTTATTATTTTCAAATCCTGCATAGTTTCACAAAATAAAAATGTTGATTACAGTATGAAATGAACCGATGATAATATGAATAAAGATTACTAAATTCAACCCCCCAACAAAAATTCAACCCCCCCCCCCCAAAAAAAAAAAATAATAATAAAAAAATAAATAAATAAAAAAAAAAAAAAAATTATAGTGATTATATATTTCACATTGCTTTGCCAATTTAGAGACTGTAATGATTAGATTACATATTTTACCTACAAATCGAATCGTTCTTATTCACAAAAAGCACATTGTACATATTGTACTGCACTAAATTACCTGTGACTTTTTGCTCTTTCTCCCTCATGTACAGTATTCAATGTGTCATTCTTCATTCTGGAAGAATGTCACTAAAAGGAGACACTGAACTATTTGGGGTTGATTAGAATGATGAATTAGCCTACATGTGGGCAACACATAATTCACCATGGCAAGTATTTTCATTTGTCTTCAGCATGAACATTGCAAGTACATTACTGAATTATTGTTTTCTATTACCTGTAGAAAAGTGGGTTAGACCCCATAACTAGGCCCCCAAGCTAACTTGAACCCTGTCAGCGCCTGCCTGTTCCATGCAAAAGCAACTGACAAACATTTCATTCTTTGTGACAGCTGGCTCACATTTCAATTACAAGTGGCCCAGCTCATCTACTGTACATAGGCCTACAGTACATACATGTGTTCCTTTTTGGTTTAAAGGTAGTCAAAGACACCTGACAAAAGTGACAATTTCCCCCTCCCCCCCCCCCCCCCCCCATAAATAAATGTACATCATGTACATACTACATGTTTACACTTAAATGATTAAA
The DNA here is from genome assembly GCA_035222895.1 of Strongylocentrotus droebachiensis. Taxonomy (NCBI): domain Eukaryota; kingdom Metazoa; phylum Echinodermata; class Echinoidea; order Camarodonta; family Strongylocentrotidae; genus Strongylocentrotus; species Strongylocentrotus droebachiensis. Next base: position 857,227 of record JAVYIG010000143.1, read on the forward strand.
TCATTTTACATACTCAAAGCAAAAATAAAACAAAAACAATGTAGATCTACATCATACATGTTTATGTAATAAAATTGTTTTAAGTGAGTAACATGTACGGTACGTATGAAAACCATAAGTCTAACCATATTACCATTATACTATAGATAGAGGTCTAGATCTTTCACTCCTTTTGCTCCACAATTCTTTAAAAAGTTAAGGGCCGGGGCCTTCTTCTTCTGTTTCTTTAAAAATCAAGTTTAACCGACTTTCATATTATAAAAAACATTAAATCTGACTGAACAGACAGATTTAAAACCTGTTTATTATAGTATTAAAGGTAAAGACCAGTTTTGGAAACGCCCCCAATTTCAAAAAATGAAATAGAAGCTCTTTATTACCAATCATGTGAAAGAATATGTTTTCACTAATACATGATGATACAAATTTTGCCGGGAAACCGCCTACTACAGTCTAGTCTAATTGATATAGACTATTTGGTAAATTAATTTATCTACCGGTATTGGACTGTGAGAGATAAACGCACGTGTCACACACGTGTGCGTAGTCCCATATACATCTTTCTGTGTACAGTGCTTGTAACTTTACGAAGACTGAGCCAAAATTTCTTATTATTTTGATGATTCCAGAACCTTGCAGTACACACCAATATGCTGCTAGATGATCAACCTTTTTCGGATCGATTCCAAAATGTTTCTTTCACAATGCAATCGCATGACCATAAATAACTGGTCTTTATCTTTAAAGTAGATATTCATTGATTTTTAAAAACTAACTTTATTGTCCATTATTGCAAAGTTGAAACTTTGATTCGACAAGGTTATCAAAATTCAATGCTTGGAAACATTCAAAGTAACGATTATTGTTAATTACAAAAACGCTTAAATACAGCCCCGGCATAGCACCGGAAGAGCTCTCCGAACGCTGCTGAGATGTGTGAGATCACAGTATGGACATGACTTGCACAAGCAGACGATGTCCCATGACATCTCACACATTTTCAGTCCCTGTGTTTTCATCTTCTTTTGAGTTCTTTCTCTTACTTCACTACCGTCAGGCTAAATGTATAATCTATTGCCCTCACTAAACCCGCGCATGGTTTTGGTTTTGATGAAAAATGCAGCGATACAAAAATAAAGGAATCTGTCGCTTGTAAACAAAATAAGACGCCATTGTATATTCAGCTGCACACATCAGGGGTATGTTCGGCGTTTCAAGAGGGAACAAATGCCGTGCTTAATATCATTCCGGGGGGGGGGGGGGGGGGGGGGGGGTTTTCAATTTGAAAGTCTGGTTTCTTTGATTGTTAATTAACCCCTATCCTGTGTATTTACAAGCAAAAGATTTTAGTTATCACAATCGGGTCATATCCCCTTTTTAAAGGTTTGACATGCCATTACATTTATATACACTAAACTCATTATAATTTGGGAAATAATAGCTTTGCAATTAGATCTATGTTCATTCTCTATGGGATGTCCGTCTGCTTGGGTAGTGTTGGGTCCATATAGTGACGTCATCAAAAAACGTTATGTGTCCCGGCGAATCTCTCGTATATCCCAGCTTCTATGGAGGTGGTTGTATTTTTATTTTTATAAATCACCCGATACATGTATGTAGTTGACCTAAAACTTGTACGATGGCCATCTGTTAGCTTACCAGTTTCTAGTGATACATTAGTTGGCATATTTGTGATCTTCTTTGAATTTCACCTTTAACAATCACTGTCATTTAAAGCAAGAAAAAATATATCAGTCATAAGATTTTTTCTGCCTTTACCAGTTCATGAAAAGTGAAGGAGATAAACAAACATGTCATTTCAAATTCAGGGACTGAAGTTCAAAGTTGCCCCTCTTATTTTCTTAAATCTTGTAATTGTAGATTTTCTAGATCTATCGAAATTCAAAATGATACATAAACATAAATAGAAGCCATTCATGTAATAATAATAATAATAATAATAATGTGACTTATATCGCGCCAAATCCACTCTGTAGAGTGCTCAAGGCGCGTGTAAACAGGAAAAACGATCAAGACTTGAAAAGGAATGTTTTGAGATGAGTTTTGAAAGAATCAGAAGATAAACATTTTCTGATGTCTTCAGGAAGGCCATTCCATAATTTAGGACTAGAGTATGCAAATGATCTTTCCCCCCCCACGTTTTGGTAATTTTGGGGGTCACAAGAAAATTGGAATTGGATGAGCGTAGAGGTCTTGCAGGAGTGTAGTTTTGGATTAGAGAGATAAGGTATTGAGGAGCAGAGCCGTGAACGCAATGAAAGGTAAGCAACAAAATTTTGAAAACAATGCGATCTTTTACTGGGGAGCCAGTGTAGCGACTGCAAAAACTGGGGGAAATGTGGGTACGCTTGGAGGTCAGAGAAACAATACGAGCTGCAGCGTTTTGAAGCTTCTGGAGTTTGGACAGAAGATTCTGGGGTAGATTGATTAGGAGGGGCATTGCCAAAATCAAGACGGGAGGAAATCAAAGCATGAACTAATTTTTCGGTGGCAGACTTGGGACAAATATTTACGAATAAAACCGATATTACGCAATTGGTACCTTACTGATCTACAAATATTAGAAACTTGGTCAGACATTGTCATATGTGAGTCAAACATAACACCGAGATTGCGACACGTTTGTGACAAGTGAATTATGTGGCCAGAAAATGAAATGCAATTGATATTAACTTTACTAAGCTGTACTTTGGAACCAAATATAAGGAATTTACATTTGTCTAGATTTAATTTTAAAGAACGTGCGAGCATCCAATCATGAGCATCAGCCATGCAAGATTCAAGGCGATGAACGGCTCGTTCTGCAGCGGCTTGATCCGAATTGAAGGAAATCATAAGTTGAATATCGTCTGCATAAATATGATAATCTATGCCATGTTGTAACAAAACTTGTCGCAATCCAATTAAATAAATTGAGAAGAGAGTAGGCCCGCCCACAGAACCCTGTGTAATAATAACAGTTAGTTGGCCCAGTTAGTTAGTTTGT